>VZRE01007688.1:10537-23528 GCA_013396775.1 Cephalopterus ornatus | reverse complement strand
GGGGGGGGGAAAAGAACATAAAGTAGCCAAAGGAAGAAAAATGTGAAAAGGGAGAGTTTCTTAAATTTGAAATTGTAGCATTTACAGAAATGCAGAAGTCAGTATGTTTTTCTCCCAAAAAGCTGTGACTGGAACTTGAGCGAGAGGTTGGGAAAATGAAGTTTTATGTGTTTAAACAAATGGGCTCTTTTGAAGTGTTTGTAGCAGCTGGATGCCATGGCAGCCTCTTCATGCAGCACAAAGTCGTTTTGTGGCAGAACACTCAGAAAAATGGCTCCTGATTGTAGAAAATACATGCTGCTTCCGTGCATTCTAATTGCCTGGGTCATCGTATGGGCCTGACCATACCCCCAGCAAAGCTCTTCCCGTTGGTTTAGCACTGCCCTCAAGTCAGTTTGTAGCTGGAAATGTGACCAGTGCAGCCAGAGAGGAATAGTGCAGGGAAATGCCCCTGGCAGAACAAATCCCTGCCAGGTCTTACTGAAAAAACCCGAAGTCAAAAGAAATGAGTCAAAGCAAAAGAATATATATTCCTTTCCCACTCCATTTGCCTTTTTTTTTTTTTTTTTTTTGGTATTCAAGTCTTCCTGTTCAGCTCCTTCATCTCAAACTCATCTCAAATTCATCTCCTGCTGCTGTAATGAACTCATGAAAGTGCCAGTTATGAGCAGATGTATTTCTAGCCTCCTTTTTCTTTTCTCTTTTTTTTTTGCTTTAATATTTCTTGAGTTTTCCAGTCAGATATCTTACTCCCTTTCACTCCTATGCCTTCTCTCCTCCTTCCACCCCTTTCCATCACTGTGTAAAGGATCCCTTCCACTGCCAGTCACTTCCTTATCACTGCACTTGGAGCTCAATTTCCTTGTCTGGCCCCAACAGCCCTGTTATCCCCCTCAAGGTTTTAAGAGGTTTTCCCACAGCTAATGATGGGGCAAAGCCTGCCAGGGCAGTAAGTAGACAGAGGGTGGAAAACAAATAGATTTAGAAGCTCGAGGTATATCAGTTGTGCTGCAGATTGCAGGAGGAAGCAAAGAAATAGGCAGTGTGGACAGATACAGTGAACTTGTTTATGGTGAGCACTCGTGGGACTGACAAAGATCAGTTGCTTAATAGAAGTGGGTTCCCTGTAAACACTGAATAGATTCCTACTCATGTTTTGTGTGAATATTTTTGGCAGAATTGCATTCAGTCTATTAAAATATTTCTAGATAAACAAAATTCATTTCAAAAGACACCTTTTAAAGATGTAGAAAGAGTGACAATTTATGTCACAATTAAAATACTGTTTAATTGTATACAACTCGCTCCAAATCTAGATTAAGTACATAAATGTTGGCTGAATCTGCAAAGAGCTGAGGATGCCAAAAAAGTGGCCAGCTTGGTCACTGGCCCTTCAAGGTGCTCCCTGTCTCCTGTGGGATTTAGGGATACTCAACTTTGAGGATCATTTGACCAAAAATAATAGGTGTGTGTTAGTGGAGGAGCAGGAATGTAAGTAGAATTTCCCTGATTTGAAAAAAATAGTAGTTTGATAACTTACTTTAAAGAGAGCTAACCAGATTTTTAAAGTTGTTTATTTGTATTTATTATTGTGCAGTTTAAGAGGGGAATTAAACATCTGGGTAACTGTGTGTTTACAGTTTGAATAACATCCTAATGGTCATATTCCTTCCTCTGTAGAAACACTTGCACATTTCTAAACAAGATACTTGTTTCTCTGTGTTGTTTATTGATCTACTGTCTAGCTAATACACCACTCAAAAACATTCTGAGCCAAACATACCTCTAATGTAACCAGATGCAATGACATCAAAATTGGTCTGGCCTTCTGAGTTTGCTTTTGAAAGACATTAATTTGACAATGACTGGTCAAAAATACCTGTCTGCTCTAGTTCAAGGCTGCCTCATTAAAACTAGATTTACACAGAGGTAGTTTCAGTGAGTTCAGCAGGATTGCTCTGAATGTGCTCTAGGACAATGGAAAGCAAGCATACCTGTTTTTAAAGAATCTCTTCCTGATGCCAACACTTAAGAGAATTTAAAAAATTGTTCTTCTTATATGTCACACACACTGGAAAGTGAAATGAGAGCAGCCTATTTATACAAAGAGAACCAGGTTCTCCTGGATTGTATGCAGTAACACAGTTATAGAAAGAAGTTCTGAGCACTGTAAAGGAAATTTTAGGCTTTTTCCAGATGAGAAAGGAAATTTCAAAACTTCTTCACTAAGAGTTTAAGGCTGGCATTCTCAAAGCCAGCTTGGGTATTTAGATATTCACCTTGCACTAAAATTAACAAGACTTGTTTGTCTAAAACTTTTTAAGCACCTCTCCCCCCCGCACCCCATCAGATTTGGACTCTGGCCCAGCCGAAAATGTATATGGAATCTTCCTAGCACTAGACTAGAAATACTGTGTAACAGTCTGTGCCCAAATGTGAGTCTGTATGTGATTGTGTGTTTGAATCTTCAGTAACAGATGTAACATTTCTATATGATGAGAAAAACCTTAGCAAATGATGTGAGGAGGTGGGTGTCACCTCAGTGGTTTACTCTACCTGCATTTCAAAGGTAATCCATTTGAAATATGATGAAAGGTGGACCATGTCCAGCCTGACACTGTTTGAAAAACTTGTCCGAACCCCATCTTCAAATAGCATAAGGGAGATGATGCTTTCAAAGCAATCCCTTTCTCACAGGTCAGTATTGTAGGGAAGGGTAACCTTGTTTAGGAGAAATGTGTATTTATTTTATTTTTCTTGGCAGCCCATTTGTTGTCATCAGGGTTGCCTTGGTGGAAATATTTTTTTTTTCTTTTAGTTAAGAAAAACATTGTGAAATCTTCAGCTTTTTGAAAAGTAAGGCAAAATAAGATTGGCATTGAAATAGAAAAAATGGTATAAATTTAGTTTCATGAGTATTGTGTCTAGCAGAATGGTACTCTCAGTTGCACACTAAAGAAAAAACTCTAGAGGTAACAAAGACTGAGATTTCCTATGAAATCCATAATTCTGTATTCTTTATCAGGAAAACATTGCTGTTTAATATATTTTATCCATGAGGATGAGAATCATGCTGGGTCTCTTGTACAAGCCCAAACATGTTTGGGCACCTTTGACATTCTGGAAGAAAAAAAAAAAAAGAGGCCTCATCCCCTATAGAAAGGAGGTGTTTCTCAGCTCATGAAATGGAGTCTGAGTAGTAGCAGCTTCACAACTGACCTGGGAAAAAGTACAAGGGAACCTGCTGAAGGCAGAGCAGTCCATGCCTGTGCCCTTCAGCTCCAGAGAAACCACAGGTTTCTCTGAGGGCAGGACCTTGAGGTCCTTTATCTGACCCTAAACTCAAGAGGGGCAGGTAGTGAGGATGCATGGGTTGCTGTGTGTCTTTGGTTTTCCGGATAAAGGTATTATCTTTACTGTTGCTGTCTTTACTGATTTCATTGGAAGGATTTGTTTACTACCCTGGCACACGAGGCTGGGGCACTGAGGCAGGCTAGCTTGTGGGAATGCCATCCAGATAAGACTGCATTGCTGCTAATAATGCGGGAAAACGATCAGGACTTATTGTAGGGATAATATGTGCCCCTTTGGCAGGGTGTGTACCTGCCACTTATTACTCATGTTCCCAGTTCTGGTTAGCTTTCCATTTCTTGCTGGTTAACTGGAATCCAAGACTAATTGAGAAGGATATTTTTCACATTTATCTCCAGTTACCTCTTCTCCAAAGCAGACATCATTCCTGTGATTCATGCCTTTGTCACGTGCAGACTCACCACTGCCTCACTGATCCCCACCAAGGCCCCTTCCCAGGCATATTTGGAAATGCTTGCATTTGGGCTGTCTTGTTCTCAGCACACTGCTGGCAGTGTGAAGCGTCCTGCCGTCCTGAAGCTGGCCTACCTGTAAGGATGACTCTTACCCTCTGCCAAGCATATGCTTGACAGCAGTAGCATTACTCTGCCTCCATCAGAGCCCTGGGGAGGAAGACACCTCAGTAATTCCCTGAATTTCTTCCAGCCTGAGGAGCTCCCTTTTGCTGCTAGCAGGCCCCATCGTAAAGTTCATCTCTTTACATGCGTGGGAAGAGGCAAGGAGTTCTTGTTCTTCTCCACAGAATAGGATCCTGTTCTGGGGTTTTTTTTGCTATCTGGGATGCAGAAAGAGTTGCCACTGATTTGACTCTGTGTTTCAGTCTATGTTGTTCAAAACTCAGAGTCTGGAGAAGCTACAGCCTTATTTTGTTACCACAAGTCTTGACAGATTTTTCAAAAGATAGCAGACCAAACACAGGACCAGTTTTTGAAGTTTTTATTCATCTGTTCTATCTGAAGGCAGCTTTCCTACTGATGTCTCCAAGACTCAGGCAGTAAAAAACAGTGGAGAGACAACTGGAAAAGGACTGTAGAATATGGCCCACTTACCTTCACCCAGGCAGAAGGGGCAGAGCACACAAATCAATCACTTGGCTTATAAAAAACTTACCAGAATAGCATGTATAAATGTATAATGCATCTGTGACTCTGAAGCCAACACATTTTCTCCCTGCTCCATAGAAATTGCCTGGTTTAGACCATAAAGATACACTGCTTTTTGTGTGGTATATAAAGAATATCAATATGAAAAGAATTTATGTGTTTTCCAAGAATTTTTTAATAAAATCAGTGTTCTCTGGCCATTGCTTCTATTCTTTATGAACAGATATAAGGAGTGATACAATTGCATTGAAGATCATACAGCATAGGTAGATTGCTGGCTCTCTGTAACCTCCTTGAGTAGGCTGGGCTCTGGATGAAGGAACTTTTAATGGTTTGGTACAGTCAGTGATATTAGACTGCTCATATAATAGGGCTCAGCACATCCTCTTATACAACCCAGCATAGTACAACAAATTAATCACACCTTGGCCTGCTAAATGGGATTTGGGGGGCATAACTATAAATTAAGCTTTCCTCTACTCCACCTCAGAATGTTTTATCCTCCATATTGTTCATGAGTCATATCTTTTCCAAGCTCTGCAGAGCTGAATAAACCCTGTTCTTTGTCTTACTGCACACAAATTTTGAAGATCTACCTTGACAGTTGGAGGTTTCTGTTTGTTCTTAGTTGTTTGTGCTTCTCTTACCTGGATGGAGATGGCAGGTAGAAGCTTGCAGCTCTGTGTTGGAACAGAAGACAGTAAAGATTGTGTCTCAGTGTTGCCTCAACCCAGTTTCCTATACAAACAAGGTTCACTCTGGTAGGCTCCAGTGTGTCTGAAGAATGATATTATTATTGTGGTTATCACCTTGAAGCATTAGGCATGTTTTTATGGGAAGCTAAGGAATCTCATCTTCTTTGGGATTCTTTGGGAAGCTGGTATAGAGAATAAAGGACAGGCTTGATTTGCTTGCAATAGTCTACGCTGCTGCTGAAGTTTCATGAGCAGGGTTCTTTTCATGTTATAATAGCAGAAGTATTGTATGGGATACTTTTATCAGGCAAAGGTGAAGAAGGCAAACACAGAAGTCAGAGGTGAGGTCACTGGCTGCCTGGAAGGAACTACAGATGGAAGCAAGCACTGCTTAGGGAGTTGACAGGTCAGAGTCCAGGTGGGATTTGTCTCACCAGGCAAT
The DNA here is from genome assembly GCA_013396775.1 of Cephalopterus ornatus. Classification (NCBI taxonomy): domain Eukaryota; kingdom Metazoa; phylum Chordata; class Aves; order Passeriformes; family Cotingidae; genus Cephalopterus; species Cephalopterus ornatus. Next base: position 17,916 of record VZRE01007688.1, on the reverse strand, counting down.
GCTGGAGCAGCCGGAAGCCTGCCTCCTCCCATGACTTCCTTGCAGCCGGCAAGATTAATTGGACTTGGATTTCCAAAGACTGATTCATCCACCCTGTCTTAGTCACCTGTTTTAGGAGCAATGAATTGCAACACAGGGACTGTCGAGAATGTCCAGATGAGAAGTTCAAACTGGACGATGAGCTTTTAGCCCAACAAAGTGGAGTTGTCATGATGTGTGCTCACAAGTGTGAGTGAAGATTAAGCTCTTGTGAACAGTGGAGTTCACTGACCAAATGCTTTTGTATATATTTAAATGGAGATAATATCATGGCTGCAAGTTCTCCATAAAGCTCTCATTGCTCACCAGTATAATTTTTATCTTGTTACTTTGCTTTTCTGTTTTCCATCTATTTGCTGATCTTAATCTATGTGTGGATCATAGTATGAGTAGTCATGAAGTTGTATATGGTGAAGGATGAGTAGAAGTCTCTGTCATCTTTTGATCATATTACTGTCTTCTGCTTATGAATTTCTTTTGGTTTATCTACTTGGGAAAATGAAAAGTACCTTCCCTTGATTCCTGTCAGCCTTGTTAAATTTTCCCTTGTGCAGTGTCCTCAGATTTCCAGTTCTTAGCTCAGGTGGGGGTTTGTGAGTACTTATTTCTCTTTCTTTAAACTTTCTTTAATCCCAGAATCCTGTGAGCATCAGCTATCATACTGCATTAACTATGTATTCCCTGCCTTCACAGTTGCAAACCAAAATTTGCAATTTCAATTTCTATAGCATACTCTTCACTATCTGAATAACCAGAAGGAAATGAGGAGGCTTCAGTAGTATTTCAGTTGAATTTTAATCTTTTTGAAGGCCATCTCATGATGTATGAGAGTTAAATTCACTAGTTTCAAACACTTTGATGTCTCTATTGTGATTATGTACTGTGTGGTATCATGTGTGCCATTCACCAAATATATTCAGAAAAATTCATAAAAATGGAAGTGGTTTGATCCTGTTTGTGTTCCTAATTATGTTTGGAAAGGTAGGAAGAATCTGATTCTAAATCTAGTTTAATAGTTCAATAAACTATGTGTCTAGCAGAATGGTACGAATAAAATTGAGAGGGTAAAATAATAGATCAAGAAAAAGGGTAAGAACTCAACCATCTGCTCTACTGCTATGCTTTTGGAACGGGAAAAGTTGAAAGCTTACAATGAACATAGGATAGATGCACATTTATAGTATTTGGCATTCTTCCTCTGGATTGTCTTTCACCCTAAATGCATGTAAAATGACTACCTAGAACAATTTTTTGTGGCTTGGGATTTTTTTCTAGTTAGTTTTTGACTTTGAGATATTCTGCAAGCTTGCTTTTTCTCTGTAGCTATTCATGGTGGTTACTTGAACTGGTGACGATAATCATAAAACCATGGTTGGTCTCCATTGTAAAATGTTCTCCTGCCTTTGATGGAACATTGGTCTTACTGTGCTGGGTAAATGTACAGATTGTGAAGTGATATTTCCTGCCTAAATACTCTGGTGATTATTTTCAAAACTTGTGTTTGGCTTTGTCTTACTGGCTCAAAACTCAGGACTATATATCATACCGCATCTCATATTGTTTTCCTTGTCTGGTGTTTTCTTGGTTGGCCAATTTCTGGTCCATGTCAGTATCAATAACAAGTTAGCACCAGCCTGTAATGTTTATTCAAGTAAAATTTCACAGACTTTTCGTTTGCTTGAGCACTACAGGACAGAAACCTTTTATGTTCAAGCAAAATAATATGCAGCTCTTCCAATTTGTTACATATACTTGATATTGAATTGGTAGGCAAGATTCATATTTGACATGATTGATAAAAATGTGACATCTGCTTTCACTTAAGACTTGCAGATCCCTGGCTGCCCAGGCTTGCTGAAGAACTCTGAAAAGAGTGAGCGAGAAAGTTCAGTTACTGTTAGTTACCAATTGGCATTGTATTTCTCTTGGGACTGCTGGTGGTGAGGATTACAGCCAGGCTAGTGCTGGGGATGGTTGGTTTTGATCCACAGGGCTCCTCTCCAAACTTCCAATTTCTATAACCAGTTAGGTGTACTTTCGGGATCTATCTGCTTAGGCTTTCAGTCCAAGACCTCAAATCTGGATGGAGAGAGCTCAACTTCACTGTATTGTATCTTTCTCAGTTTTGTGACTGATAAATTTAAAAAGTAGTACCAAAGAAATAAATATAATGACACTTTCAAGCAAGGGGGGCATATTGTGGGATCACTTGTGATCCTGCAATCCCATGTTTGGTTGGCTCGTTTTGCTAAAGGTACTCAGGCAAGGGTGTAGCACTAAGCCTAAGGAACATGGCACACCAGTGCATATATTTTTTGGCTTCTTAAGTAGCAGGTCCTTGCTTTCTTTTGAACAATACTGCATGAACTTAAGCTGCAGATTTCTTCTTGTCTCCAATTGAGGGAAAAACCTCCAATCTGGGAAACAGAGAGGTGTAACTCAAGTTACTCCCTTGTGAAACACTACAAATCTCCTGCTAATCAGTTCCTCCAAGGCTCTTGTGAATGTTCTTCCTTATAGAAGAAGGAAAAGGAGAACTCAAGTAGTCTGACATAAATGACATGAAAGGAAAAATAACTACAGGGAAAATTAAAGGCTCTATCAGCATTTTTGTATATGTATGTGTGTGTGTACATGGAACTGTTGTCCTCTGTCATTAATGAGAGCTGTGCATGCTGCTGGGTCACACACCAGCACTGACTTGATCTGCCATGAATACCTGATCATCTTTCTGCTAAATTAACCAGACAGAGCTTGTGCTGGTTTTATGTTGGCTGCAGGGGAATAGAAAAGACCTCATCTGGTATAAATCCCAAATGTTCAAGCTCCTTAGTATTTTTTGATGTCCTGACTTTCTATTAGCGGAATAGCTTTATACTGAAGCAGTGTGGCTTTTTTGATCCAGTCCTAGAGGCTATAAAGTGAGATTTAATGTCTGTCTGAACTGCAGCCTGATATGGGGTACGATGACAGGAGTAAGGGTGGGAGCACAGTCACTGGCAGTCCCTTCAAAGTATCATCTGATGCAATACATGCATTTTATTTGATCAGTTTAGTGGGTGCACAGCTCAGTGTTCCATTCAGAATGAGACTAAGCTGGCAACTGGCATAGACAGATAGATGTGAGACAGAGATTGAGAGGGGTAGATATAGATAGATATATCACATGAGGTCTTGGTGGATGAGAAATTCATGCTTTAGATTTCAATAATGTCAGATGTCTCCTGTCTAGATATCAAATATGTTGCTCTTACTGTATCATTCTGTAAGGGCAAGTGTCCAGCAAGGACAGATTAAGGCCAGTAAATTGGCTGGATTCCTGACAAGATTGGAGTCTGCATGCAGGTGACCGAGAGAAAAAACTAGCAGTTCTCAGGGGCCCCTTAATGCCCATGGAATGCTACAGGATTTACAAATGCTGTTGTCACACCTTACCTGGGACAACTTTAACTGGGGATGCTCTGCTAGTAGCGCAGTAGTAGAGCACTGACATGTTATGAAAAAGATACTGACAAATGTCCACTAAGTAGTGTCACTATAGCTACGTAAGGCCAAGAGGAAATTACTTAGATGCTTTTTATCTACCTTTTTCTATTGCCATTAAAAAAAAAAAAGCAAACAAAGCCCTTGTATGTGCATTTGAACTAGGACAATGGGCATCCACCAGCTATCGAAATAATTATTTAAGAGGCTGACAAAAAGTCTGAAGGCTGCAAGCATTCCACGGTATTTGAGAATGCTTTAACTTTAAAATGTTGGCTAGTAGATTTAAGGCTTAGGGAAAAAACTAGTCATTTCCTAGGGGAGTGTCTGAATTCACCTCAGAATATGCCTGTCCAATTCACTGCATCACCAACTGGAAGAAAAAAAAAAGACATTTTGACGGATCCTTTATCCATGTGATATTCCCCCCTCCCTTCCCCACCCCCTGACTGACACAACTATACTAGGCAATGATAAAGTAGGGTTGGATATGCTAGGAAAAACTGTCTTTTTTTTAATGATAAAGGTGATTTCATTCAAGGAACTGGTTTAAATTCTGCCAGAACAGTCTATATAAACTCCATTTCCTGGAGTAGGGCTTGTGATTACACCCTGCAAAATACTGCTAAATCCTTTCACATGTAGTTCAATGGCTCAGTCAGGAGAGAAGCTGAGACAATTCCCTAGAGAGAGGTTGAAAGTATCCCAGGTCATTTAAAGAGGATGTTAATGATGATCTATCTAATTATAACAACCTAAATATCAGCACCATTAGCAATTTCATTTCTTATTAGAGCATGGCAAAAAGGAGATAAACAGATTATTTATGCTAGTTCTGTGTGGAATCTTATGATTTTTGTGTCTTTATTCGATGTAGCCTGTTAGAGACACTGTGCTTTTCCCCATATGCTCCTTGCCTGATAATTAATATGTATAGCGTGCTTTTAAAAGCAAACACAGGAAACTCATTCTGCTTGGTTTTTTTAGTGTATTAATGGTCATATAAAAAAATATCTCAGGCAAAACAGCACCATTTTAAATTTCTCGGAAGAAGAAAATATTCTTCTGAAGAATGTTCATAATAATGAAGTATTTTAATAGAAACATACATCTGAAGTCAGGGTGGGTAAAAGTATCTTGACCAAAACTTTGTTTTTAGGAGGTGGAGAGCTCAGACTTTATTTAGACAGCCCAAAAGTACAGAATTTTCTGCAGAAAATAATGCCCTTTTTTTCCATGTGTAAACCCCAACTCTTTGCCTTAGTTTTCCTTCAGCAATTACAACAGAGTTTAAAAAAGAAATATATAATCTTTACAATTAAGGATAGAAGGGGACAAAAAATATTACTGGGTTTTGATCTATTTAATTTTACTATACAGCATTCAAAAAAACTTAGTGATGAATATAATATAAATAGCTAGATTAATTAGATTAGACATTCAGAGAAATACGATGGCGGATGAGAGATGATCTGCTAGAGTAGAAAGATAATCCTGATAACTGGGGATCAGTCCTTCTTCCAGTGAAATCTAGCGAGATCCTGAGTGTTAATAGAAGGAGAAAGACACAAAGCTTCCTTGCTACGGACCACCAGGACAAATTATGAATATCAAGTCTGTGAAGGGCTACAACAAGCATCCTTAGAAAATTCAGACTGTTGAGTGAGGGTTGTTACTTTGAAAAATTTGGATATTTCCTGATAAATTTCCATTTTTTTCAATGGCAATAATAACAAACAAAAATCCAAATAATGAAAGAATCTAAAGCTACTACTTTACACTAGTGTGCAGTGGTACATCAGTTTATAATTTCTTTCAAAACTAGAAGAGATTCCACCCAATTAGTTCTTTCCTTACTTGGGCCCCTTCCCATTTGCCTTCCCTATACCAATTCCCCCTTAGTAACTGCAGATAAGGGTTTTGCCCTGACATTTATATCCTTCCCAAATGTCGTCACCTCCATCAGCTCTTCATCCCACCTGAGGCCATGCACCTTTCCCTGTTCCCCCAGCTGCAACTTCTGCAGACTTTGAGGATTTTGACATGGTACCATCTCATACTCCTCTTTTTTTTCCTCACCAGTTACCTCTTGAGACCTCTCTGCTGTATGAGGCCACTGTGCAACAAGGGGGATGCATAGGTGGGAGCAAAATGCACTGGCCAAGTTCTCTTGTGATGGATATTCCATAAATGACCAGAAATTAATGCCATTGCTCCCTATTCTAGTGTTCCACTGAGGTTGCCCCTGTGAAAACACAGCAGACCTGCCCATTTTATAGAATTTATTCAAATAAGGTATTTGCCTAATGGCAGAAAAAGTGACTGTCTCAGCAGCTTTGTCTGCTAGTGGGTGACACCTGGATAAACAGCAACAGTTAAGATCCTTGAATGCATCCAGAGGAGCATTCACTGGATTTGGAGAGAAAGTGGAGGGTGGTGCAACTGAGAGTGGTGATAAGACTGGCTCTTGGTGTGACATACTGTCTTTTTGTGAGCGGAGCGCCTGTTCCTTCTAATTGTGCTTTCCTGGAACAACAGGTGCAGCAAAAAGCGAGCACAAGCTCACAGCCTGGAGGCTGTAGTTTCCAAGTCATAGGCTGAGAAGTGGTGACATAAGGTAGGCTGAAAAAATGCACAGGTATCAAGCATGATATAACTTACCGCAGAAATGTCCTGTGGTTGTGGCACACTCTGTCAGAGAAATGAGTTTTGGCACTGCTCAACAGGTCTTCTGCAAAAGCCAATTCCTACTTGCAGGGAAACATCATAGACAAATCTCGGAGGTCAGTTTCTCTTGGAGGGGCAATTCAGATATGTTGAAAAATCATTACACTTTATTAATTTGTAGTTTTTGTCCTGCTATTGCATCTTTCAAGTGTGATTCCTCTGAATCAGACATGAAAGATGCTAAGAAAGGCACCTCCCTGAACAGAGCTGCCCATTTTCATTTTGTTTGGCTGAAGGGTCTTGGATACTCTAAGCGTCTTTTACGCTCTTCATTGTCAAGGTGTGGCAACACTTACAATATGTTTCAAATGGCAAATGTCACCCACTCAACTTTTGTTTTTATTTTCTGCTTGGCCATTCAGACAGGCTCAGGCAGAAACCTCAGTTGTTGTTTCTGTGTTTCCCTTTTCTCAAGACTTTCACTGCTCAGAAATTCATCGGGATTCTGTTTTTCATAAGTAAAGCTTTAAGCATCCTATCAGCTCTTTAGTTTACAATTTTTTTTTACTATCTTAATGTTGATGTGAGTTGAGTATAGAGAAATGTTTGGGTTTTTTTATCTTAAATCAGAAGTAGATGTCTTGAACAGAACCGGTGTGAATCATGTTAAAAACAAAATAAAACAAAAAAGAACAAGCAAAACAAAACCCAAACTCCCAAAATAAATATGAAATATTGTTTTATGATACAAAAAGATGTCCAAACACACAGGAAACAATTTCTTCTTTAAAAAGTCTAAGAGGAATACTTGTTTGAAGGGCCAACCTCAACTTAAAATCATGCCCTCATTTCAGCATCTTTTCTACCTATTGTTAAAAGCAGTATCTTAACATCAGCAATACTGAATTATAAATGGTTAAACAAACAGGATTTTCCATATTAATCTGTTTCTTTCATAAAGTAACGTTTTGGATGTTGGTTAATTTCCTCTGTTGCTTTTAAGGGCTTTCATTACACAAAGACGAAAAAAAAAGTTTAAGAAAATTGGTTGCAAAAGTAGAAAGGAATAGGCAATAGGCAGAAAATGAGAGAAGGGTACCATGGGCTGAAGGAATCATATTGCTCTTAAACAGATCTGTAAAGGGACCAGAGGTTTGCCTAATCATTCTGTACACACCCCCTCCCGCCCC
>VZRE01007687.1:36035-68586 GCA_013396775.1 Cephalopterus ornatus | reverse complement strand
CAGGATGCTATTTTTAATATGTTGCCAAAAAAGGATGCTAACCTTGTAGATAAAGCTGAAACTGGCACCGCATCTCATTCTCCCCGACACGTGATCTCCTCCAAGTCGTAAACACTGCAGCAGATACAATCCTAGCTACAGAAGGGGAGCTGCATGCTGGCACAGAGATAATAAAAAATGAAACAGACCTACCATGAAATGGATCTCTGAACTAGAGACACTGGAGCTGAATTTCAGCCACAATAAATCAACCTTATTTCATGGACCTTTATCTCTGCCCAGTTAATCCAGCAAGTCTATTTGAGTGGACACAAGTTTTGGTACGAAAGAGATGTTACAGAAATCCACATGAATCCCATCGCTTGCTTTCCATGACATTTCAGGAGAAACTTGTCATTAACCTGCAATAATTACTGGCCATTCCTCACTGCCACTGAAAAAAACTTTTATTCTATTCTGCTTTCTGTTGAGCTGTAGGATGTTCAAACTGCTAGAAGACTAAGTTAAAAATGGTTCATTCTCCGTGTGTGGTCCATATTTTGCTACTTATATTTTGTCGGACTAAAACTCAGTACTATCATTTCAATTTCTAGGTCTGATAGAAGAGATCAGATTTTAAATCATACATTAGAATCACATTAATACAGCATGCAGAATGCTGCTTTTTTAAATATTAAGCTGAGCACTCTTGAATGCTGTCAGGGTTGATCCTTATTGTTTGCTCTGGCTACATAAAATGACTATTGAAAAACTGTGTACTAAGGGGCCTATCCATTGAAAATGTTTTCTTCTATGATTGCCTGGTATTAATCATTTTCTTCCTTCACACACAGAGGGATGTGTTGCCTTCAAAAGGAGACTTGATATAAAAGGATTACCCAAGATTTGGATCTTCCTTTCTAAAGCAGTGAATATGCAAAAAATTGTCAGTGGTCAGTAACGTACTTAACTTATTCCAATTATTGGCAGGAATACTTACGAATGACAAGAAGAAAACCAGAAAACACAGCTGGGGTAGTGTGATATGTCACACTTGAAGTGACAGGATTCAGACTTCATGGTTTTTCACAACTTAGGAATGGCTTTGTAGCTAAGGATCCTTCCTACAGGTCATAGCTGTTCATTGCTCAGCTATACAGCAGCTTAGCTCTTGCTGTAACGTTATGTTCTGCCTCAGAATTTCTGCCCTAGAGCTCCCTGGAGAGGCAGACCAGGATGGTATGTCTGCACTACAGCAAAGGACTGAAACCTAGCAGACTTTTGCTTGCTTGTAGTTATTTATAAGCATGTGTGCTTTCAGGATTTACTCATGAAAAGCAATTCCACTAAATATCAGTACAACAGTGTGGCAATAGTTCATATTTACAGATTGTAATGTAATTTCAGAAAGCCACAGATTCCTTCAGAAAGTACTCACCTATAAATCAACCTATAAATCAGTGTGTCCACAAACACTGCAGGGCTGGAAAGAACACTGAGTGAAACAGAAAACGCTGAGTGTTTAAGTCATACAGAAAATGTTTGTTCAGACTGGAAAACTAGCATCCAAACAGGATTGCCCACATCTGCTCTGGGCATTTAAAGCAATGGACCTGCATCAAGCTTTATGAGTGCTGCACTGCACCTCTCTGTGCAGTACCACTTTCCTAACACAGGATAATAGCTTAAAATTGAACAGAACACTAAACTAACCTGTTTTTCACCACTTGGCTTCCTGTAATTCAGCAGCAGCTCCACAGCTCCCACCACCTCTTTCCGTATTGCGTACAGCAGAGCATCTCCCACATACACACTGTGGCTCAAGAGCAGCTCCATGATCTCCAGATTTTCATTCTCTATGGCTATTAAAAGGGCACTGCGACCAAGAGGATCCATACAGTTAATGTTGATGTTGTAGTAGATCTCTGCCTCTTGCAAGGCATGTTTCACACTGGCATAGTCCCCCTTCTCCACAGCACTGAGGTAGGCTTTCTCCTCCGCCGAGAGCTCTGCCTCTGCTCGGACGATCTGTAGTGGGATCCGGTCTCTGTATGGTGAGTAATTTACCTTTTTGTAGTATAGCTGGGCCATTGTTCATAGTGACTGGGCAACCTGTGCAGGAGAAGAACCACATATAAGTGACAAAACAGACACAGAGGGGACAAACTTCCAAAGGTCCATCACAGTAAAAGCTTCTGATCCCTTTTTAAGACGTTTTATTCTCAACATGGAGACCATAACAGCCCCTGAGCAACCCAGCATTAAAGGGCTTCCTGAAAGCATAAAGGTGACACCACTGCTCAGGAGAGGAATGCAGAATGAGAGAAACTCAGAATATTTTTTAATCTCACTTAAACACTATGCCATTGATATCTTTTATCGGGTCAGAAGCACAATCCTATTGTTTATGGATAACCTATCACATGTGCAAATAGGTGGATTTCTCATCTTTGCTTTATTTCTCACTCAATATTTTTTTCAATTCCTCCTTTTCCACTGATGATGCAGGTCCTCAGCATTTCTGAACTGTCAGTGATAGAGACTGCTGATTTACACCCTCCTATTTACAGTAATAGGATCATTTTGAATATTTTTGCTGCTTCTTCTCTGCTTCCATCTCTTAAAATAGGTTTTTATTTTTCCTTAATGTTTACTCTTTGACTAGGTCACAGTTTTATTTTTAAAGCTTGAATGTTTTTAAACATATTTTCTCACTCTTCTCATTTATAAATAGGATCTAAAGACAGGCTGATGTAGAAAGCCCCCACCCTTGCTCTCCAAAGGCTGTGATGTTTTTAGGTCTAGGAAGACAAGAAGTACATTGTGCCCTGGAAAAAGTGCAGCAATCTGAATGAATTATAGTTCCTTAAGAGCCTAACAGGTGACTGGAGTAATAGGAAACATGGGCTTGACAGGTTTTCACAGGTAAGGAAAAAAGGAACTAGGCTTGTCTACCTCTGTTTGGCATTGATAAACACCAAGTCAGGACCAGCAGCTGTAACTAATTGGACTACTAATTCCATCTCCTTGCACAGAGCTCAATGGCTTCCTGCAGCAAATTAGCTAGAGTTTTGTTCCGTTTTAGTGCACTATCTGGGGAAAATGGGAAGGTTCTTGTGGTGCTGATGGGGAATTGGGAGCATGAGGCCATGGGTTCTTGTTACCATCGCCTCTTGCCGTAGGGAAGTTGTGTTCCACAGAGCCCATACATTTGCATCTTGCCTTCAGCTCCAGAGTAATGGGCCTGGTACAGTGGGAGTGGGTGGATCTGAGCTCCAGCCCAGCTGACACTGCAAAACAGTGGGTGGCTGTAGCACACAGCAAAGTTGCATCTGCAAACTTTCTGGGGAGCCAGAGATCTGTAACAGCCAGTTTGGCATCTCAAAAAATGTGCTCGCTCAGTATCCTGGTCTCCTACAAGTGCAAGAAAAGTTTGTCTGTTACATATCCAGAGTTACTCCCACATTGCTCACATGTGTCCCTGCACAAACAGAATCATAGAATCCAATGTTTCAACCTCAAGACACACACAAAGGCATTTGAGGCAGAAGGACTATAATCTGAATAGAAACCATAAATATATTAGCTTATTTTCTTTGGAAACATTATGCCACTGAAGCTTATAGAGCTAAGGAACCATTGCAGTGACTCAGAAGCTTCAAGTTTCAATAAACTACATGTAGAACCAACTACTCTGATTTTCAAAAGGATCGAGGATCACAGGTCATTTTCAAATTTTGTTTTTGAAAATGTTATTCATGAGGGGTCCAGCTAATTCCCACTGAAATATTGACAGGACACAAAAGGATGAAGCACAGGTCTGCTAACAACTAAGGACCAAAGAGATCTTTGGGAAAGTAAGGATAAACCCAAAGAGGAAGGGACATTTTGTCCTAGTGTGACAATCTGGCTGATGGGAGCAGGGAACACCAACCAGTGAGATTGGTCACAGAGGACAGTAGTCACCATGTAGGAGTCTCCAGGGGGAATACGTTGGCTCCAAAAAACCTGAGGGATTCTGGTGATAAGTGCAGCTACTAAAGTAGATTTTTTTCACTGCTCTTCAGTTTAATTGAACATTTTGTAGATGGTGAGTAACATTTGCAATGAGTTATAACAAATGTCACCTTATGAAACATCATGCCAGAATTGAATCCTTTTCCCTTCCAGCAGTTCTGTAGAAAGAAAAGAAAGCTTCAGATATCTTAACCCCTCAGTGGGATCTCATCTCCCAGTACAACCCCAGTCCAAGAAAGCATTTTGTAAATACTTCAAGCACATAAGAATCTGCAATAAAACCAAACAGGAAAGACTGGGTTTGGAAATGAGAGCATGCAGTATCAAAAAAACCCAAACCAAACAAACCAAAAAAACCCAACTGTCTGCCTGGATTACATGGAAGATTTCAGCCAAACCCTTAGCTGTTGAGCTGCCCCTCAGCCGGAGATCCAGCACAATTATGGATGAATCCTCCAAACCTGATGTCTTTCTCTTTCAAAATTGTCTATGAGAGACAAGCCTGTGGATGGAACAAACAAGCACAAGGATCCCTGCTCTAGCTGTTGCTTCTCAATACCACCAGTGGCAGCATCTCTTGGTGAAGCACACAATGCTAGTATATCCTAGATCACTTGTTTGTCCCAGACTGGTCATGACTCCAGCTTAACAGTTAAAAAATGACAAAAATATTGATGAAATCCAGAGAAGAGAAGGAGCAGGCAAAATATAGGTGCTGCCTAGAGAGAAGCAGCAATGATGTTCTTGAAAGGTAGCAAAAATATAAACATTAAAATTTTGGAATCTGTGCAGACAGCCTGAAATTGCATGTTTTCCATATGAATTCTCTTCACAGAGAGGCATTTTCTGCTACTTGAGTTAATATTTGGGGCAAAGAAAGTATTTCCAGTCTATGCCTGCTTGCAGATGCCTCAGACAGTATTCAATGACTGGCTAATGCAGTGGTGATACCTGCAGCACAAACAGGTGTAGAGAAACAAGAAAACCACATAATAAACTACAAAAGATACAGGAAGAGGACTTAGCACTCAGTTTGGACTCTATCACCACTCTCCAGCTGGGATGTCCTTCTCCCTGAACTATAAGTTCAAATCTCCAAGCCATTATAGCCTGACACCACTTCTGTGTTGCCTGGCACAGAAATCAGAGTTTTAGCCCCTAAAAAGCAGCTATACTTGGCAGAAACAGCTTGTCTAGCTTGGGAAAGGAAGGTTTCTGGCCACATTACTTTGTCTAATAATTAAAATGGTTTTTCTATTGCTGCAAAAATTTCTCTGCATATTTCATCACTCAGTTCAGACCTATCTGTCCCCTACACCAACAGGGCTGCTTCTTTCACTCTGAAGAGTGAATGGAATCACAGCTGCCACAGGCAGGTTTGTTGGAATCTCCTGCTGCCTGCTTTTGGACTGGACTTGTGGGATGGAGATGTTACAACCACAAGGGTGTTGTATTATTACTTAAGTCAAGGGTTGCAAACAATGGCTTTGGCTGAAAATAAAGAAGTGTCTTTATACATGCAACCGAATGTATGACATCTGCAAGCGCCACTCTCCAAGACACTGCACTGTCCTCAACACCCTTGTAAGTCTCCCACTCTCCAGCACAAATGATCAGCTCATCACACTCATGTATCATGCCCAGGTGAACCAGTGATCGCTTCAACACCAAGGGGGAAGCGACAATGGAAAGGGAAGAAATGAGCTTTCTTCTCTAATTTTCTTGTTAGAGAGAGAACATGGTGAAAATTGCAGAGACTGGAGAGATACGTGGTGACACAGGCAAAGGCCAGGCAGGGCAGCCTGAGCAATGGGTAAGAGCAGTGAGGAGGGGGCAAGGAAAAAGAAGAGCATGGAAGAAGCAGTGATTAGCAACCATTAGTTAGAGAGATGGTAAATGAAGACAGACATGCAAAGGTCACTGAACAGCACTACCTTTTGCCGCTAAAAATTCCATGAGTTGTCACTACCAGTTTTTTTAGGATCTGTTAGCTGTTGAGCCACTCCACCTTACATGCACAACATGCTCCCACATGCTCATGGGAATCAGAAGGACCTGTATGAAATGGGATAACTGTAAAGGAGGGAGCAAGTGCCAGTTTATATCCATGTATCACTAGGCTATATCATTATAAAATAGGATCTTCCTGGATTTTATTTGCTTTTATCATCATCTGACTTTCCACGATGCTGACTCAGAGGCGGAAAAGTACCATTGCTCCTGATGGCTGAGTTCCCTCTGTAATGAGAGCAGCAGAGACTTGTACAGGTATAGAATTTAGCTATCTGAACTCACTGCTCCCAGCTCATGTGAGCATCTGACAACCTGAGGAACTAATCAAACAATGATCTTGAACACAAGATCAACAGAAAAGAGTTACCTTTCCCACTTGATGGGACTCTGTACAAGCAGCCAACTCACATCACACATTAGAGCAGACAACAAAACACCCCATCTGCCAAGCTGCACAGAGCGGCTGCTTGTTCCTTCCCACTGGCGATTCACTCTGACACACGTTGGGAAAACTCTTTGTGTGGCTTTAAATGTCACTACATCTTCTCTCTTGGATCTGCAGAAGGGTTTATGTGCTGTAAAATCCACCTGCACTTTCTCGTTGCATCAGCCCAATAAAAGAACTGATTCTTTTCAACACATCTTACTTCACTGCTTCCTTCCTTCTTTCTATGGCTATTTCTCCCTTTTTGTATTTCAGAGACAGTATTTTCCTCATTTTGCAATTCTAATCTGGACTCCAGGTCTGGAAATCATGGTCCATAACTGTGAAAATGGCCTCTTTCATCGTGTTCACACACTGCGTGCTCAGTACTATTGATTGTTTTAAAAAAAGAGTAATGAGTTAGGAAACGGTCTAGAAGGGACACTTAGGTAAATAATATTACATGTAGCTAATAGACCAACTGAATTTGTGACTGGATCCTTCTTTTAAGTGCTCTAGATCTTATTTACTAATAATGCCTGGCTAAGCACAGTATGAGGAAATAAAACTGACTTTGTAACATTTTGCAATTCCTTTTCTTCTCCAAAGATACCCTCTTGTTCCAGAAAATTGCTTTTTCCATGGAGTTCGGTGGGAACTAGATTACAACGCTAAGTCTCACTGCTTCTCATGATGTCTCTGCATCACAGCACCAGAAGCAGAAATTTTTTCTGATGCTTTTACATGTGAAAAGATCCATGATTGAGTAAACACAAAACCTCAGAAGTATTTGAAAACTACAAAATTGTAATGACCTTCTGCTGCCTATGGCTGTGCAAATTCCTTTTAGCAAAGGCCTGATGATCTCAGGAAGTTTATATTCAGCTTATAAGTTACATAAGATATATCACTCTGGAATAAGTGTTTTCCAAAGCTTGTAAGGCTGTAGTACAACACAAAAATGAGAAACCAAGAGCTAATAAAATCAGGGATGAGTAATCTAGTTTCACTGCCCAGGATGAGCAAAAGGGAGAGCACTAATAGAATATGTGATATAAATGCAAGGCTGCAGTCATTCATGATTCACACTGGAGGATATGTCCTTAGAATAGGCAGAGAAAAATTTTCTGTAGAATGTTTTGCACTCATCATCACCTCAGGCATAGGTAAGAATCTGTATAGGCCATGTGGTGTGGCACGTGACCCTCTAATGCAAGCAGTGTTTGTAAAAGAAGACAATCTCAAACTTCAGATTATAAAATTTACAGAAGCCAAAAGAAAATTCTTTGCCAGTAACTCAAAATGTCACAATTTGACTCAAGTCCCAACTCTGCAGTTCTTAACTTCCTGAGGAGGGTGACAATAATCAAAGATATATATGTTTGATTTGGAAAGGCCAGCTCTTTGGTACAAGTCTCTTCCGCTGCATAATCAATTGGTGAGTCATGACCAACCACATATGGGATACATATATGTGTGTGTTTATATATATATATATATATATATATATACGTATATGTGCTTATATATAGATATATGCTTCTTGCTGGAATCTTCAGCTTTGTTCCATCTTGCAAAGCAGTGAGGCTCCAGTGAGGTCAAAAATGAGCAAGCTCCCTTTGCAATAGGGTATTCTCCTCTACATCTCCTCCACCAGCCAGAGCATAATTCATGAACAGAGAGTTTGGGATACTGACAGCTAGACCAGACCAGAAGTCTCAAATGCTTAGGACTCCCACAAGCCTCCTCTTCCCACAGCAGAGCTTCCCAAATGTCCAGGGATAGGCTCTCATGTGATTTCGATCCACACCAGGGATGGATTCCAGATGGACACTTCCCTGGTGCTGGCCTACAGGCACGTTTCACACTGCATTGATGGGGTATTAACGATGCTAAAATTCAGCCAAACTCCTCAGCCATGCTGGGATGGACATGGGGAGAGCAGCTGTGTAACAAAAAACAGATATAAAACAGGCACCTTGCCCTGCAGCGCAGTCAGAGGAGTGCACCCAAAAGAAAGAACCAAAGGTGCAGGACCTGCCTGTTACCAAACTGCTGAAGCAACAGTGCATCCTGCATCTCCCTAGACTTCAGCTTCAGTCAAGGCCCAGGATTAAGCCATTTTTGGCACCAAAGTGCCAGTGTGCGAAGGGCAGCTTGTTCTCGCATGTTCCAGAGGGGATCTGCCATCAGGAGCTGCCAAGTGGTCCAGGGCAGAGGGAAGGGATGCAGGCAGATCCCCACAGAGGTGGGGCTGGCTGCATCCTTCCGCCAGCTCCTCCAGCAGGGCCAATGGTGCTTTGGGATGCACACCTCTGCAGTCAGTCCCGCAAGTGAAGGGGTGCCAGAGTCCCCTTTCCCCTCCCTGAAGGCCTATTCCCTGGTGTGTGAGGACGTGCTGCAAGCAGAGTGGAGCTGAGCCACTGGACTCAGACATCACCAGCACTTCTCCTGTGGTAATTCTTGGCTGGGACAGCCTAGTGCAGGGGACTGACTGGTCTTGGCTCTGTTTCAGGTTAGGCCAGAAATGCAATTCAGGAGGGCAGGGCTTTGGTGGGCCTCATCCCCACTACTCAGGCATCCTGGTCTGTTGTCCTGGTTTAACCCCAGCCAGTATCTCAGCCCCACACAGCTCCCATTCACTCAATCCTGGTGGGAATGGGGGCATTGGAAGCTTCTTCATTCCCTATTAAATGAGTTGACTTCCACTTCCATTGTTTCTTTCACGGGTGACTGACAGGTCTCTGGTTTAGCCACAGTGTCTGTTGGCATCTTTTCCCCCTCTTCTCCTTGAGGATGATGCATAATACTGAGCAATGTTTGGTAGGTGCTGGACAGGGCCCAACACAGTGAGCTGTGCCTCTTTGAAATAGCCACAGCAATTTTTTACTTGTTCAAACATTTTATCACTTCATCAGGATCCTGCATTTGTTCAGGAACAAAGTTCCAGACCATTGGTGCAGACTTTGGTGCTGCAGTAAGGCAAATGCTGATGCTTTATGATAGCACTGGAGTAGCAGCACTACCTTCCTCCTGCCTGAAAAATGCTAGGCTAGTTCCAATCTGCAGAGGCAGCAGAGTTCAGGCAGTGTAAGGCAGGAGCCTTGATCTCACAGCATCCTGATGCTGACACACAGACAACCAAAGCCCCCTGCTTTGTAAATGAGACAAGGGCACGGATTCAAATTACTGAGATGCAACGTAGCTTGTAAGGCAGTTCTGGGCCAACTGTGAAGGGCTCTGGCCCAAAGTTGGGAATGTAGGGCTGGAAAAACCATTTGTTACGAGAGGCACCGATCCATTGGCAGTTCTGAGAAGCCAAAAAAGGGATAGTTTGGACTATTCCTCCAGTTCAGAGGCCACCTAGAGTACATTCCAAACCTCTCTATAAGATCAAAGTACATAAGTCACAAAACAGACGTAAATCTCACTTTGAAAGCCACTGCAGCCCTGCCTCATGATGTTTATCCTATGTAACACCCAGAAATCAGTGAGTAATCACACTGTTTTGGATGCAAGGGTTAGAAAGACCACCTTCTTTAGCTGATGTTTCCTCTAGGAACAGCGCTGGGATGGGCAGTTGTAGCTTCCGGAAGCAGATGATGCACTCTACGGCTAGAGCAGTGTGGATGT
Organism: Cephalopterus ornatus; assembly: GCA_013396775.1. NCBI lineage: Eukaryota > Metazoa > Chordata > Aves > Passeriformes > Cotingidae > Cephalopterus > Cephalopterus ornatus. The sequence continues at coordinate 58,520 of VZRE01007687.1, read as the reverse complement.
GATCCATTCCTAAGACTGCCAAAATTACAAGAGATCCTTGGTGTTCCCTGTCTGGCTCAGACTGAGAGAGGCTGAGAACTGAGTCTGCAAGCAGTGCTCTGCACTAAACACCTGGATTTTGGGATGGCTTGAGAGATACTGTGATTTAAGATGTTGTGTGGCTTCACACAGACACACATTAGTCAGTAATGCTCGCTTTCATTTCCTCAGCAGTCAAATGACACCACAAGGTTGGGCCTTTGGCACTGCCTGAGACAGGAGATGCACTAAATTCAGTGCTTTTACCAAGATCTGAATCATGAAAGTGGGGAAAAGAACACTTTTGGTCTCTCAGTATTCTCACCTTACAATAATAATACACAGGACATCCACTCCTTGTTGTTGTGTCTCACACACAGCCCGAAAAGCCATGCAGAATATGGGCCAACCAGTCATCCTTGGGATCAGGGCATGCAACATCCTTGTCTATCTCCAGCTCTGCCAGAGGGCTCTTTGCAGGGTGTAGGTATCTCAGATTTGACTTCATCTGTCCTGAAAGCAAGACACAGCTTCCAGCATGTGTTAACGGGGAGGATAACAGCAAAAGCCTCTGCTGTTGAGCCAATTGCAAAGCTCCTACTTGTGAGACAAAAGGAGGGGGGAGTACTGACCCATTCCTGGAATACTTCAGTATTCCTTCAACAAAAATCAGTCTCGGCTACTAAAACTGTTAAAGTTATTAAATTGGTGATGGAATGGCTGCAGCACGTGCTTTCAGCTACTATTACAGTGAAGCATATACAGCTTGCAATTGTCCCACTTCTTTCCACACAGCCATCACGCAGCTGACAGTAAATAAAAATGTACCATTGTGAGGAGCTTAAAAAAAACCAAACAACCCTGGAATATATTCATAGTACATATCTTTGCAAATGCAGGCAGAACAGAAAGTTCATTTTGTTGGTCTGACGTGATTGCTCTGTCCCCTACTCTTTTGAGATGGGCTATCTATTCATTTTCCACCATCTAATAACAAAAAAAGAGATGTCAACTGAACTGAGAAATACTGTCAAGCATGCTGTCCCGTTGTCTTATCTGCTAATGCAGCACTAATGTAGCATGGCATCATTATCATCTCCGGGCTCTATGTCCACTGCTTCTGTGCCTGCTGCTTATAATCTCTGGCTGCTGTAGCTATTGAACTAGAGATTTTTTTTTACTTGTTCCCCCTCTCGCCCAACCAGCATTGTAATCATTTCTTCAATCAACAAGATAATCTTAGAACATCATCTCTAGGGGAGCTGTATGGACTGCTAGACCTGCCTCAGCCCAGCTGGAAGTGCAAGTCAACCACCCAGTCACAAAAGGAAAAGATAAGATGATGACACAGTGGCTGGGGAGAGGAAAGGGCAGTGGCAGCAAGCACTGAACAACTAACAGTTACAGTTTAGGCTCTTTTTCTCATCTAGTAATGGGTGGATTTATCAGTGGCTATCAGTTAGCATTTCTGAACAAGCTCTGCTGGGCTGTTTTCATTGGCACCCATGTGAAAATACATTCAGGACCCAGTGCCAGCAGCTCCATCACCTGCAGCCCCTGCGCTGAGTCTCTGGGGCTACAGTGCAGCAGCAACTCTTCCTCTGGCTCCATTTTGGTTTTGTTCCTAATTCTATCATTCTAACCAGATTGGAGGTTCTTGGAAGGAAGAGGAAAACTCATGTGCTCAATTGTCAAATGCATGTTTTGCAATTGCAAAAAAAAAAAAAGGCTTTTTAGACAATACTATGTTCACCTGCAGCACCTTCTGGACATGAAAACGTGCAAGACCCATGAATTCTGTTTCCCTGAGTTAAATTCCAAACCATGGAAAATATGGAGGAATTAAAAGCCAAATTCATTGCATCTGCAGAATGCTGGGGACAGGAAGACAAGGAACCTGTTCCCCATACACAGGGAGCAAACCACTTGCATTTTGCAGTCGTTTTCACACATGGGACCAAAAGGAGAGCACCGGCTGCTCTGCTCCTATGGGGGTGCTGGTGCCTGGCAGCGACACTTGCATGCCTGCACTCTGTGGAAAGGGAACAAGCTTTCAGACATCTCTCCTTTCTAAAACCTTCACAGGAGAAAGAAAGGTTTTTTAGGGGCACCCAGGCAGAGGAAGAAAAATCTGAAAAATCCAAATATTTGAAGTACCTAGAGCAGATAACTGATTGAATACAGCACAGCTTCTTGTGGGGAGATTATCCTCTCCTTCACCACCTCCAACCTGGTATGGGGGCATTGCCTCTCTTGCATCAGCTCCAGCTGATGTAGGACACAGTCCCCTCTGTATGCAGCTTCCCCGCGACATTGGACCCTGCCTAGTTCCTGCACACCACCAGTTAATCCTGTAGTCTGAGCCACCTGGGGGGTTGTAGAGCTGAGAAGGAGAAACATTTCTGTAAGCAAAAAGGTCTCGCTGAATGTGTTCTAAAACGATGGAGACTAAGCATTACAGATTGCAATGGCAGGGCAATCACAGTTTGTCTCAGTCATGGTTTTGCACAAGTCAGCCCTGGTCCTACCATTCTTCACTGTTACTTCTGTGGAGACAGTCCCTCAACAAAACTGCCTTGGCTGTGCAGTAAAGCAAGGTATTTTATGGAGAGGAGGAAATGCCATACAGAAAAGAGAAATCTTCACAGAAAGAATGTGGGAGGGAGCTTCTCCTGACAATGATAATAAACAGAATAGTCTGCAGATAAAAAAAAGAAGCAAAATCAAATCCTAGTTCATTAAGATAGCTCAGGAAAGAGTCTAGAACTGCAGACTGGACAGTTTTTGAAGACCCACAGAAGGGCTGCAGGCAATAAAAACACATTCATTAAAAGTGGAAAAATGTTGTTCTCAAGAGTGTTAAGCAGGCAAATCCAAAAGACATCAAAAAATGCTGCACAGACATAAAGCAACCTGGAACAGGAGTACCACTTATACAGCTTATAAGTGAAGAAATGCAGAGAATCAGATATTTGCTTCTATTAATGCCCTAAAAAGGTTCCTGAATAATATCTCCAGCATAAAACTTGTCTGTTCAACCTCCAGATCATTCCTATAAAATCAGAGGTTTGGGTCAGAGATTTTTAGAAGTGATTTGCAGGAGTAACCATGTTATTTCTTAATCATTGCATACCTACTTTGTGCCCTCTGACTGCCAACAATAACACCCAGCTCTTACGTGGCTTTTCAGACACAGATTTAAAAGTACTTTTAAAAGGATGAACAGCTCTCATCCTCTTGTTGTGTGGACTGGAAATATGCAGCAAACAGAAGTCACTGGTTTCATCCTTTTGTGACAGGAAGTGACAACCGGTCAGAACCACCCAGAAATACAGATACACATATATATTATATACATATAGCTTAATAGGTGTAACAGATCTCAATGCCAGAGTGATCTGGAGTCAGAGCTCCAGGGAAACTGTGTCACTGAGCCCCTTCGGAGGGATGGGCAATGTTCTTCCCCTGCCCTCCTCCTGTGTCCTGTAAAAAGAGAGCCAAGCAGGAATTTTGCCCACACCTGCCCCTCACCATACAGGCAGCCACAGTGGTTAACAGCAATACTGTGGTCTCTCTTCCCCGGGCTCATGTCTGAAGTTTGCAGACATCCTTCTGCCCTATAATCTGACAGTGGAAGCCTTCTGGTATCCTTTTCCAACTCACAGCAGTGACCTCCCTCTCCTGGGACCCATGCCCTGATGGAGGGCAGTAGTTCTGTCCCCTGAAAGGTTGTACAAGAAGTGATGATAAAAACTAGAAACGTCCTACCTTACTAGGGAAAACCTTACTTTAAATATCCCAGAGAGCTACCCTGTCACATACTGAAAAAACTCCACGACATTATCTTGGAAATCAGTTCTTGGTCTTTCTATGGGGAACATCTTACGTGGGCACAGGATGCTTTTTTTCCCTCCCCGATCTCTTGTCTACAGTATACCTTAATGTTGCTGCTTTTTTCTTTATGTATATTCTTCCATTAAGATGCTATTCTAAAATTTTCTCCCATTTTCTTTGGGATTTAATTTCGCAGTTTGCTTCTCTGTTCAGTCAGTTAAGTGTTCATTCAAGACACCTCAGAGATCCAAGGTGAGGCTCCTCAATTTTTCTTCAGAAGAATTTTATTGTGTACACTCTGGGTTTTAGGTTCAGCTACAGTATAACTGCAGGGGGTTCATGTTTAAATTGAGCTCTATTCCTTTGGCTACAGGAGCAGGCCTATGCAAAGAAAATGCACAAATCCATAAATAAGGCTTGGCACAATTTCACTGCTCTACTTAATGCCGAAATTTTCAAGCTCTGTTTTCCCAAACCTCTTGCTTCCAAATTCCTGCACCTGTTAATTTGTTAATTCTGTTTTCAGTGAGTTTAGACTTATGTATTCTTAATTATGCTAATCAATAATAAACTACTTAAAATAGTAATGTTTTTCAAACCTTAAAAAGAAAACAGTTAACAAATACCTTGCCCCTGGGTCTGTCTTCACTGTTGGACCCACAGACCAGTACAGGCCATTACTTCTTCTCTACTGGATTCTCTTGAGAGGACATTGTATCTTCCCTTTCTCCCTCCTCCCTCTCCCTCTCAGGTTTCTTCTGACACAGCCTCACTTTCTCCCTTTCAGTCTGATCTTTCTCCCTTTCAGTCTGATCTTTCTCCCTTTCAGTCTGATCTCTGTTGAGAAGAGCTCACAGGTTAATGAAAATCACCCCCAAGGTGATAATTATCACAGCTGTCTCTACCAGTTTTATTTTCCTCTCTTGATATTCATTTCCTCTCCCCTCCAAGGCTCTGTAAAGGCTGCTTCTCCCTTTCAGCTAGCCCTCACAACTGGTGTCTGGAACCTGCTGAAAGTTCCTGGGGTGCCACAGACCTCTGTCCCCCTCCTGTCCTTTGTGCATCTCTCAAGGCTCTGTCAGTTGTAATTCTGGCAAAGGAATGAGGCACGAGACGATGTGTGGTCTCTACAAGGCAGTAGCTGTGGCCTCTCCTTTCCATGCACCCACAGTTTTACCAACTGCTCTTCTGCTCTCCCTGAACATCACTTGGTTTCTGTTTTCTTGGCTCTTCCACAAAACATAGGTTACATCATTGTAGACATACATCAAAATTGTGATTTACTGCAAACACAAGGAACAGAGAGCACTGAACCTGCAAAGAAGAAAGGTGACTAATTGCTTAATTTATCCAAACAACCTGCAGAATGTTCTTGGCTGCTTGGTGTTTCTTCCGATCTGTGCATTCCTGATAAAAGCTGCGCTTTATATGCGCCTGTCTTACCTGGATGTCTGCACAGAGCTGCTAAATCACAGATATACTTGTGGGATATCGGTCTCACCATCTCCCTGACAAGGCAGCATTGTTTCTTACAGGACAGATGGCTTACAAGACACTGATCTCTGCCAACGGAGCAGCAATGCACTGTCTGTAAAGTGACTCTGAAAGCAACTCTTTTGGCATTAAGATTGAGAATGAGGATAAACCAAACCAAAGAGAAGGCCATGTAAGCAGCATCACTCTCAGCAGCGTATCAAAGAGCTGTGTCGCCCCAGGAGAGCAGTTTTCCCCAGGGTTCTGTGCTGTTTGTAACTGCTCACAGCCTGCATGACTAGACTAGATTACAGTCATGCCATGCTTGTCACTTCCTTGGGAGTCTAGCCACATTGGCTAGGGTTTATTTTCAGCCCTGAGCTTTGGGAGTTCAATAATTACATGAGAATGTGTTCTTCTGGGGGAAAAAAAAGTTTCTAGCCTCTAGGGTGTGAAGTAAAGAGTGTGAGTCACTGAGTGAACTTCATTGATGCAGAAACCACAGAGAAAGTGTCTCAAATTATCTAAGTTTAAAAATCTCTTAACTTTAAGCCAAAGTTTGCAGATCTGACGTATGGGGCAGAGAGGGGAGAAATGGGCCTTGGAGCACAGGGACTTGGCAATACTAGAATCACAGAACATCCTGAATTGGAAGGGACCCACAAGGATCATGGAAGTCCAACTCCTGGCCCTGCACAGGAACACCCCAAAAATCCCACCCTGTGCCTGAAAGTATTGTCCAAATGTTTCTTGAACTCTGTCAGGCTCAGGGCTGTGACCACTGCCCTCAGGAGTCTGTTCCAGTACTACGGCTGCTTGATTTGGGGATGCCAGATCTTCTCTGCAGGCCACTGCACATCCTTCCCTGTAAGCCCTTTCCTGGATAGGAAAAAGGCAGCACGATCTATGCTGCAAGGGATGTCTTTGTGCGCTGCTCTGGTACCAGGCAGGTCAGGGCGACAGTGGCATTTTGTACACTGACTCAAGCCCACACACTTCAAGGATTGCCTGCTCAGCTATTTATAATGCTAAAAGGGTGTTATCGCTCGGTCAGCTCAGTGCAGAAGCATCACTGGCATTCTCCATGAAGACAGCTTTGTTATTCCATTAAACCATGCCAGCTCGGTATCATACCCCCTTGTTCACATGTAGTGACAGAGGACCCCTTTGAGTCAATCTGATAAAGCAGCCACCAATTTAACACTGCTTTTGGCAGAGGAAAAGTGCATTTCTATCCAGGCCTACTTACAGCCAAGGCATGCTGAAGCTTCTCTCCTGCAAGACACCTCTACTAGTGCCACACAGAGCTTAATATCAGATGAGAAAACATGTTACACACTAGACAATTTTATTTAAGTATAGTCATAACTGTGGCTACAGATAGAAATGCTAACAGCACAGATATTACCAGACAGGCACTATTTTCAACAGGCTCTCCACCTGCAAATCCCTGCCTACTAGCACATCTGGTTAGGGATCCCTGAAAAATAGAAAGTATCATTACCCTCATTTTCTAGGTAAAGCAAAGCAGGAGACACTACCAACTTTGGACAGAATATCTAGGGCCAGTAAACCTCATTCTGCTCCACACCTTAATCACTGATTGAACTACATGCAGAAGACTGTAGAGGAGAGTAAGACTTCCCTACTGATGTTTTCCCTGCTGATGTTTTCACTCAAACAAGGCACTGGAGCAGCAGATGTACTGCTAGTGTCCTCTGACAGGCACTGCTCATTCAAATCTTCATTTCCTTTTGGTTTCCTCTTGCTTTTTTATCTGAAATCTTCCATCCTTGATGACTGTGAAGAATCTGAAAATTCAGGTATCTGCTGCTTAGACAGCTACAGGAGTTAGCAGACACCCCGGAAAAGAACAAAAGGCTCAGAGAGGTTTGAACAGTTCCATCCATCTCAGTGAGGTGTTAATTCTGGGGCGCGGTCACTCCTGGTCACAATTCGAATCCTTATACACGAGAGGAGATGGAAAGTTAGCAGTTTGCATTATTTATCCTTTGTACCTCCATGCTTGGGTGATGTTTCAAGACACCTTCACCCATCTTGCCCCACCTATTGAATAAAATTTGTACAAGAATTGAGCTATGTTTAAGGTGTTCACTGAAACACAGGAAACACACAAAGCTTAAGTAGTGATGCAAACTGCTGGAGGGACCACTGCAGATGTCAGACACTGCTTCACCTGGCATATGTTACTTTATAGAGCAGAGACTGGAGTGGTGCTCCCAGCTTTTGCTTGCTCAGGCTGACCCCAGTCCTGGACTCCTGAACTACCTCCTGCTGTGAACAGTGTTCAAAATGCAATCCTCTCTTTTGAAAGCTATTTCCAGAGAAGCAGGACTTTTGGCATTGACTGGAGGAAGGAGTGTCAAGCTAAGATCCCCACTGCACAGCTTAGCTTTCTGCACACCTACAAAGCTGTCAGGAGGGCTGGGGATGACCAGAGAAGCAGCATAACCACATCAGCTGAGTTTCTCACACATCATTAGGTCTGTGGCAAAACAAGCACAACTAATGTGTGGGAAATTAGATTGGTCCCCAGCTCTGCTTCTTGTGCCAGTTATGTGAAGGGTCTGGTGGCTCCCACCAGAATGGGGTCTGTTATAAAGTACATTCCATCACACATGGCAAAATAAAGTGTAGGCAAAATCCTTGTGGTGCTTGAGAAATTCTCTGGGGCTGAAAAGTAATCAGGACTCTAACTGGGAGTTTTAGCAGCAGTGTTTGATCCATCTGACAGCCACATCCCAGTGATGTGGCAAACTGGGGATTTTTCCACTGCCTTTCTGGTGCAGCTTGGGAGAAGCAGTTTTTCAGATCTACACTCCTGTTTGCTTCTCTCATTTGGTTTTAGGGGTATCACTGGTGGCTACAAGTAAGGATGCCAAGAGGCCCCGGTCTTGGTTACTGTAACAGGAACATATTCTGTTTCTAGAATTCATTTTTTGCCTTCTTCCCAGCTTCAATAAATTTCACTGCACAGCTCCTTTTCAAGATACTGTCAGCACTCTTCTTTCCAGATACATAAAAGCATGTGACTGATTAAAGTGTCTGATTAAAAAACAGATACAAAAGGCTAAACCCAGCTTGTATAACAAACAACTGGCATAGATATTAAATGAAGACCTGGGGATTTTTTTCACTTACTCTGTCAGTGGGCATAATGACCATGTACAGTTCCATAATTTCACGCTCTATGGTTAGTTTTACACATTTCCTTGTTCATCTAATTAGCTGTTCAATTCTTGAACATTGTCCATTAAATTGTATTACCCACAATGAAGTTTTCATTGCAGAACAGCAAAAATGACAGCAAAAGCAGCATAAGTGGAGGACACGGTACATGCATCATCACAAGGGAAAACTAGGACTTCCCTCAAATTCTGAGATTTTTCTAGACAGGCTGCATGACTGATTAAAATAGTGAGTCTGATTTTGCTTCTGTCACAAATCTAAAATTAATTCTTTGACTCTTTAGGATTACCCTTCATCCCTGCTAGCTTAATTACACACAGGACTTAATTTGGATTTACCAAAAGTATTCAGGTTCACAATTTTCTCAAGACTTCATTTTTCAGGTCCCTTTCTGTAACTATACTAATGGAATGGTTTTGTATTTAGTAGCTAATTACAGCTAGTGTATGCATGAAAAAACAAAATGAAAAAATACAATTTTTTACTCCGATGAACTGAGGCCAAATTCTTCCCAACATACTGAGGCTTCCCTACACCTTGTGTTCTAAACTGCCAAAATGGTCCAGAAATACCTTTTTGTTCAGCGTTACAGTACTTGTAGCCTAACTATCTTTCCTCAACTTCTTCAGCTCCTCCTTCTCTGAGATTTCCATCCCCTGCTCATCAATTACCTTTGCCAGCACAGCTCTCCAGTGAGAAGCCAGATTCAACACACACTTTCCTGCCCCTTCCCCACTTCCAGGAGCCTTTGCATTCTGTTTTTTAGCTGGATTTTGCTGCCAGTAAAGATATCTTTTCAAATATGTCTAAAATCCATTAGGCCCATTGCTTGCTATGTGCTTTCTTCACATACCTTTGGCCCAGGTCTGCCTCCTACCTCCCAGAGCTATTTTCAGAGCTGCAGTTCAGGTCCATCTGTACTGATTTCTGATCAAGACAGTAGAGTAGACCTTACTACCTCTGACAACCACAAATACTGTTCTCTTGTGCCAGACCAGCAGCCTGCAGAAGCTGAGCCAAACAGCCACATATTCTCCAGCTTTCATACAGGCATATGCAAGCATGGGAAACTACAGGGCATCAGTCATGCCCATGAAGGGTTCCCTGATTTTAGGTAGTGACAAAGTTAGCTATCCACCTATTTGGCTCTATCTACATGAGCACAAGTTCCTCCCCACAGTGAGAAAGGGATGCTGCTGCCACTACTCATCCTACAGATCCCAAGGCAAGGAACTCATCCACTCCTTTGGCAGCCTTCTTCCTTACAAGAGGCTGTTTCAACTGGAGAAAAAAATCAGTGCAGCATTTAAATGTCTCAGTTCAATCCTGTGAACTCAAAAATTTCTCCTGTCTCTGAAAAGACATACTCAGAGTCTTCTGCAATTAACTCATTCCATGTCAGTTTAGTAAGTGTCCCCTCTACGTATGTTTGTTAGAAATTAGTTACTTGAACAAACAAATTTGGGGTTTTTTCCCCCACTGGTTGCCTCTGGATTTCCAAGGGGAGGATGAACGATGAAGAGGAGGACTATAAGCCATATGGGCTCCACCATATATATATCATGGTTACTACAGCTCTTCCCTCTGCCCTGCTTTTTCTCCAAGCTCTACCTTAATTATTTAAAGGTGTCTCTTTCAGCTGACCCTGGCACACTGCTGTGCATCACACCCTGCACTAGCCATGCCACTGTTGCTGTATTTGCCCTCATGATGCCTGCTTGTCTCCTATCTGCATGCTCCTGCAAAGGGAAGACGGCACGGCAGTCCTTCTACCTCTCCTCAAGGCCAGGCCTGCAGGATCCAAGTGCCATTTATTCACAGTATGCACTTTGGAGGGATTCCAAGTTGCAGATGCTTTTCTGCCTCAAGTCTTCAATTTTCCTCCTGGTACTCTGTATTTTATTTCATCCCTGAGGTGACATAGAACAGTCCACCCTCGCTCAGTCATGGACACCTTATTTTTCTTAGCAAAATCAAAATATTTCAGGCCTTGAAATAGGTTTTGGTGGGATTTTTTTTTTTTTTTATATGAAGATTATTACCCAGTTTCCCTTTATTTGTGTTCTGGGTTTTCTGTTGTGCTTTTAATGACAGCAGCACTCAAACTCACTCTGAAGGTGCTGGGTCAGATAAAGCAAACAGTGTCCCACTCATAAGTGAGATACCCTCTGAAGCCAAAAAACCTGCTCAGCAAATTATACTGCCAGTCCCAAACCTCTGCTAACTTAGCCAAGAAACCATGCATCACCTTCAAGGGGAACTACAGGACTGAGGGGTCTGGGTGAAAGAAGCTGGACTCCTCCAAGAATTCCCCTGTATTATTTCAGGAGAGCTACTAAGGGCCCTTGTAAACCCTTAGCAGTACAGTCCAGACTGTTAGACAGTGACTGACTCGTTCCACTTTTCAGGTGGAAAAAACCCAAATGCTATCCATATGTTTCCCAAATTTCTTTCTAGACTTCAGCATTCTATGAAAGAAAATGAGGGGCAGCGATAGCTCCAGAAATGCTGCACTCCTGCCAACAATCCCACAGTATGAGCTGCCCCAAAACACATGCAAACACTGCACCAGATAATGCCACAGACAGTGAGCGGAAAGCTGGCATGAAGTGTTCAGCATGCCTCCAGTATGTCCTCCTTAAAGCCTGAAAAAGGTGAAACCACTTAAACAAACACACACACCCCATCACTCCTTGGGGAAGAAAAGAAGATTGCCCACTCTGGTTTGGGCAGTGTTTGACAAGAACAATGCTCCCAAAGCCACGGCACCAGCCACAGAGCCAGCCAGCTCCCAAATCTGTTGTTGACAATGAAGCTGTTGGTTTGCACGGCGAGGCTGAACAGGAATGACATTTCTGTTGCAGTGCAGCAAAAGGTTAACACTTGCATAAGCTGATAAATGCAAAGTCAAGGTGACTCTATGTTTTACATTAGCATAGGACTGCAAATCCTGAGGGCACACAGCGAAGTCTAACTAAGCAATGTAAGCAACTACAGCATTGCAACCAAAAACATCACAGGGAAAATCCTTCCTCATCATGCCTACAATGCAGGACATCTCGGAACGTGTCTGCAGTCTGCTCAGGGCGAGGACGCCAAACAAACCAACGTGAAGGTACAGGGATGAATACTGCCAGTTAGAGGTACCTCCTACATGATATTATTACTTTCCATTAAATTGAACAGAAATACCCAGGTTCCGGAAACAGTGTCTCTTTGTAACACCTGCACGATTGGATGAATAAATATGTTTTAATTAACTGCCATTTTTATAGTAGGCTGTAACAAAATATTGTGAAAAAGTGAGAAGCTGATAGTTGGCTTTGAGATTTCAAATAACCTCCTAATTAAGTCTGTATATATTTTTATATGCCATTTTAGTGAAGAAAATACTTAGAGCTCTCTTTTAACTTCCTTTTCTGTTTTCTTTTCTAGTGTTAGCTATTAATTTACTATGCTCTCCCTTCACATTGCTTCAGCCAAAGCAGAGCCAAATTGTTCAAATGCATGTTATGCACTCTGAATTTCATTCTGCTTACGCAAATTCACTTGTCTTGCTGACTTTGGTGACATAACTCCTAATTGCACAGGTAAAACTGAAAACAGAAGTCGCTATCCTGGACTCCTTCCAGCTTCATTGCACTTATGATGCCATTGACTAGACTCACCAAATTAAAACTCTTCTCTAACTCAGCAGGGAAGGTATTGCAAAGCTTTGGTAGCACATCAAAGTATCTCTGTGCTTTGTTTCCCGTTTCATGTCCCACCAATGTGGTCTATGACACGCTGTTATGCACCACCGATGTAGTCTATCACATGCTGTTATCAAATTTTTTCAGTTCTCAGCCCTAAAGCCTGCTACGTTTTGACTTAGTCTATTGTCACTGACTTTTGGGCTTTATCTTCCCTCCTCAGCACTCTCAAAAAAAGCAAGGGAAGAGAACAAGTGCCAGTGCAGGAGTATGCCTCTATCCATATGTCACCAGCGCTTTGCTGAGCTTGAATGTGTGCAGCTTTAGGGAGAGCTTTAGAACAAAACAAAGCACAAATTTGAAGGACCATGTCCTGGTGCCTTCTACATCTATATGCATAAATAGGGTTTCAGGTAGCAGGAAACACTGGAGGGGACTCTCCAAAGACTTTATTGACATTATCCTAGAGAGTAAAGATGTTCAGGCCATGGAAAGTTCCTGGGCTGTAATAAATAGAAACAGGATTCTTTCTTGCAACAATCACATGCTGTTGGGTTTTAACATTTCCTATGGGTGAAATCTATGGTTTTCTGCCCCATAATGTCTCCTAAGCAGCCCAGACATGAAAGGCACTGACAGCAGTGCTACAAACACATGGTTTAATACCAATGGATCACTGGGCTTCCACCAGCAATAGTTCATTACTTTGTAGTGTTCATCAGTTCCCATAGACTCAAGCGCTCTTGCAAAGTGCAGTCATTCTCCAAACATCTATGAAAATGGAGATGGTCCAACTAAAAACTTTCTGGTATTCAATCACCCCCCTTTGTCTTCAGCATCCCCGCTGCACAGAGGTGGTCCAGCTAGCCAGACAAATTCTACAGTCTGAGGAGGCCGTTTCCAAAGTTCATTTTTCAGGTGCTCTTTACTACCAAAATAATGCTCTCGATAATGATCATTGATCCAAATGGATTCAACAGGAATGCTAGAAGAAAACATTAGATTGGGCTTCTGGTTCTAAACCAAGATAATAAAAGAATAAATTTAAAAGAGATAAGGAGGTCTACTTATGTGTTGGTTAATTTAGAAACAAACCAGTACTTTTGAACAGCATCAGGTATCCATCATATTTATCTTTCCTATAAAAGACTTCACACTTCCACTGAAGAACTGCCCATATTCTTCACTTCTCATATCTGAGGTCTTAATTCTTTACTACTCGATTCCCCACTTAGTGCTCACAAAGGCAGATTCGGTATGTTGAGACTATAAAAGATAATTACAATGGGAATCCATCCATCAAAATATCTACACAGCATGTTGATACCCCTCATGTATCCATGTTATTAGTAGAACACTGTTCATTTGCTTCTGAACTAATAAACTGAACTCAGTGACAGCTCTGTGTGGCACAGCATCACGGAAAGAAAAGACCTGACTTTGACTTCTCAGTCTTGCATGATCGTGAGTACACTGCTGTGTTTCTCTTTCCTTGTTTGTAAAATGACTGAAAATGCTGCTAATCTACCCTAACTCTGCATTAAGAGGCTCAATCCATAAAGCCGATTTAAACAGCAACTGCAATATGGGCACAGTAATAATGCCATTTAACATACTTCAGATTTTCCAGCAACGAACAAGAACTAAAAGCCTAATTTGATTTGTTTTGAACCTTGCATTCTCTTGATAATGTGTCAACATTTAAGCATGGGAACATGCTACAGCCCAGGACTCGCTGCTCTATGTCTGCACCCTGCTGTGTGACACAGCATGTGCCCACTCAAGCCTGGTCGTCCCTTGAAAAGGGAGGAAAGCCCATGCTGTAATGTGTGCAACAGCACTCAGTTTGCCAGTGCTACCGGAAAGCTTTTGAACAGAGCAGGCTCTCAGTGTCTGGATGAAGCAGAAGAACAACTTGTTGCTGCCCAAATTCCCCTACATGCATCACAGAAATTGAGAGACCAGTCTTTAAGCCATTGCTGGCAAAAATGTGTTTGGCTGAACATCCAAGAACACCAAAGCCATTTGTAGAACCTAGATCAGGGTCTGAAATGTCCATAAACCAGAAAAAAAAAATTCCATCTAGCAACAGTTTCTGTGAATAACCTGACAGCAGCAGACATTTGGCAAGTGTTTGAGGTCTTATCCTGGTTCAAATGTAGGAACAATGAGGCACAGCATCCTCTCACAGCACTGCAGCCTCACTGCTCCAGGTGTGGCAGTTAAAGGACTTCAGCCAAGCAGAAAAACCAGATTAAAGGAGTCTGAGAGAGAACTGCCATGAAAGGGGCTCTGTAGCAGGACTGTGGGAGTCACACGTCTTTGACCCTGTCTGGAGCAACTCCTTAGTTCCCTTCACCTTGGCCTGTCACAGTGCAGAGAAATGCACTCAGCTTCTACTGACCCATTTGTAACTCCGCGTTTTCTGAGGGCTGAGCCTGAACTTCTAGGCTCTGTTAGCCTCCATTCTGGGAGAAACAGAAGGATACTTCTGAAGAGGTCACCTTCACAAGTTGCCTGCTATGCAGGTGCAGGCAGGTGTCCCTGCTCCACATACACACCTCTGGTCACTGAGAGGAAGCTCTGCATGCAGAGTCAGGGAAAAAAGGCTCCGATCCTAAAAAGCAACCACAAAAACCAGTCCTGAACTTGCCTGCTCTGCACGGGTCAGTGCCACAGGAGAAGGAGCTTTGTTTCCAGTTGATTTTTGCAAGAGAGAAAGATTAATCCCAATGCACATGGGAAGGTCATGGCAGCAACCCCACTCCATCATTACACCCCAAATACTTCACCCTGAATTTTGGTGCCATCAGCTAGTGTGCGTTAAAAAAGGATGAAAATAAACTGTTCAGAGGACAGTTATCTGAAATAAAACATTGCTCTTCATGCCCAGATCCAAAACTCAACAAAGTCAGTGGGAATTTTTCCATTTCCCACTGTTGCTTTTCTGCTCACCTCATAGGTCCAGAGAAGCCCTTCAGTTTTCACCAGCAATTCAACTTATAGGAAGTCCTGGGACTGGACTGGTGAAAGACGAAAGAGGCTGATTAGAGCCACATCTCCCTTCAGCAAGGCAAGAATTGGGAATTCTGATAATTTAATGTACCCTTAAACTGGAAATGTCAGAGCTAGTAACTCTGACAAATTTGATATTTTTCCATACAAAAATTTGATCTTTATTCCACACAAAAAGACCAAACAGACTGTGGCCAGGCCCACCCTTGTGTTGGCAGCTTGAATCCCAGACCTTCCTTGTCTTTCCGCAGTTCTCTGCTGAGCAATTTAACTACTAAGGCTCTTGGATTCTCTTTGCACAAATAATTACAAACTTTGGGTGCTTGGTGACTGTTACATTTGAAGAATGGAGTGACATGTTAGGAATATGAAAGATTTTTGTAGGAAGAACACCNTTTGAAGAATGGAGTGACATGTTAGGAATATGAAAGATTTTTGTAGGAAGAACACCCCCCTCCCCCCACCCTGCCGCCGTTTTCTGCTTTGTTCCATCATGAGTACATTCCAATATTTGGCAAAATCAGAAGACAACCCAGAAAGATTTGCTAGTTATTTGTGCTACCTGACCCACTCCATAGCTCTATGGCCAGTGCAGATGAACTATTTTTGACTGGAGATTGTCCAGAAACCTCTGTATGAAGAGCTAGAAGACTTCTAGAACACCTCTTCCTTTCATCCATTGCAGCATCCTGCATCTATTACTTTCAGCCAAGGCACTCATCAACTCCTTTCTTTTCCCAAACTATTTCAGTCAAGCAGGGGTTCATGCGGCTTCTGCGGACAGCAATGGGTTTATTTTGGGGAGGGGTGTCTACCTTCCCTGATTCCATTTCATGCCAATAGCTAATGAGATGGCTTATTGACTGCTGATATTCCTACCCATGTCTTTGACAGACAAGGCACCCACTCACCAGCTGCTCAGCCTGTTTGATTAGGTTACGGACAGGGTGCAGGGAAAACTGCAGGAGATAATGTGGAAGCAAAGACAATCCGTGTGTGTGCGCAGGCACACGTGCTCACAGGACCGTAACGTACCCTCATCACCAATTCTTGGTGTAATCTTAGTAATGTGCATCTGTGCACAGCAGCACCAACCCCTGTGTGTGGTGAAGAAAGAGAGCTGGGAAGATATCACTCCAAACTTGGCGTGATGTCAAGATGCATTAGAAACCCACAGACAAATGTCAGAACATTTGCCCTAACACTCCAAAAACACAGAGCTTCATGCTTAAACAAAGATGTGCATTTTAAGGCAGACACTTGGTTTAGACCTTGAGTGTGAGAAGCCTGAAGCACTTTTACTAGCTACAGAACGCCCCCTGGTCTGGGTTCAGCTTGTGCCCCCTGTCCATGGCACAGAGAGGGGCCTGAGGGTCTGTCTGGAACAGTGACCTGGCCATGTGGTACCTCTGTCCTTTTGTGCCTCCAAGCTAGCCATGGGGTGTCAGCCAGGACCCACAGGAGCTGCTCTCCCTGCCAAGGAACCAAGAGGCTGGTGGAGCACAGAGTTGTGTCTGGGCAGCTTTGTTCCCTCCACCAGCCCTTGTAGAGCCACTGGGCACAGCCAGCTCCAGGTATGGCTCTCACGGACTCTCCCGAGAGGGAAGTTAGTCTGTGTTTTCTTGCTGAATAAATGGGATATTGCAGAAGAAGCAAACTTAGGAAGACTTTTAAGATTCTTCAGAGGCTCAGTCTGTGCTTCCCAGATGAAGATCCCCTGATGGTATTATACAGAACAGAAAGACCTAGGTAAAAAGATTTTCACTGTAGCCTTAAACACACTGCAGGGACTTCACATCTTTTTGTTCAAATATTCTCTGTGCTCTCCTGCCCTCTTCCATAGATCAGGTTTTACTTCCTTTGTCCACAAAACTTCTCCCCTACAGTTAAAAAAATCCTTCTCTTGCAGCAGATGCTTCTATTTGAAGTAGCCTTCCCATCTGTTCCCTGGGGACACACCTCAGAGCCCCTGTCCGTTTAGTCACTGACCACATCCCTGCCTCTAACTTGACCTCACAAGAGAAGACTTGGTGACAAGGCACTAATGTCCTACGAATCCTTATTCCTCTTCTTACTATTATGAACAATTTTAAGGCATTAGGGCAATTTTATAAACCTGGAGGTCTTTCCTCCTGGAAACTTTCAAATACCACAAATACACATAATACAGAGATTTCCATTAACTGCAGCTCCAGGCTAAGTAAGAGATCAGCAACTCCATTTCATAAATCAGCACAAACCAGAATGAACAGGACAAAACACTGAATGTGAGAGTGAAATTATTTCATCTTGTCCCAGCCAGAACCCTGAGCCCCAAATATCTTCATCCTCTCACAGGCTTTGTCAGTAAGGCTTCACACAATGAAACTCTTGCAGCTTCCTATGTTAATCCATTAATACCTGTGAGAGCAGGCTGAAATCTCTACCCTGGTTATCATTCTGGAACCAGAATGCCCAATAAGCACTATTCCATAAGCTCCGCTCTTCCCTCTTTATTTTACTGAGAAGAAAGTGATTTTTTTGTTTTTAGCAAGATGTATGTGTCAGTGCTAAGAGAACACAGGAATGGATTAAATTCACGATCTTTCTATCACAAGATGCTATCTCTGGTGATGGGCAGCAGTCTGTGTTCCCTTCTGCATTATCCCTGCATCTGGCAATTCACAGTGCAGGGACCCACAGGTTACATCCAGACCTTCGTGTTTTCTATCCACTCTCATCTCATCTTTTTCAACCTGCTTATGCTTTTGCCCTCCACAGGATCCCGTGGTAACGAGCATTACAATTTAATTAGCAGACATGATAAGAAACATATCTGACTCTATTCAGGTGCTTAAGCCAGTCTTTCCCAAATAGTGAATCAGATTGCTCTCTAAAGATGCAAAAGGGATGCAGAACACGTGAGAGGGGCCAGGAAATTGCTTCAGTTCTCAGTAGACCATGATCACTGCATGTGAAGAGGGAGAGGGAGAGAGAGAGAAGGGAGAGGGAATAAGGACAAAGCAGCCTCCTGGCTTGAATCCAGAAACTGAGCTGAGAATAAATAATAATACGTGTCTAATGATCTAACAGAAACACCCATAATTCCTATTAGCAAAGACCATCCTGCTGCCAAAGTCAAGTCTCCTATCATGGCCACAGTGACCAATACAATATAGAACCTGATGTGCCCTAAAGAATATAAAAAAGGGAGAAATGAGGACCTAAGTCTACTGCTACCTAAGTGCTGCTCATACAGAAATAGTCCTTTTTATTCCAGTTCCTTCCCTTCCCTTCCCAGCTATCATCTCACAGAAAACACCACAAGGATGCCATACCTACAGCCTTCCTTCACTCTAAGGGCTCCTTATTGCTTTCCAAGGCAGGAAATCTCAGGAAGAGCACAAATTTTATGTTAAACAACTCCACACAACAACACAGCATCCTCTTTACCATGACGGTAAAAGCGGTCAAAACATGAGGCAGGTTATCCAGCAGGGAGGCAGAACTCTGGGGAACATGCAGCAGGAGGGAAACAACCCCAGTTCTCCTCATTTCAACCCTGGATGTCAGCACATTCCTTGCTTCCCCAAGAGGGAACTTAACCTAACTTATCCTGAAAACACACTGAAGCAGACTCACTCAGACAGCTGACAGGAATAAAAATCCTGCCCCAGCTTTACAGCAACTGCAGTCTTCCTCAAACAGGGACAGCTCCAATCTCCCATGACTTTTAACTGCACTGGGCCTGGGCATTCCAGAGAACCTGCCTGGAAAGACGCTCTGTAGCAGTGATTTGTGCTTTCTGGCCATCTCACTTGGCAGGAAAAACAGATGAGAGCAGCCTTTGCCTTGCCCTGATTTGGTGCTAAAGACTTGTCTAGATAAGAAACCTGCAGTTGTTTAAAAGCCACTCAACTCTCTGGTACTTTTTACTCTGAAACACAAGCTGGGTCTCTGCAATTACTCATACCAATTCCACATTGTTCTCCAGGATTTCAGGTTCAGAAACATTCAGCAATCACTTGCTAGCTTGCATTTTTTCCCCAAACTGGACACTGGAGAGATTACTATCCATCACTGGCAGCATCCATGCCTGTCTGGGACAGGCAGCACACCTGGTTCCCAGCTCTCATAGCAGGCCATTGAAATGTGCCAAATGCAGGTGTTGACATGAGCCTGCTCACCTTTGTACCAGGCTGTCAGCCCAACAACTGGAAAACTGTGCTTCGCTGTAATATTTGCCTTTTAGGCACTAGCTTCATACAGGTTTCTCTCATTTCCAAAAGTAAGAAACCGTGGCAAATCCAGATCTGAGTTTTTGATGGTTGCAATCTGCTGAACTTGGTGATCCTTGCTGATTATGTCTTTATAAATGTCTCGTCCTGGAGGTTGGTTTTTCCCTGCTCTTCTCATGTTTTCCTTTCTCTCCCTCTCTAGCCAGAAATGATTTACATGTTTGTTTACTCTGAGCTACATTCATCATCTGAGTCATTCAGCAACTCTCTACCCACAACCATATTACAGCAAATTTGGAACTGGAGTCTCACTGAGTGAATATTATGGTGTTGTCAAGATGAGAATGGGGGGGCTAAAGGTGGAGAAACTCCAGGCAAAGAAGCTACTTTATATTTACAGCAGTGTAACAATTAGTAGGATTTGGCTCATTTTGTACAAATTATACTACTGTACTTGTAGGAATAATCTTCTGTTTCAAACTAATTTTAGCCACCCTTGAATGCTCTTCCATCTGTTGTAGAAAAAAAAAATTTTGCACATAGCTATTGTGAATATTCTCCTCCGAGCTATGTTTTCAAGAATTGTATCTTTCAAAAAACAACATAATCACATTATTGCAAGACTCCCAGCTCAGCTGGCAGTACCTTGTCTATTAAATCCACAACATGGAAAGACCTCAGAATTGACATTCTAAGTATTTTTTTATGGTTGCCAGAAATAAACCTTTGCAAAAAGCAAGCTAATCAAAGAATTTTGAGCCTTGCATTACCTTAAATGCAATTCTGAGTAGAAGCTATTCAGAGATTCTACCAAAGCAGAAAGGTTAAGAAAAGTAACAATGCCTTAAAAAACGTATATTACAAAACCAATGAGATTTCAATATGCTAGAATGAAAAGTAATGCACATCAAAATAGAAATAATTCTCTCAGAAGCCCAGTAATAAAACTAAGGAATTCCGTTACTGTTCTGTGTATTTGCAAGATAAATTAAAGCTGATCAGAGGTTAGTCTCAAGCTCAAGTCCTTTTTCATCTAGTTTCTTTTCACAGATTAAAAAAAGCCAGCACCTCAACCTTTTTCTTTACTTTTAATGCTAGAAATGGATACTGTAGAAGTATCTGAGACATAGTTCTTGACTAGAAAGATGTGCTCCTAGCTGAGAGTGTATTGATCATTGCTGTATCTCAGAATAAAAGTACAAGAAGATAGAACAGCAAAGCCACACCACAGAGACCAGTGGATTCACAGTGGGCCAGTTGGATGTCGTGGTCAGTGGAAGCGTTTTCATGTCTTCATCCACTACTTACAGCTTAAAGGGTCTGGGCCTGAAGTGTTTCTTCAGCTGATAATTACTGACAAGTTACATGCAGAGAAACTTGGAGTGAATATTCATGGACCAAACAAAGAGTGACACATATGATAACACTCAAATGTGTGGGGTTTTTTTTCTTTCTTGAGAAACAACACCAGATTTCTTTACAAGGGAGTATTACTCAAGAAAACAGTTTCTTTAGTTTGTTTTGGAGCTCACTGAACAGGCACTTGGCTACAGTTTGAATAAACTGCTTAAAGATACCGCTTTAACTTCTGAAAAGCATTTTTAAAACAGCAATATACTAATTTGCATTTACACAGTACCTCCCTGGCTGAAAAGTGTTTTCACGGGCTTCTGAGTAGCTTCACGCAACCCTGGGAAGCAGTGACACAGGATATGCCGTATTTAAGGAGAAGGCACCAACACTAAAGAAGGCTGAGAGACTTGCCCAGGATCAGGCAGAATGATCACAGAACAGAATAAACCTCCTCAGTTCTCCCACGGGGACATGAATACACACAGAGGCACCATAACCATGAAGACAATCCTCTTTCCAAAAATGTTCCCTTCCATCTTTGATCCTTGCGGGTCCCTTCATAATTAGGATATTCCATGACCCTATGATCTCCTCTTGCATTCTGCACAGATTGCCGCATTACATAAGCTTGCTGGCAAGGAGATGCACCAGACACAAAACTTAGGGTTTACATCTCACGATCAGAAGGAACATATATTTTTTACTCTACAGTGGAAAAGTTAAGAAGAAGTGATCAAACAGACTGGGAGTTCAAAGAAACATTGCTTGAGAATGCAGGACTTCATATGTGACTACTCAACCATGCTACTCAGAGCACGGAAAATGTAACAGTAGACTTGCACATTACCATATTCATAACCATGACTTACAAATCTGTTGTCAATGTCACCAAAAATATCACACAAGCAGAACGTTTTTATACCAAAGAGACCACTGAAGTCACAGCTCCATAGTAAGCAAATGAACTCATGAGGAGTCCTGAAAATCATCCCTGTCTTTTTTTTTTTTTTCAGGCTGGGGAATTTGCTAAACTATAAATTGTAAGCTGCCCAGTAGTTCAAAGAGGAGTCGATAAAACAGGCATTTTTTTCCTCAAGCAACACAGAAGACAACACCCCTCTGGTATCACTGTCAACGCTCCCACTCCAAAGGCTCATGGGTCACCCACACGACAGGTCAAGAGATGTCCGAATTAATAGCAACTTACATCGGTATTTAACCCATGCTGTGAGGGTGCAGGTGGCCAGTACGTGATGTCATTTAGGGCCAGGGCTACCCAAATCCATCACCGGCCCTGGGGATGCCAGTCCCGGCGCTGCCGGCAACTCCCGTGGGTGAGCGCGGCCGCGCATCCCGTACAGCCCCGCATCCAGCTCGGCTCCGCATCCCGCCCGGCCCCGGCGCTGGCAACTTCAGCGGGAGCACCGCTTTACGCCGGGGCAGGTGGGCGCCGGTGGCTGCGGGGGGTGCGGGCACGGAGTGGTCACGGCCACCCCGGCCTGGTGCCCGAGGGCTCGGGGCTCCAAGTTCCGAGGGTGACCGGGGGGCTTTCGGCCCCCTCCTCCCGCCCGGTGCCGCCCGCCCGCCGCCCCGTCCCCGCTCACCTCCGCGCCGCTCCGTCAGGCAGCACCGCCGGGCCGCGCCGCTCATCCGCGATCCGCCGGGCGCCCGGG
>VZRE01007687.1:0-35181 GCA_013396775.1 Cephalopterus ornatus | reverse complement strand
CACCCCCGTACATCCCCCCACCCACACCCCCATACACACCCCCTGCACATCCACATCCACACACACCTGCAGACCCACACACATCCACACTCACATCCGTCCACCCCCCCACACCCATTTCCCTAGTTTGAGCTGGGATGGAGTTAATTCCCTCTCCAGTAGCTGGTGTAGGGATGTGTATTGGAGTCAGTGTAAGGATTGTGTTGATCACACCCCGATGTTGTAGTTGTTGCTGAGCAGGGCTCACTCAAAGCCAAGGACGGTTCAGTGTCCCATACTCTGCCAGTAAGCAGGTGCACAGGGAGCTGGGAGGGAGCACGACCAGGACAGCTGACCCACACTGGCCAAAGGGATATTTGATTCCATAGAGCATTTTGCCCACTACAGAAACTAGGAGAGCTGGCCGGGGTCATCGGTCACTGCTAGGGAACAGGCTGGGCATTGGTCAGCAAGTGATAAGGGACTGTATTGTACATCCATCACTTGTCTTTCTTGGGTTTTATTTCTGTATCTGTTTTGCTATCTTTGTTTTCATTACAATTGTATGGTGGTGATGATTATTGTAATATTTTATTTTATTTCAATTATTAAGCTGGTTTTGTATCAGCCCACACATTTTGTCTTCTTTCTAATCCTCCCCATCTCACTGGGGGAGTGTGTGTAGGTGAGTGGCTGCATGGTACTTTGTTGCTGGCTGAGCTTAAACTCTAACATCCACACCTCCACATCCAAACCCCCACACCTGCCACCCATGCATTCCCTCACACCCCTCAGGGCCTGGCCCTGGTGTGGTGTTGGTCCCACACCAGCTTGACCCGTGGGAGGCTGAGGTGTGTGTGTTCCAGGATCATTAGTACCTGTAGGCACAGCACCGAGCGACACACAGGCCAGGGACCAGCTCTTGGCCGGAACTCTGCAGGCGTTCCGGGGCTCTGAACCTGTATCTCCCTCTTGTTTCCCAGACACTTGGGCACACAAGTGTCAACTGAGACAACTGAGCAAGGCTCCTAACTTTTTTAATGACAGACTGAATCCAGCGAAATCCAGCTTTTATCTTTTCTCTGGCCAGGATAGCTTCCCTATGGCCAGCAGGGCCTTTTCCTCCTTCCTTTTCCTCCCAACTCCCTCCAAACAGCACTGGTTATACTGGGGTTCACTTCATCCCTTTCTGCACCTCAAGCTGAGCACAGTGTTTTCCTTACACCAGGAGAGAGGAAATCCAACTGCAGCGGTCGCACCAATCCTGCCTCCACACTATGACTTGCCCACAGTCGGATCCATTACAGAGAGGATCACACCCGGGACAGCACCCATGTGGGAGTATGTTCAGTTTCTTACTCTGTTGCCCCATGCCAATCCCCTGTGGTTCTATCACGGGCACAGTGTTGTGGCATTAAATTGTTTTTCCTTTTTAAGCACCGTTATTTTTACAACGAGCCTTTCTTACCACTTCATGCTTGCAACTGAGACTTTACACTGAAGAATAGTTTGTAATTGGCCTTAGAAACAAGTCAGAGCCATGTCTTGCCCTTTTAATGATCCAAATTGTCGCCAAACTCCCCTAAGTTTTACTGATATTATTAAAAGATGAAAAATAGATACAGTCTGAACCTGCTGCACCTCACACTTCTCATAAGGAAACAGTTTACTTGCAAAAGCCTGTGCACAGGGAGCACTTTTTCTGTCCCAGAGATGCACCCACCTATATGGCTTTAATGGGGCACAAAAACATTGCGCAGACAATGGGCTTCGGTGGTTCAAAGTGCCAGACCCTGCTGGCAGCCATGCCAGGAACACACCAGCTAAATCAGTCAGAGCATCGGGGCAAACACCTCTTCGCCTGCAAACAGCACTAGAGTCAACTCCATATTTTATAGTACAAATGTTGAGATGCCTTCCTTGTCCTCTGAGGTTCTGAGTAGCGACGAGTAAATAATTCACAGCAAATCATTTATTCAAAACTTCTGCCTGCGTTTTGTGTCAGTCCAAGAACACAAAACCATGTTCTTCTTGCTCAGATTTAGTCAACCCATGCTTAGAATTTGGGTTTGAAATCCAAATGCTGGGACATGTGAGGAGATGCTGCAGGGCTTTTGCCTCATGTACGTGCTGAGTGGGTGCAGTTGGCTTTGCAAATGACATCCATTTGTCCATGTTACAGTGGGATGAGCTGCATTTACTGCCAGGGGATGGCCTTGAGCCCAAGGAAAGAGTCCCTTTGGTGAACAAGATTAGGTTCAGATTGTGGACAGAAAATAGTTTTCGTGAGAAAGAAGGTGATTTTATAGTGACAATATAGGTCAGGGCTTCTCTACCCATCCCTTCTGAGTGGTATTATTAATATCCTCTCCTATACTCTCTATAGGATGTTTATTCTGCCATATTTTAGTGCAAATCCTGGCCCTGGGTTCTGCCTCTTACAGGTTGACCACAGTCTGGAAGAGCAAATGGTGCACATGTCAAAGGGTGTTATGCCATCCCAAGGGACAACAGGAAAAGCTGATGCTGGTGCCACAGCCACCCTGCGAGCTGTGGCAGCACTGCCTCTGTCCCCTGGCTGGGACAGGGTGCTAGGCAGAAGGGAGCTTCATTCAAAAAGCAATGCAAACACCCCTAAAATCCCAGAAATGCATGTGATTGAATAACAGGGTCATGTTTAAAAAGCCATATTAATCCAAGCTCCAATAAAAAAGAATATATACGTATATCCCGTTTGGGAAGTCACTCCTTTGGAGCCACTAGAGTGATTCTATAATTCTTTGTATCTGTAAGTTCCCTTTAGGAATTCACCCCTCTGGAGCCACCTGAACAAAATTAAACATCAAGGACCAGATTTCCACATACACCAAGCTCTGGCAGTGATATCAGTGCCAGTCAGAATCATGCCCAGCAGGGCACTGGCAACCCATTTTGTCTCATAAAAGCTGTCTGGTGCCAGCAATCTCAAGAACAATAACAATTAAAATGGGCACAACTGTTTATTTCCCACGAACTGCAACAGGACAGTTGTTGAGCCCTAAAAATGGAAAGGGAAGCAATTATCCTTAGAAATAAAGCCTCTGGAAAATGCCTTTTATCCCACTGTATTCCCTGTATGAATTCCTCCCTTCATGCAGAAAGGGAAATTTTGCATGTCTTAATTAGATCAGTTGAAAACTTGGGAAAAAGAGAACCTGCTTTGCTGTGAAGTTCCTTAGTGAAGAAAAGTTTTGAAAGTGCAGGAGCTTGGAAAGAGCTTTAAATCTCCACGGTTAAAAATAATTTGTACGTTAAGAAAATGCCATAGTTTTTTTAATTTTTTTTTTTAATCTCTGCCTTACATGACTTCGGGTCATCAGAACATGGAAATTAAAGTAGGAAACTGGAAATCTTTTTCTTTTCAACTTTCTGCACTTCAGAATCTCTTCATTGCAAACTGGGCAGCGGGTGATCCCTGCAGGGCTGCCATTCCACTTGGATTTGCAAGAAGTGGTGCAACTTGATGAAACATAACTTGACAAGATGTTTGGAGCTACAGCTGGTGATGCAGTCTCGAGCAGATTTCTACAACTCCTCTTGGGTAGTTTTAATTTTTCTCTGGATTACCTTTATTAGCCTTAATTTGGATTCTATCCTTTTTTTTTTGTTTTGCTCCAATGAACACATACTGAGCATACACCCCGGGCCAGCTGCTCCACTGGTGCATGGTCAGGACAGCTTGGTCCAGTAGCAGAGCACTAATTCGCTTCAGGCCTCAAGACTTACACCTGCTGCTCCCCCCAAACTGTATGGGGAAAATTAGTGTAATTCCCATTGTCACAATATTCCTTCCATTCTGCAATGGACTATAGGATCACAGAATCACTAAGGTCATAGAGTCCAACCACTGAGCCAGTACCATCATGTTCACCACTAAACCAAGTCCCCAAGTGCTACACCCACACACCTTTTGGACACTTCCGGATATAGTGATTGCACCACTACCCTGGCTAGCCTGTGCTAGGGCTTGACAATCCTTTAGATGAAGAAATTTTTCCTGATGTCCAACCTAAACCTTCCCTGTTGCAATTTGAGGCTGTTTCCTCTTGTTAGGCTCATGGTCTTTTTCCGTTTTGCTAACACAGAATTCACACCGTTGATTCCTGCCTGCAGACAGACACACCCTCGGGCTGTTTGACTGCCCAAATCATAACGGGTATTTTCTGGCAAGGCTGACATTGAGCTGCATCATTTCACAAGTGCTGGTACCTGCAGGAGGCGGCAGGAGATAGATAACCTCGAGCAGCGGTCAAATCGATCCTTAACTTGATGCCACTTGCTCCTTCTGTGAGTGTGCCTCTCTCTCCCTGCAAACAGAGGGCGTAACTTGCTTGCTGAGCCCTGCTAGCATTCCCTGTGCATGTGGTCCAGGCATGGAGCTCTGCAGGACATGTTGGTCCCAACACGGCTTCCCCGCGCCTGCTGGCAGAGCTCATGCTGGGGCACCTGATGTCTGTTCTCAGAAAAGCCCCATCAATTCCCCCCCAGGCACAGATGTGGGTTTAGTACACGTTTGAATTGTCAGAAAGGAAGCAAAGGCCTCAAACGGGCAATAAATATCCTGGGAAGAGTGTGCTGAAACAGCACACAGTGCCAGGGAAGTGTGGAGGGTGCAGCAGCTAGGGGCACTCAGGCATGTGCAACTATTTGTATGAGACCAAAGGGGTTTAATTTCATCTTCTCACAATTCACCCCTAATTTTAGCCTTTAGGATTAATACCTTTCAAGCTCTTATGCTCTCTTGCCCTGGATATCTGTCTTCAAACCTGGTCTTTTCCTTAGTATGCAATTTTTAATTCTTTAAGAAAGATAGTTTCAGATATTAGGAAGAAATTCTTTGGTGTGAGGGTAGTGTGATGCTGGAGCACAAAGCTGTGGCTGCCTGACCCCTGGATGTGTTCAAGACCAGGTTGGACAGAGCTTGGAGCAACCTGGTCTAGTGGAAAGTGTCCCTCCCCATGGCAAGGGGTGGAACAAGATGAGCTTTAAGGTCTCTTCCAACTCCAACCATTCTATGATTCTATATATAAATACTCTGAAGCTAGTCATGGTTTACTTTGCATTAAGTGATTGGAACTATTTTACATTCCATCACTGCTTCACATTATTTTTGCTATGTTTAGTCCTTGGTTCACAGGCTCCTTTTCCCTGGTAACTCTGAGCCACCCTGCATTTCAATAAAACCACTGAAATATGTAGATAGAACTGGAAACTTACTGGCAAAGTCACTGCTTTCATCCCATGTCAGCTGGGCAAAAGCAAATGCTCTCAAATGCGCATCTGAGAGGGCAGTGGGAAAGGTTTGCTGTCATCTTTACCTGCAGCAGCTGCAGCGTGTTTCCCCTGGCATTGTATTCCCCATCCACAACTTCAGGATGAACCCAGGGGAGACCCCAGAGGCAAGACAGGCATGGGGATTTGGTGTGCAGACTGCGTGAAATGCCAAGTAGGAAGGTGATCCCTTCTGTACTGAGTGGTTTGCGCCCAGCACTTTAGAAATAGAGAGGTCATTGCAAAATCCACGCTTGGCTCTGGTTCAGACACTCAGCACTGTCAAAGCAAAGGTAAGGGGGAAAAAAAAGAAGGAGATCTGCTGTGGGTGGTGGCTGCCCAGTGATGTGGATTGGAGAGTTCAGCCAGAACTTCCCAGACAATATCTCAAAATGCTGTGGAACCACATAGCTATATACTGTGCCTGGCCCAATATAATTTTTATATATATATTTATGCTGCAAATGGATGCAGCATAGCCTCATTTGTATTCAATTAGGATTTGCGTATTGGGGATCTCACATTTAGTCCCCTATCCATGCCAAGGCTCTGTTCTAGCTGAGTTAGAGAAAAAAAGACAGAAAAACATATTCTGGATGTAGGGGAATAAACAGCCTGGAAAAAAGGCATCCTCCAATCTCTGCTGGCAATCAGCTTCTGTGCTGGAGCAGGAGGGATTAAAGCCCTTAGAGAAAGATAAACTTCTTCTATCTGACACAGTGGAGAAAACTCTCACAGTACAGATAAAGCTCCCTGTGTGCCATCTTCAGGGCTGTTTATCTTCTATGCATCTCCCAGACTAATTTACAGGCAGTGGCTTTCTTTGTGTGCAGCGTCCTGCAGTTTTGATCCTTGTGCTTTTTGGTTTTACATACCCTGAAAATCACGGACTCAGGAAAAATCTGCAAATGCAGAATATGCAATAAATGGTTCATGTCCATCCTTCCTTCTGTGCATCTGTGTATCACCTCCCCACCTGGAATCATTCCCGTCTATTCTCTGTCCCTTAGCAAATACATGTATTTTAGTTCAGGATTTTGTCTTTCGCTTCTTCAACTCTCAAGTCTTTCATACTGAAGGTTGCCCAGGTCCCACCAGTAAGACTGCTGTGTACTCTGGAGTTGATGACCTGCAACCAGACTGTGATATCATTTATACACAGGTTGAGCCTAAACAAAATACTGATTTGAGTGGTATTTCTTGTGATTTACATTTGTGTAACAAAGTTGTTTCTGCTACCAATATCCAGTTTCTCTTCTACTTAAAGGAAATGTGGTTCTTCATGTGGGAATAATTTTGTTTGGCTTCTAAAACTGGCTGCACTGAGAATTGAGTTTACCAAATAAGAAACCCCCGGACTTTGCATAG
Source organism: Cephalopterus ornatus (assembly GCA_013396775.1). NCBI lineage: Eukaryota > Metazoa > Chordata > Aves > Passeriformes > Cotingidae > Cephalopterus > Cephalopterus ornatus. Next base: position 28,524 of record VZRE01007687.1, on the reverse strand, counting down.
TTCAGACTGCAAGTTATTCATTGGGAATAGGAACCTCTTATTTTTCCTGTGGCAAACTTTTACAAAAGGAGTTCATTGTCATATGTTCATACTTTACACAGTTATTAATGAGCTCAGACATGGAGTCACAGTAGAGAGATAATATGTTGATGATCACTTTTCAGTTTTATTGAAAACCTGCTAGTGTCATGGGATTTAATATTGCATTTGAGAGCAAAAAAGTATTTTTGTAAGGAATCAGCATCTATCTGCAACTTCAAGCCATGGTATCAAAATAGATCCTTCAGTAGGAACCTTTAAAATTATTTCCTTTGCCTCCACTACTTTGCCCTTAGTTTTTCTATCCATTATCTTTTACTGCATTCTTTCCTTTTTATGACCCCATTTTTATTTACAGTGCAACGCTTAATTTAGTAGTGCTGACACAGTTACATTTGCAGCAATAGCTTAATTACCATATATTCATGAATAGGGTGGTTAGGGATAGTAGCTACCAACATAACAGATTCATTTGCATCATTGTCATTAGCATGCTGCACAAATGAGTTTATGTTTGTGAAGTAACTGTTTAATGGGGCTTTATTGGTTCAGAATCTAAGTCTGGAGGAGAACAGGGAGCTGCCAGCAGCACTGTACTGGTCTGAAACTTCTGCAAATTGCACTATGATCATGCTGACAGATGGTATGCAATGCCATTTTCCAATTCAGCAGAAAATGGAAAAATATAATAAAGACATGACAGAGATTAGAATCTTTATCAATGGGACTTGAAATCTAGTGCACCATATGCTTGGTATAAAAAGAAACATTCATCTGAAAAAATGAAAGCAGAGCATAGTCTGAATTTATCTGTTATTCTTCATAGACCTAATGGATAGGTTTGAATCCATAATTTTAAATATAAATGTAACTGTAATGAGTGATAACTTGGTGCTTTAATGTCTTCTTTGCTCCCTAGTAGTGAGATCCTCTCTCACTGTTATGAAAATAAGACTCTCTCTACGCTGAGGTGATTTTGCCAGTGGGAAATGAGCTGGCACCAGCTGGCGCTCCCAGACCTTCTCCTCATCCCAGACTTGACCCAATGCCCGGGGGCAGACGGATCTCATGAGGCAGCATCTGACCTTGCTGTTGGCAAAGACCCAAAGATGCATCTTCAAATATTCACAGCCAACACTGGTGTTTCTGCAAGGATTATTATAGCTGCTTTTTATTGAGAGTTCCTTGGTGGCAACAAAATAGCTGCTCAACAGCCTTGAAGGACTTTCTATCTTCACACATCTTCATCCTTGAAATCTAGGCTTAAAAATTCTGTGGATAAATATATCCCTTTCAGGTAGCATGCAGGGGTAGCCATCATTCCTGACAAAATGCCCATGGCCAGTTCAGGTGTACAGGAAATGCTGAACTGTTGTTGCCTGCACCTAAGTTTCATTTCTGCACAAAGATAAAACTGCAGATCTTGAATCTCTGAGATACTCAGGTACATTCCTGATGCTTGGCACAGGAAGAGTCCCACTGGAGTTATTGCACTTGCTAAATGTCAAGTATTTACTGAAGTGCACCCCCTAATCTGGATCAGGATTGGGTCTGAGGGAACAGGGAAGCCAAAATACCTCTGCGACTCTCCCTTGAGGACATGAACTCTATTTATGTAGCCATGAGATAAAGGTGGTTGCGAAGGCTAGTGATACAGACAGGAATGTAACCAGTGATGAGTCTGCTCCTCGCAGGGGAAAAGGGAGATTACGGATTTGTGATACACAAAACTAGTACCTTGAAATTGTATTCATTTTCCTTTCTCTTACCCTACTTCTTAGCTTATTGTTTGGGGTAGACCTAGCCTAAAGAAGATCTGCTTTCAACTGCTCCATGAGGAAACAGGAATTTGTTTGGAATTTGTTTGGAGAGGCCATTTAGCTAATTTTCATTCTCTCCAATAAGCAAGAATAACACGAGAGAAGATGAGAGATGTGTTCAGTTTTCTTATTCATCCAGATGAGATTGTTGAGACAGCAGGACCATAAAACCCAAAACTGTACCTGGCTGAGTCCTAGGACAGCTTCATCACAGAAAATAAAGACACTTACAATACAGCTCATGTGGAAAACTGGTCTGGGAGGAGGTGGGCTTGTTAAAAACTGAGCTCATCTGTGTTAAGAAACACCAAAGATATTGGGTCTGTGCTTTCTCTAAGGTCACTCTCAAGTCAATACATAAGAGAGGGCACCTCCAAGGTGTCACTGCTTTAGGCACCATGTATTCAAATCCTGCTCACAACTGATACTAAAGATATTAATGCCTTATCTGCATCAGGGGTCTTATCAAGTTAACCCAAACTCCTTGTTCTCTTTGTCCCTGAATCAGAAAGGCCTGGATACTTAGAGGTGATAAATCCCATAATTTCTTGCTATTTTAGGTCCATATTGGTTACGTGCAGCACAAGTGACAGAGGTTATTGATAAACCCTTTGTTCAGAAGTTAGCAATGTCCATGCTGGACCACGCTGGACGTCAGACTAGCAGACCAGAGAGATTAAAAATGGGGCAAGCAGACAGAAACACCTTCCTAGGAAATGCTCCCAGACTCCTACAGCTTTCAGCCCTGGCACTTCCCAGTCCAGAGATGTAGTCTTTGTATTTTAGATCCCTCAATGATGTTTTCTTCCCCTAACTTTCCCTTGCTTGCTTTCAAATTTTGTAGTCTTCTAGAACCCGCAAGGAGTTCCACTGCTAATTCACATATTTGCTAAAAAAACACACTTTTTTTTAACTGATTATCTACTTGTTATCTTCCATTCCTGGAGTCTTGATTGACTCCCACACAGGCAATCTGATGGCCCTGGTTGTTCATGGATTTAGGATGTGTCAGCAGGATGCACTTGGCAGGGTTGCAAAAGTGTTCCATTGGAATAAGACTTGGTCTCTGTGTTCCCAAGCAGCAAACCCCACTATATTACTCAGCAGTATATTCATGCTATAAATACTTTTTTTTTTCATTAATTCATCCTTATTTACCACAGCAGATAACAGAACTCCAGGCTCAGATTCATGTGGCAATAAAAGACGACAGGAATTTCTCCCAGATTATAAAGATTTGTCATGTTGTCACTACGTTTATTTTCTCCATCCATTTCTCTCTTTTCTGTGCATTGCTTTATGCTCTGCAAGGCCCTCAGGGGAGGAAAAGAGGGTATTGTTTTGAAAAAATATAAGGGTTTTTTGATTAAAGGATACAAAATTAATTTGCTTCACAGAGCCTGGAAGCACATTATTTGACAACTGTACTCCACTGAATGAACACAGCACACATGGCCAAATTCATCATGTTGATCATCAGACCCTAGCCATTTGTTCTTCAACAGTGGCGTCTCTTTTGCAGTTAGAGAATGTGAATTTGATAAAACATGTGGAACCACAAGTTGTTATTTTTTCACTAACTTGCACAAGGTCAAAGTCATGGTGTGGCTACAGCTTTCAGTGAACTGGGAAGAGCAGCAGAGCACAGCACTGACCACACTGCTGATACAGTGAAGACCAGTGATGTCTGATCAACTGAACCTAGACTGAACCACTTCTACCGGTAAACCCAAACTGAGATTGTAGCAAGGACCTAACCTTAAGAGCAGAGAGATCAGAAGAGTCACAGTGGTTTTCTCTGAAAAGTAGATTTTTCCCATTTGAAAGGCTGGGAAGCACCGAGGTTCAGAGTGACATGTGGATGGACACCTGAGAACCACCAACACTCTTGTGCTGGTCCACATCAAAGCTACTAGTCACTGTACTGTGAGGTTATTTTGGTTAATTGATGCTCTAAAAATAGGGCATTGTCTGTCCTTTGGGCAGATACCATTAGCAAGCTGGGAAACAAAGCTGAGCACAGTTTGCTTCCTCGGGTATTTATACACCAGAAAATGGGGGACAGAATCTGTGTGGCTGCCCTGCCCCAGGAAGGCAGGTTTGTACAGTGCTGCCCCTATGGAGGCAGCTCCATAGGTCCCAGCTTGTTCATCCACTTGATGCACAATAGTTACATCACCTGTTATACCTTCTCTTTCCTTTGTGTTTTTGAGTGGTATAAGGAAGAGCCCAATATTACTCACGCAGGCAGAAATGTCACTATGGAAACAAGGAGACAGTTTAGTCTCATTTGGCCAGTACTGACAGAGCTGCTCTGATAACCCAGAAGATGGGTGAGACCTTGGGTGTTGACAGGAGAGCTCCTGAGGAGCATAGATCCTTGAATCTTCTCATACATGTGTATACACTGGGTGTAAGAGACATTATCAACTTTTTCTTATTTTCTCGGTTCCTTCCCATATTTAAAGGACTTTGGGAGTGCACAGACAGGATGAGACCTGAGCAAGCCATGTAAAGACACCATGTTTTGCCTGACTCAGCCTTTCTAATGGATCAGATAGGAGTCTCTCTATCAGTGTGAGTTTAGAAATCACATTTTGTTTACATGCACAGAGCAGCTAAGGTCTGCTTCCTGCAGCCCCAGGAGGGCTGTGGTTCTGGGTTCAGGATGGAGAGTGTCCCATGTACTCATAGGCAAAAAACCCAACCAGCAGCGACATTTGCCACAGCAAAACATCTCGTGTGTACAGTGCAATCAGTTCTGTCAACCCAAGTGAAATTGAAGTTATAAAAACAAGTTGAAATCCTGCTGCTTGTGAGCCCCTCCCGCCCCCATCTCCCTTCTCCCTCTGACATTTACGTCCAATTGCCTCAATCCATGAAGAGTGCTTTCAGAAAGATGCTGCTGTAACCATTTTCTCTGTAGCTGTGGTCTCTGTGGGGTCTTACTCTGTAGTCGCTTGTCTGCAAGATGAGCATAAGGAATACATGGAGATGACTCTTCCTGCAGATCAGCACAAGCTCTCCCTGCCAGCACAGACTCTTATACCTCCTGTGGTATAAAACCAATTTAAGTTAAAAATACAATGAGAAGCAGTAAGAGTGTAATGTCAGTGTTTTAAATACCTTCCCCTGTACCCAGGGAGAAACTCAGTGTGTCATCCAAGTGGATCATCTCTGTAGGATGAGTGGGAATATGCTCTCCAGGACCACCTTAGGGAAATTTTGTATAGTTATTCCTGCCAAAGGTGGGGAACATACTTATGGCTCCCACCACGTCTCAGACACCCTCAGCTTGAGCCAGTTTCCCTGTGGCAAACAAAGCAATTACTCTGACTGGGAGGGTTTGCTGTTTTTATTGTTTCCTAGAGGCAATTATTGGTGAAGAAGGAAAAGAGAAGGAAAAGGCAGTTTTTAACCATCTGTATCTCGTGCAGATCAAACCTTCTCTATCATAGAATACCGAAAGTGCTTTATGACCCTAGACCTCCTGCAGTGAACCAGGACCTCGGAAGCATTTCCAGTGCTGCGAAATGGTGGGAGCCACAGGGGAGAGCTTCAGGGGAGGTGCTCTCATCTTAATCTGAGAGCAACCCTCAGCTTCAGGTCAGCCTTTGAACACAAAACTTGATCCAGTGCTGTCAATCCACCATCTGTCTCAAAACAGCAAGTGAAAGCAAAAGCCTTTTATCTTTTCAAGACTTCACCCAGCTCAAGTCAAGATTAACTTGGACAATTTTTCTCATTCATCTTCTCTACATGAAAGCAGCTAAGTCCATTCAGCTATAGGAGCTGAATTTCGGGAGAGGTGTAAGAGACGCACACACAGACACACTCCCACCCCTGATTTCCTTAGCATGCATTAGATGACACTTCCAGTACAACCAGGGAGTAGTGACCAAAGGTCTTTCAGAAATCATGTCTTTCAGAAAGACATGATATCCTCCAAAAATATGGTTTTTAAAGGTAATAAATTGATCCATTTCAGCTTTTTCTTTCTTCTTTTGTCTGCTTTTTCCTCAACCCATCTTTCCTCATCTGTCATCCTCTACACAGCCACATTTCTTACAACAAGCAGCTTAAAACAAAATTTATCCTAAAGAGTCAAATGTATCTTGGTCCTTTCTGGGATCACGTCTCTGATCTGATCCATTTTTTCCATGCTGCTCAAAAGCAGTGGAAATAGATCTTCCTGCAAATCGCTGCCTCCTTCAGCCTGTAATTTCTATTATATGATTCTTTTAGTTCTATATACAAAATAAAATGAGGAAAGATAATAATTTTCTTCCTATAAGGCAAGTTTATATTGGGACCTCTTAGAGTCCAGCACTTCTTACTCTTCTCGTTCTCACTGTGGTACTATTAGAAACACACAGGACAGCAGGAAGGGGAGCTGCTACAGACAAAAGCTGTGAACAATATCAGGGAATCTGCCAGACTCCTCCATGTTAGGAAACACAAGCACTTCCTCTCAGGCTGCTCTAGTAAACAAAATGTATAATACGTTACCCTAGAGCAAAAGATGGAATAAGTTCCCATCTATAATATAATTTCTGTGGGAGGAAGACGTCTGCATCATTAGTTATATTGAACATGTTCTCGTTTGCTTGCATTGTGCTTCCCTTTCAAGTCTGAAGTCTCAGAAAGATTCCTCTTGGAGAACATAAAAATTAAAGACAGAATTAAGAATGAGTTAATTGTGTTCACTAATTGTAGTGCTCACATTACCCAATCCTTTGGAGCAGTGGGAAGAGCAGCTGCTGCTCCATCATGGCAAGGTTCTGCTCCCTGCAGCCAGGGAAGAACTGAATGTTTGATTTTAATGCTTATTTCAGTCTCCAGCATCTTGTGAACACATGAAATGTTTGTTGATGCCAAAGTCGTTCCTATGCTGGGATGAGCCTGGGCAAACTGCAGGCTCCTGCTGAGCTTTGCCAGAGCATTTGCTTTCCCAACATCTTCCCTGCTGTAGAACGACTTCAAATTTAGCCAGGAAGGCACAGGTGAAGGACTGCCACATAAAATCTAGCTTTTCAGTTTCATTGTGTCAGCTTTCAGTCATGCTTCAGCCTTCCAAGTCCCCTTAAAGACTGGAGGTCACCCTGATTGGTTGACCAGGGTTGCTGGCAGTGAACTGGTCAACCTGGCCTCTGGTGATCCCCTCCCATTCCAGCATACCACAGCAGTGAAAGCTGGTGGCTGCAATTTAAGATCCAAATAGTGCTGTGACAGCTGCACTCTCACACTAAATATCATCCTTCCCAAGTGTAAGTTGCTTGACATCACCTGGGGAAATTACTCGTCTTTTTTTAGACACAGTAATGTGTGCGGAGCTGGTGCCCTGGGAAGCTGTGGCAGGCTACTTCTCCTCTTGGAGCACAATTTGGATTCACACACAGTATTCTCTGGGCCTGGTTTGTGGCCATGAAACTGGTGGGAACATCTCTGGTGCATGATGAGTCTTCAGTGGCCCTAATCCTGGGGAGAAACTGCAGTGTCCCTTGTCACTGGGTGTGCTGAGGAGCACTCTGCAAAACTGGATGTGAAAATAAGAATAGTACCAAAAGGCATCTATTAGTATTATTCCTCACTAATCCTGCCTACTCTTAATTTTGGAAGTGTTTCTGCTGTGCATGCTCTCAGCTTATCAGCTCCTTTACTCAGTACAGGCTGTCTTGGACTAGTCCAGAGGTTTCTGCACCGCTCAGGAGGTGCACTGGGTACAAGGAGAGAGAAAAGGCATCTGTAACTTGGATACTCCCTGCAAAGAAATGTTGTCTCTTACCCACAAATCAAGTGCTCTTTGAATTTCCAAGGTTCACCTCCTCTTCCAAAGTGCCACATAAAAGTCCCCAAACTCTCAAGAGAGTCTTATGTTCACTGACTTTACAACACATTGGAGGGCAATCATAATGAACAGAGATTGTCGAAAAAGTCTCAGAGAACCACATGAGTAAACATTTTGGTTCTGGATGTGGCAGTGTCAAGTCAGAAGACAAGCAGATACACACAGCCCAATTTTTTTCACAAGAGTGTACTTTAAATGAATGTCATCCCTGTAATATTTTTTCAGCTTTTAATGAGAAGTTTCACCCCTTCAAAATCAGCTTCACTGTTGTCATATATTGACACAATTGTTCATCGCATCTTTGATTCTACATTAGCTGTTTAAGTAGAAGGCATTCCCTTTTCCTCTTTTTTGAGCATCTTTTAATAACAAAGTTCAGTTAACAAAAAAGAGAAGTTTGTCTTCATATGCATTTCCAATGCATGTGTAAAACCCACAGCCTGCTTCAGAGCTGCCTCCTGAACTAAAGGCCTTCCATGATTTTTTAGAAACTACAATATATCTCTGTCACTTTTTGTATTTAACAGCAGGTGCTGTTAAAGGACATAAATATGTCAACGTAACCCCCGGAGGAAATGGGAGAGGGGTGTCTTAGTTGCAGAGCTTTGCGAACAGAGGGAGATTGACAAGTGGTGGGTGTTTGGTTCTGGCACGTTCCCCTGGCAGGCTCCTTTCCTTGGCGGGTGGAGAGTTACCATACGACTCATGTGGCACCCGTTCTTTATATCTAAATTGCAAATTTAGAACCTCTTTTTTCGGGGTAAGTTTTTTTGGGGGAGAAAAGGCAGGGTGCTACTTCTAGTTTAGCAAACGTTTCTTCTGATGTTCCCATATGGGGAGAGGGGAGGGAAAGGAATTCCCTAATGATACAGGAGTCATCAGTCATTGTTTACACTGAATCAGCCAGGGTGCAAAGGCTCCATTATCATACCAGTGTCATCCCTGGACTCCACTGAGAAGGTGGTGATAGACATTGTGATGAAGTCAGAGAATCCTAGAATGGTTTGGGTTGGAAGGAACCTTAAAGATTATCTCATTCTAACACCTCTGCCATAGGCAGGGACACCTTCCACTAGACAAGGTGGAAGGTGTTGGAATGTATTGGAAGTCAGACCAATGATTTTTACTGCAACCTGGAAAACTTTTTCCCATGTAGTAAACTTTGAGCAGAAAGAAGCAGAAAAAATCCTGAATTTAGATCCTATCTCTGAATGGCACTTGCTGAATATCACTGGATCTGATATATCCCCAAGACTTGGCAGAGCACAGGGTGCTTATATTACCAGGTGCATTTCCTAATCTAATGTAGGATCTCTTATCTGAAATTAAATTTCAGACATACACTGAGATAAAAAAATTCTCAGTGGTTCTGTACACATGTGTGTATATATACATTAATATACATATGTATATTCATTCATATTGTAAGCATTGCTCAGCCCTACTATGAATCTAGAGCACAATGTGCCTCTAGCCCAAATTTAGATAAAGGGCAAAACAGCGGAGTTTTCATAGAATCATCAAATGGTTCAGCTTGGAAAGGAACTTAAAGACCATCTTGTTCCAGCGCCCTGCCACGGGCAAGGACACCTTGTCCAGAGCCCCATCCAAGCTAGCCTTGAACAATTCCAGGAGTGGGGAAGTATTCAAGTGTTCATTTCATCCTGGCAATATCCAATGAAGAAGGATTTACACCTTTAGGAACCTTCTGTTACAACTAGGCTCTCGTTTGTACAGCACAAGGAATGCAAGTTAATGTAAAATACTCAATAGAAAGCATCAAGGCTGTGGACGTGTAAAGTGAAGGAAGAAAAATGTTGGTTTACTGGTAAAAAGAAAGATTAATTTCTGATTTTATAAGTATTTAATCATGGATAGTATCAATGAAGGCAAAATGTAAATGGCACTAGGAAAATAAGAAACTTCCCCTAAATCAGAGTTTCTCACCCTTTCACGGGAGAGCAGTTCTCTACCTGAAAATTGTCATGATTTGTTATAAGAACAAGAAAGGACAAAGGATGGCAAGTGATGTCAATGTAACTGAGGCATGAGGTCTTCTGAGAGCACAGGAGAGGGAGGGGGTGTGCTCTTCAGCCGCAAGGTTGTCAGGAGATGGGGAGTGAGGCTTATAACAGCTGGAAACCTGCTCAGGACTGCCAGGCAAACGCTTTCCAGTCTGGTGTGAATCCTATCTCCTGTGCACAGTTTGAAGTAATAAAAAGTATGCTCTGGAGGAGATTAATGACATTATTAGTTGTTTCTGACTTACTAGCTCTCTGTGCCTGGAGATTGCTATCTCCCGTGGACAGAAACTGGGAAGCATCACTCTAAAGAGATTGGAACTACAGAGGGTCTCTGGGATGTGGGTGGCATATACATGTATATACACACACGTGTATATGCACATTTATATGGGCCTGTTAAAATGTAGAAAGTAAATGCTGTTACAAAACAATATTTTTGTGATGTCTTATGTTCTCAATATTATATAGAGAACAGAAACAGGGAAGGAAATGGGTTTTTTTGCTCCAAGCAAAATAGCTGCAGCTCTTGACATATATTTAACTGGGAAAAGGCAGAATGATATTTAAAAAATAATAAGAACAGAAAAGCAAAAACTCATTTTTCAAGTTAATTAAACACATATAGCAGACCAACTTCTTGGTAGACTCCTTTGAAATGCAGAGTTATCACTCTTGCTTTAAAGCTGAGTGTAAAGCACATCCTTTATCTTTACTCTCCCAGCCACCTGCTCTGTAGATGAGTCCAGCTGCAGTCCAAGGAATTGCAATAAAGCACTGCAGGTGGAGTAAGAAAGAGAAAAGAGGATGATTCCATGTCACATGTCCAAGGATCTCCTGGCACAATATAAGGCATCAGTCACGAGATACCATGGGTGTTAGGTGCAGGTGTGTCCTCTAAAAGCCCCAAATATTTCTAGTGAAAGTGGCCCTCAAATAAAAGTGGTCCCACTTTTACCTCTGCCAGGGTGCATTCAGAGCCAGCTGGGGTGTTCACAATGGAAAAAATGACATTTTCACTGTCACTTACAAAAGAGATCTGTTTATCACAGTCTGTTTCATCTGAGGCTTTCCAGATGCTCCTGCTGTGCATTAATCACCTACAGAAACCCTGAGGATGACTGGAAGAGCTCTCAGCTTCCAAGGGAGGCAAAGGCAAAGAGCTGGTGCAGATAACTGGAAGGTTTCTGGAACACGGCTCGTTTGCATCCATGCTGCAATTTTTAATGTTCTTGTGATTTCAGACTATAGATCATAGAATGCTTTGAGTTGATAGGGACCTTAAAGCTCATCCTGTTCCAATCCCCCTGCCATGGCAGGAACACCGTCCACTATCCCAGGTTGCTCCAAGCACCATCCAACCTGGCCTTGAACACTTCCAGTGATGGGGCAGCCACAGCTTCTCTGGGCAACCTGTGTCAGGGCCTCACTGCCTGCACAGTGAAAAAAACCCTTCCTAATATCCAGTCTAAACTTACTGCATGGTTTATTTGCACCAGTTTGTCTCAGAGAGTAGTGGGTGATACTGGGATTGGTGTTGGTAAGTGCCTAGCACTTCTCCTCTGTGCTGACCAGTGACAGGACCCAAGGGAATGGCCTGAGGTTGTGTCAGGGGAGGTTTAGATTGGATATTAGAAAAAGGTTCTTCCCCCAGAGGGTGGTTGGGCACTGACCAGGCTCCCCAGGGCAGTGGGCACAGCCCCAAGGCTGCCAGAGCTCCAGGAGGGTTTGGATGATCCTCTGGGGCACAGGGGGTGACTCTTGGGGATGGACCTGTGCAGGCCTGAGAGTTAAACTTGATGATCCTTGTGGGTCCCTTTCAACTCAGCATATTTGGGTGTTCTGAGTGCTTCAGACCAGCGTATGAAGCAGCCCATGATGCCTTGCGTATTACAACAACTTTGCACTTGAGTCATGTATTAGAAGCATGGTTACATGGTCACATCTGTCCCTGGTCTCATGGGAAGGATTGAGTTTGAGGGCATCTGCATGAAAAATTAGGTGATGCTCTGGAAATTTTCTCTGTCATTTTGTCCATCCCTTCCAAGCTGCTGGTGAGTGCTGTGAGCAGGGGTCTGAGTGAAGCAGCAGTGACAGGAAGTGACCTCCCCATAGGAAACGTCCCCTGCCCTCCTCCCTTCATCTAGTACAGCCACTTCACCTCCAAGTTCGTATTCCAGAGCCTATTTTCAGAGCAGCAGATGATAGGGTCCAGAAGGGACAGGGATGTACCATGGGTCAGGAGCTCTCCTCCTCTCCAAAAACCAAGAGATCTTGATAAAGACACAAATTCTTTCTCTCACTCACAGTAGTCAAACTTGCCTCTGCTTTACCTTCAGTCCTGATATTTTCAGAAGTTTGCAAACACCCTGTGAGGCCTCACAGGCCCTGTGGATAAGCTCAGAGGGGAGGAAGCCAGCTGTGCGTGCACAGCAGCCAGGCACACAGACACGACTCCATGCACACTGGCGCAATTCCCTATGGAGAATACCGACAGCCAGGTCAGGGGACTGGAAACAGAGACATTATTTAAGAGGTGGGGAAGGCACAGAAAAAGCCTGGCATAGTCAGAGTGTGGATGCTTTGGCAAGGATGGAGCTGTGGGCAGAGCCCAGGGCACTGCTCGTGTGCCTTCAAACATGCCATTTATCCAGGTGGCTGATTCTGCGGTTTGGCAAGGCGAAATCTTCATTATCCAACTCTGCTGAATTCCATGGAAGAAAGCCAGAGGCTTTCTGGCTCAGCGGATGCATATCACTGTCTCATGAAATGTTTGGGGGGGAATGTTGGCTGGATAATGCTTTCTACGCACACTGGCAACAGCTATTTTAATAGCATTGCTACCTGTAACATCTGTAATGATTCACTGTATATCCTGAAGGTATCATTTGTTGGAATTGTCACATTTGTGGGAAAATCAATAACATTTTGAAAACGCTTTAATGTTTTATGTCACATGTACAGCTTAAGTAAAATAATGGAATTTATCCTCATTTACTAAGAATGATATCATCTTATTGGAAACCAACCTTTTAAAAAATTAATTTCCACATCAGATGTGAAGCTGGATATTTGATATATAGATATTAAGGGTTTTTTATTAATACCTTAGTTCCGCTATTCATAGAACAGTGTTATTAATAATGACAGGGAATAAGGAGACAGTCTTTCATGCAGGTTTTTAATAGAAAATTTTACTTGAAACTTTATCTTCAAAAAAACAGGTGTTTCATACAAGACAAAAAATTGTTTAATTTGCAGCCAGTTAGTCTACAAAAAAACTGCTACTCAGAAAGGTTTTGCTGAGCTAGGGGCTATTTCCTGAGTCATTTCTCCTAGGAGGCAAGGGCATCGCGGCAAATTCTGCTGAAGAAAGCGTTGACAAGAGATGCAGATTGACATTACAACCCAGAAAACTTCTACAAGCAGCTGTCACAGCATGTCCTTATTATCAAATCTCATATTTCATTATCATCCAAAATTAGATGAAACGTTTATGGCCCTCTATGACAACATTTCTATATCAAATGGGAGGTTCCTACTCCCAGATCCAATGAATTACAAAATGAACTCGAAACCTGCCGGTGGCTCTGGGCATAACATGGCCCAAGTTGGATTTTAACAACATAGAATTTTGACAGAAAATGTTACTTTAAGGTGGAAAGATGAGCATGTTTCTGTGAAAAGTGTCCTTGTAAATAGCTAGAAGAGAGGAAGCTGGAGAAGGAGCTGGGAGTGCTGGGCTAGTGAGCTGCGTGCTGCTCTGGTGGTCAGAGATGCATCAGGCAAACAATCACGCACATGGCTCTCTAATTGACTACACAAATAACAATACAGGATCTGAGAATAAAAAAAGCTTAGCTGTGCTTTATATCTCCCACAGAGAGATATAAATCCCATCACCACCAATTCACCATTCCTCAAGACACGTCTTTTAAAGGTGGTGGAATCCAAAACCCTCACTTGCCAAAAAAGTTTGCAAACTGGCACAAACCTCTCTTAAATCTCTTCTCTACAGCAGATTTCCTGTATCCTCCCGGCAAAAGTCTCATGTGCTGTGAACATTTTATTGGCGCAGTCCCTGGAGCAACCTACACGCGGCTCCTGTGTATCCCTGCTGGCTTCTGTACCCCAGAGGAATGTGCCTGGAAAGGCAAGAAAATACAATATAAGGTCTCAATCAAGTCACACTAGTGAGTGTTCCACTCAGTTACACAGAGACAGGTGAACTGCAATGTGAGTGGAACAGCAAAAATTATAGAATATTGTAAACAAGTCCAATTTTTTTTTGCTTAAAATACATTTTCAGGCTAGAACACACCAGGCAATACTGGTCTGTTAAAATGGCTCTCTCTCAAATTTTCTCTTGCTGGACCATCCTGGCTTGGTGGGTGTTGGAGATGCTCCTTGAGCAGCTTCTTTACACGGTGGATGCAAGCCCACATCCTGGGAGCCCATCCTTTTCCTCCCTGCTGAGGGAGGCAGGCTCAGCTGCAGAATTCAGTAAAATGAGGACTTTCAGCCACACAGAGGTGATTGCAGCCAGAAGGAACAGAACAGGGATTTAATCAGGGCAATGTGCTTTTAATTTGCCTTTTTTCTCTTTGTAACAGGCCCACTGAACAGCCTGGGAAGAGGAATAATTAATACATGAGGCCTGAGAGCAGCCTGGGTAGAAACTGCAAAAATTTCATTGAAAGCCAGGTTTAATTGTGCCTGCCAGCAATCTTCCAGCTAATCGCTGCCACACCAAGCACTATGGAGGAAAAAGGGGACCATTTGCTGAACTACTTTGATGTTCTGGGCTTTTTCAGGCTGCCTTGGAGAACATTTCATACAATTACTGGTTTGGGTTTAAGGGACCTTAAAGATCATCTCATTCCACTCTCCTGCCCTGGGCAGGGACACCTGTCACTATCCCAGGTTGCTTTAAGCCCTGTCCAAACTGGCCTTGGACACTTCCAGGGATGGGGCAGCCACAGCTTCTCTGGGCAACCTGTGCCAGGGCCTCGCCACCCTCACGGGGAAGAATTTCTTCCCAATGTCTAATCTAATTGGTGGGTTTCTCTCTGCTGGGGAGCCACATAGGGATCCAGGTTCTGTGCCTCGGTATCTGAGCTGGAAACGAGTGAGACAGGGGAAACATCTATATGGCATAAACCCAGTGCAGCACAAAGCTTTAAAGCATGAAGCTTAAAGAAAAAAGCTGATGTTGTTTCTCCAGTCTTTTTGGAAACTAAACATTCACTTCTCTGTAGAATAATGTGTTTATGTTGATGAAAATCTTGAATGTTTTGAACTCCTTCAAAAAATATAAAATTCCCCATCTCCCTTTCTGCATGCCAAAGTTACTAGATGCACTCAAATGAGATTCACCAACAACATCAGTCCTCTGATGTGTGTTTTATGATGAACAAACTACCTTCAAAATCTCCTGGGTCTAGGTGAGCCTATAGGAAGAAGTCAGATGAGCAGAAATTATTGCCTTCTGATAGTTACGCCATCATTGACATGCTACTATATTAAAATAATGACTTGTGAAAACTAGATTGCCCTCCACCTGCCACGGCAGTTCCTTCCGGACCCTGTTCTTGAAGACCTTGGGAAGGGATCTCCCATTGCCCTGCTGCATTTGCCCTGCATATGCTCTAAGTCTCTGGAGCACTTAAATCATGGAAGAGAAGAAGAAGGCTGGAAGCATGTTGTGCTGCACAGAGAATATTGCGTTTCTTTGCACGATTTTCTTCAGATGCCAGGGAAGGCTTTTTTCTCACCCACTTCATGTGGCTCATAAAATCTCTGCAGCTATGCTGGAACAAAAATCACCCCCTAAAAGAGTAAAAGAGTAATTTTAAGAGTAAAAGGCCCCAAATACATTCCCGGGAGGAACCCATTACCAATAACAGAATAGCTTTCAAAGACCACAGCTTTACTCAGGGCTGAATCAGCAGCTGGGCATGAGCGAGTGTGGCAGCAGCTCCACGGCTGTGTGAGCACTGGCAGGAGCAGCATTTTTCTCTGATCCCAGAGGAAAAGTGGAAGCTCCCCCTAGGTCTTTAATTAATGCCTGGATAATGAGAAATCTCGTTGTGCAAACCCTCTAGTAGCACAGGGCAGAGCTAATATTCATCTCCCAGTGTTAGGTCATCCCAGTGTTGGATCCTCCCAGCTGCACAGGTGCCAGCACTGCTTGCTGCCTATTCCTAAAACATTGTAAGAACTGGCACACTGGACGTACCAGTCACGGCATTCCCATCACTTGTGTCGGCAGCATGCTGAGGCTTGGTCAGGCTCCAAGCCGAGCAGGGCCAGAGTAAAACTCAAGCTGGGAGGGGAAGACCAGGACAGGGGGCACCAACTGTGCTGGCAACCTGGAGGCAGGTGTATCATCCAGGGAGGAAATAACAGTCAGCAATGAAGTGGTTAGTCTGGAGACACCATCCCAAATTCCTCTGTGCTACCTGAACTCAATAACTGACTGTAACAAATATGGCATCAGTTTTTCCCAACATCCTCGAGCCACTTTGTGAAGCATGACCTGCTTCAGATGGGCATCAAAACCCAGACCAAGGCTGACTATTTGAGACGCCTTTTCTGAAGAACTGGGGAATTATAACAGCAAAGGAAATGACAGGGGAGAGAAAAAAAATGCACTTTTTGAGCAAGACGTTATTACCTGCAAGACCTGGGTGGGACTTTCCCTTCCCCACCATTCCCACTATAATGTACAGTCTCCTGCTGTAACAATAATATGATTTTGTGTTCAAACAGAACTTTTTAAAGGAGAAAATAGCTACTTTCCACCTTCAGGAGAAAATGGAAGTCAGTTGTCCAGGACCGCATGGTGAGACGTGGCAGAGACAGCAACAGATGAGAGATGTGGGCTGCCAGGTCCCCAGATGGAATCTTGTCTCTCTCAGCCAAATTGCTGGTGACTCAGTATTTTTTTCCATTTTCTTCTGAATCTTCAGCAATTGTGAGCTGTGGGGGCAGTGTGACCCCTGGACCCAGAGTCTAATCAGGTTTTTCAGTTCCTAAATTCTTGGGTAGATTAGAAAGTAATTTTTGTTGTCATATTTAGCTTCATTAGTAGCCTGTCAAATAAATTATGTCCAATCCCGCTGATGACCCTTGGTTGGGCTCCAGCTCCAAGCACACCATGATGCTGCTGGTGGCTGCTTGTGTTATTCCCAGCCACTTGTCAGTAGGAGAAAAAAAATCATTACAAATTTTGTCACTGTCATTTGGTCCAGATTGGACAAATTACGATGGAAACCCTAATGTTTCATGAAAACAGAATGACTGAATATAAATGCTGTTTGTTGGTGCTTCCTCTCTGTGCTCTGAATCATTTCCAAGCAGCAAGTATTTGAAAGGGCTGTCTGATCACTAACATGATCACAGGAGTTTTACCTCCATGTGGAGGTTCCCATGGGAGAATGGATTTAAACTAAAAGAAGAGAGATTTAGATTAGATATTGGGAAGAAATTCTTCCCTGTGAGGGTGGGGAGGCCCTGGCACAGGTTGCCCAGAGAAGCTGTGGCTGCCCCATCCCTGGAAGTGTCCAAGGCCTGGTTGGATGGGGCTTAAAGCAACCTGGGATAGTGGAAGGTGTCTCTACTTGTGGCAGGAGGTGGAATGAGATGAGCTTTAAGTTCCCTTAAACACAAACCATTCGATGATTCTATGATTTAAGCCACTGGCATGTGGTTGTTCTCTGCAGCCAAGGCCTTGGGAGCAGGGAGACAAAATGAAAGTCAGAAGTGATCAGCACCAATGTCTCCTGCCTTTTAATTTATTTGCCACCAATGACTGACTTGTTGTTACAACCTGCTCACACGTTAAACAACATTTTGGCATGTTTCCACCCCCTCATATCATACAGATAATTCTCTCACAATGTATCAAAGATAACGCAATTAGCATGGAGTTTCCATAGGCATGTTTTATATTATCTACTTAAAATAATCCTATTTCCTTGCTATAATCTAATCTAGCTGTGACTTGGTGTGCCCTGAATAAGATATATGGTTGAATATAAATAATAAACAAGGGAAGAATAAATGTGTCATTGAGTTTCCATTGAGACACTACGGATTTGGAGTAGATTCAGTGCTCCGTTTGGCTTGGGGTGGTATCTTTGCTTGACAGTGCATATTTTAAAGGTATTGCTGGTACAGAATCATAGAATCATTACAGTTGGAAAAACCCTCTAAGATCATCAAGTCCAATCATTAACCTGACACTGCCAGGTCCACCACTAAACCATGTCCCTAATCACCACATTTTTGAGCGCTTCCAGGGACCATGATTTGAGCACTTCCCTGGGCAGCCTATTCCAATGCTTGACCCCCTTTTCAGTGAAGAAATTTTTCTTCTCCAAATGCAGGAAGATCAAAGCATGCTGCTGGAAGAATATGACTGAGCCCTTTTGTCAGTGCATCAGGCATAGCAGCAGCTTGTGGTTTTAGGAAGAAGGCAACGGGATCTGTGGATCTGATTCCTGTCTCAGAGGTGTGCATGACCTGTCCAAGTCTGCAAGAAAATAAGGAGCTTAACTAATTTCATGGCCCTGGCCATTGCCTCGGCCTTCCTCTGGCATCCAGATGATCCTGCCAGTGTCCAGGACATGCAAAGTGGTGAGCCCTCAAACAAGGAGCATCCTCGGCACTGCCAGAACGCAGCTTTCCTGTGATAAACATGGCTTCACCATACCCAGGTTGCAGGAAAGGCACAATTCAAAGTAAAATAATAATAGTTATTAGTATTGGAATAAGATCTGACAATATGACTAGCAGGTTAAATGCGGATTAATGGGGTTTAGCTGACAAACTGTGTGTGTTTGTCATGGAAAACCCACATTCCCCACAACACTTTGGTTCCAAGCCAAGGACAAGTAAGCAGGCACACAGAAATGCTGTAAGAAATGCTGAGTGCATTCCTCGCACAGCTTAATCACAAATTAATTACTTGGGAAGGGGACACTTTGCTCTGCATGTCTCCCTCTCTGGCAGGGGAGCTGTGAGAGGGTTCCAGCCCTTCCCCACGTCCCAGCCAACACTCTGTCCCGAAGGCAGGACCTAATGGCAGGATTTATCACTGCCATCACACTTCATTACAGCAGTTTAGTGTTTAATGGAGCGAACAGGGCTCTTCCCTGCGCTTGTCCCCCGGCTGCAGCTCTCTGGGCGGGAGGGGGAGAGGCTCATTATGGGCTGAGGGGCTTTAAGCATTAATTTAAAGAGACCGTCAGCAAGACAGAACTGTTTATCTTCATTTACTGTGAAGCTAGAGCCACGGCACCCCTGGGTGGGATGTGCAGAGTCCCAGGCAGATGACCAGCCCTGGGTGGGATCCATAGAGCCCCGGAGCAACGACAGCCCTGAAGTAATGACAGCCTCCAGTGGGATACACAGATCCCCAGAGAAATGACAGCCCTGGAAGGGATGCACAAAGCCCTGGAGTGATGGTAGCCCCGTGTGGGATGTGCAGAGCCCTGGAACAATGACAGCCTACTGTGAGGTCCATGGCACAAAGGAAGCAAAATCTGGCAAAAAGGGGAGCAGGAGCCAGACAGGGCACCTGCTATCCAAAGGGACCAGGGAGCACGGAGCTTGTGCTCCAGGTCTCATCTCTAGCCCAGCAGGAGGATTGGAGGGCTTATGGCTTTTGCAAGTCTCCCATCTGATCAGAGCAGGTTTATAAGAGTATTTATAAACATGAACACTGTGATCAGCAAATAATGAAAAAGTCTCCCTAAAAATAGAGAATAACATACAAATGGTTGAGCAAACAACAAGTGGTTTGGAAAAGTAGAGGCGGTAGCCAAAAATTCTGTTGTGTGATAGTGTTTTGGATGCTGACTGTCACATGCAAAGACACAGCCAGGTAATTTGCTGCCTCTAGAACTGAAACAACTTCATTTTTATTGCTTGAAATGTTATCTTGGTGCCAACTGCACTTGTACTGCCTCTGTCATGCTCTGCCTCCCCCAGCCACACTGCTCTGTTGTGGGGTGATGTCAGTTTGAGAGATCCTGTGATCTCTGACCTATTGCTCCTTCAATTCATCCAAATTCTTCCAGCTACTTTGATCATAGGACCAAAGAGGGCATAGAGAGACTCAAAACTGGTATCCGCATCATGTAATATATGTAAAAGAGCTTGGAGAGTTAAGCCAGGCTCAGCTATACTGCTTTAATTTTTTTAATGCCAAAGCTCCCCCGAAAGCATCCTCTAGAGGAGGATACGTACTTAAATCCTAAATACACTAATAAAAATGTTATTTAAAGCATTGGAATATATGAAAAAGAGGCACTTGAAAGTGCATAAAACATTCAGCAAAGCAAATGTACACGCACACAAAACACTCACCCAGTGCACACTTCTCTGGTTTTACATTCTAAGCTTCAAATGATGATCCATGCTTTAATGCTGAATATAGTGTGAAGGTTACAGAATTAAATAAACTACAGTAGCAAAAAAACCCCAAACCCAAAAATTAAACCCTGCCTCCTGTCCTGAGCCGTCCCCCAATCACATGTTCTTGTTTTCACCCATGAATTGTAGTGCCTGGTGTATCACCTGCCAGGGCTTTAATTTCATTATTTCATGGAGGGAAGATCATAAAACCTGATTTTACAGCTACTATACAGAGACTGAAAAACACCGAGAGAGGAGATGGAGTACACTGTTATTCCTGATGGACTTGAGCCAGTTAGATTGATTTCATCAGGAGGAGAATATTTATTAACTTTTCAGCCACTAAATTAGCAGAATTATTTAGTGTCTGTGACTGTAATACAGGAGGTCACACACATCCTCACCAGCATCCTGCCCTCCAGGGAACAGACCTGGTGATGCTGATGAGTCGATTTCTCTACAAGGGTGAGATTTTAATTTGTAGCATATTAAGTATAAAATATCAATATACTCCCTGCCTCATCTTTGCACTCAGCCCCTTTTAGAGGCCACCTTGTGTATAAAATGAACTTCCATCCAATCTGTATCTTCTTTCCATCTTAGTGGCCCCAGCTCTCATCTCAAAGGCATCTTCATCAATAAACTGAAATAAACAAAAAAGAAAAGCCGGCCCAAACCATCTCCAAATCCAGCTGCTATTGAACTACTGGGAAAAGCTTAGGAACCTCAGCCTTTTTAAAATAAAATCAGACATGTAATTTTTTTTTTTAAGTTGAATAAATTGTTCTTAATGTTTTGATCATTTCTGGAACAAAAAGCCGAGTAATAACTGTTGGTGTTTGGGTGCTGTATTCTCCAGACAACGGCTTCCCTGAGGATACCACACACGTGCTCTCCTCCTGGGACAGCATGCATGTGTCCTCGCATGGGGACAGCCTCAGGGCCTGTCAAAGGCCACATCCTTGGAAAGCAGTGATGGGATGTTACTCATGGCCATCACCTGTGCCTTCCTCCAGGCATCCAGCTCGGATCCGAGAGGTGATGGATAGTCTGTCCCTGCTGCGAAGGACGGCTCTGCTGCTTTCGCAGGCACAGCCTGCAGGAAACAACATACTGAACTAGAACTGTCCTCATGCACCAGGTTGAAGCTGAACCTCTTTTTCCTCCACCTCTCAGAATATTAATGCTAATATTAATACTGGGTCTAATTTTTAGGCTTTTTGTTCCCTGCTTCCCACATGCAAAGTGGACTGGATCAGAGCAGCAGGTCAGCAGGGCAGAGCTCAGCTCTTGCCCTTCCTTCAGTCTTCATAACTTCTCCATCTTTCTAGACTGTATTTTATTTCATACCTGTTGGCATATGATAAACTGGCTCCTGAAGGGAATTAATGAGGGACTATCTTCCTCAGTCACTTGAGAGATTTTGCCCTGTCCATAATCTGTTACAGGCTGTAGTGCCTCAACATTATCCTCTGTTCCATGGGAAAGGCATGATCCTGTTACTAAGCTGAAGGATGAGTTTCGTTGCTTGAATGGCAGAAGGGAGAGTTAGAAAGACCACCAGCTGGTCTTCATTCCTCAAGGACCTCTTTAGGGTGACACTGAGAGGGGGTCAGGGCCACTCCCAAGTCCTTTGGCTCCAAGCCAAGCCCAGGCACTGCTAGTCCAGAGATGTCTGTAAGGGTTTGCTTGACTCACAGACAGAAACTATGCAAGAAATCCTAGCAGAAACCCCTACTTTTATATTGAAAAGTGGAGGCTTAGGGCAGTGTTACCAACCCAGCTCTATTTTAGAACCTCCAGATAAGCTGGTGCCATTTAAATGACTGAGCTGGACCTATGCTCTGCCAAGGTTCCATTCCTGTCTGCCTCTGCGGTTAATGTTTCCAAATATTTCTATATTTCTATCAATCATTGCGAGACTTCTTGTTTCTCTTAGCATGCCATATGCTGGAAACATCCCCTTAAAGGGGAATGCCAGGGTGAATTCAGAACCTCATCTTGAAGTGAAAATGCTTTGTAATGGCCTCAGGTTTTAATACATCAAATTAAAAATACAATTCTTGTTGGCATTTCAATGTGCTAAGTTGATCCCTGAGCCACACTGTGCCCACAGCTTGCCTCCTTTACTTATAGAATCACAGAATGGGTTGGGTTGAAAGGGACTTTAAAGACCATCTTATTCCATTCCCTGCCATGGGCAGGGACACCTTCCACTAGCCCAGGTTGCTCCAAGCCCCATCCAACCTGGCCTTGGACACTTCCAGGGATGGGGCAGCTGCAGCTTCTCTGGGCAACCTGTGCCAGGGCCTCACCACCCTCACAGGGAAGAGTTTCTTCCCAATACCCAACTGGGAAGAAATTTCTCCACCTCTGTGCTCTGAAGGGAACAAAGCTGAAACTAACATGTCAAATGGATAAACCGTATCAGGCTTTGATTCAGATTTCCAACCCATCCAGCCCTGTGCATCCCAGCTCCCAGCTCTGCAGTGGATTCTTTATCGTGATGTTTTTTTTTTCTGGAATGATCAGTACTTTGGAATTAATATCTGGCACATACTTTCCCTCCAAAGGATGTGCTTCCTCTAATAGTAGGACTACACAAACTACAGGGATCTCTAAGGAGAGCTATCAAAAATGAGAGGACAAAAGGAAAGCAGAAGAGCTCAGATACCCATAAGCAGCCTATGGCATGGTGTGTATTACATTACAGCTGGCAAGATTAAATTGTTCAGAGAACAGCAAAAGATTTTCTTGTCTTTTTTTTTTTCTCCTCCGTATTATTTTAATCACTTTGGCAGGAGAAATGAGGTCCACAAGGCATCTCTCATCAACTTATCTTTTTACTGGTAAACATGTAAGAAAGGACAGGTGTTTCTAAGGAGACTTGAATCCCATGGCTGCTTGACAAGTTGTAGAAAATGAGACCAGGGACTTGTAACAGGTATAGGTGTAGCCCTAACTCATGCTCATGCTATGGTAATAGAAGATACCCACCTGGCTTTGTGAGAGAATCTCTGAGGACAGATGTGTTGGTGTTTGTAAAGCACTTGGGGATACAGCAAGAAGCAGCAGAGCTGCTGTGTTGTTTAGAGCTGAGTCGTGTCCTTCATGAGGACAGCAGCAAAGCTGGGGCCCAAAGGTTTCCAAGACTTCGAGGTGCTTCACCTTTCTACATCAACAATACTTAACATTACACGCTCATACAACGCATATATATATATGAAAAACAATAAATAAGTTTCAGTTATTTCTTTCCTGGTAATCGCACAGCTGCACTATTCTAGGAACAATTTTATTGCAGCATTTAGGCACAAATTAGTCTTGTCAATAATTCCTGAGTGACAAGAATGTTGTGTCATCTCCCCCCAGATGTTTCCATCTTTCCCTCACCTGTATTTAAGACCAGACTAGCACTTCTCACTTGCTGCTTCTCTGCACTGAGGAGCAGAGCTGTGACTCCTGTCTAACCCTGTCAAAGGAGATGGACACCCAATCTCTCTTCCCAAATTAATTCTGCAAGATTAAAGGATTCTGTGCCATAGTGCTGGGATTTAGTTTCTCTGAGATGAGCCTTGCTGCTGCCCCACCAGCCCTGTGGATGGTTAGCCTAGAAGTGGGCCATTTACACCTTATAGTATATCCCAGTCCTCAGAGTTCCAACAACCTGTATAAATTCTGAAGTCCCCATCCATTCCTGCAGCTGGTGCCCTCCTTCCTGGGTGTTCTGCTCTTCCTGCACCACATGAAAATCAGCACTGGACTGTGGAGTTTGCATCCTCCAGTGCCTCCGACATGCTAGGGGTGGTATGATGCCATGGGCTTGGGCATTTGGCCATGCCTTGGGTGGGAGATGCAAAAAGTTCATAGAATCACAGAATGTCCCGTGTTGGAAGGGATCCACAAGGATCATCAAGTCCAACTCCAAAGTTTAGTGCTTCTACTGAAATCTGAACCATGAAAACAGGGTGATAAGGGAAAAAACCTTTGGCCTCTCACCAGGAGTGTGTTTGGCCCTGGAAGTGCGTTCGATATCTGTGGGGATCAGCAAAATGTTTGTTTCCTGCTCCATGAGAAGAACCCCCAGGGCCTGCACCCAGTGCTTTGCCTGGGGCAGCTGGCTTGGGGTGTGGGACCTCGCTATCCTCTCCTTATTCCCTCCATAATGAAGTCAGAGCAACCTTTTCCCTTCATTTCCCTCTCTCTTCCCCAGCAGGCAGGGCTGTAGAGATTCAGACTTTACCTCCAGGAACAGGCAAATGTTTTGTATCAGAAAATCCAGCATCCTCCACAGCCTCATCCCTCCAAACCAAATTTTGCTCCTCACCGAGGTCTCACTCCCCTCCCTGTGTGCTGTCCTGTGTTTCAGGCAATCACATCACTGCCCTTACTCAAACCTGCAGCTGAACTAAAACACTTCTTTGCAAAGAATACACTTTGTACAGAGCTGGCCATTGCACCTATGATAGAAGCTGTTAATATGGATGAACTCTCCACAGACGCCAGCTGTTCTCACTGTGCTCTTGGCCCTCATTGGGGCTGGGCAGTGTTGGATGGGGACCAGTCCCTCTGCTAGAGCTGATGGAAAATGCCTTTCTCAGTGTCAGGGCTCAATCTGCTGGGGAAAAAAGCTCTTTGATCTGTTTTTCTGGCATTTGCAA
Source organism: Cephalopterus ornatus (assembly GCA_013396775.1). Classification (NCBI taxonomy): domain Eukaryota; kingdom Metazoa; phylum Chordata; class Aves; order Passeriformes; family Cotingidae; genus Cephalopterus; species Cephalopterus ornatus. Next base: position 3,713 of record VZRE01007687.1, on the reverse strand, counting down.
CAGAAATGCAGCACAAACCTACTCCTGCAGGAATTTTCTACTTGAGATATCAGGCTATTTAAGATAAGCTGGGGCTAAGCAGCCTGGAAATCAACACAACAGAGGCAGCTCAGCTCTTCTTTGCGTTGCAAAAATACTCTGACATGATTTTGGGTCAGGAACAGGTGTGATGGAGCAGGCAAGAGCCTCCAGACTCTATTGTGCATGGAGGGGCTGCAGGGTGCCCTGTGACAGAGGTATTACAAACCACCTCAGAGAAAACAATTACAATCCACAGTATTTTAGCTCCAGCTCTCACAGGAGTGGCTGGCACACCTTATCCCACATCAATCCTTTCCAGCAGCCCCCACCAACCTCTGCTCTCGGCTCTCTCACAGCCTGCTGGGACAATGGCACCAATTTGATCCCGCTGTTCTTTAGTCTCTTGACAAACATTACTTCCAAATTACAACCCTGGAAAAGATTTTGACATCCTCAGCAGGAGCAGCGGGAAATGAGGAGGAGATTGTGAGCCCAGCCTCACACAACTGGTAATGGGTAAGGGGGAAACTGCTAATGACGACATTAAATCTGGCACTCACCTTGGGTGAGTTACTGTGCATGTTGAATTTCAGGGACTGGGAAAATTCATTTTGAGCTTTGTGGACTGTTTTCTCTGAAAACAAGTTTTGTAGTGTTTAAAAGCCTAAATATTATCAACAGATGTATGAAATTACCATGTCTGCTTACCAAGTAGAGAAAATCACAATCCTTTAGGAGAAAACGATCTCCCTCCGCCCCAAGAGTAGGAGATGCCAACTTCTCTGTTGGCATCGTGCTGCTGGCTCCTCCAGGTGCTCATCTCCCCCAGGGGACACAGATCAGGGACTCCAGAGTGTGACACAGCACCTTTTCACCTTCCTCTTAAATTTGCAATTCTTCCTCTTGCCCAACCAGGTTAATGTTTCTTAGCTTCTTCCTCAGTTCTTGAATAATTACTACAGCTGGAAAATAAAAGTTGTAGGTGTTTGTTTTTCTTCACTAGAGACTGCTGTTATTCTGTGTTGTGGCTTTTCCCCCCAAGCTCTGCTGACTGGACATGTGGGCTTTAGAAGCCCCCCTGCCCATCCTGGAGGAACTGCAAACATGCTCAGGTGCTTAATTAGGGGCCTAATTACCTGGAAATCTAGTCTCAGTTTTATTTTTTATCAGTAACCCAAAATTAAGGTATTGCTTAAGGAAACCATTTTGGCTTCCTGCTAGAAACTGGAGGGGAATTGACTGCAACAACCTGCTAAACTGGGTTTAAAATTAGGGATAACTCATCTGTAGTGTCACTTCTGACACATGGAACACAGAGGACATCCATCAGCCCCGGTTCTGCTCCAGCATCAGCATCAAGCAGGTGACTGCACATCCTGGTAAGGCAGGTCTGGAGGACAAGCATCATTGCTGCATCGAGAGTAGAAACCCTCCCAATCACTCCTAATAGCAAAATAACTTCTAAAAGACAGTAGTGCTTTCTGGAGCAGTGCTGGAGCTGCATTTCTCTGTCATCTTCTCTAGTAATTGTCACTTCTTTGGGCCTGTGGTGGGTCAGCAGCAAGGATGGATAGGCAATAATGTAGCAGGGTATTAATTATTCTGCTGCATAAACTCCCATCTTATCTACAAGCAGATCTTTATTCTGATGAGAAGCCTTTGCACACAGGCACAGCAAGTTACAAGGTGTTATTAATTGTACCAAAACACTGTTTACAGAGATACAACCCCGCTTCCACCTAGAAATGGATTAAATGAGACCTCTTCCATAAGTATGTGTGAAAAATGGACCTACAATGAAATTCTTCACCAGGATGCTATTTTTAAGCCAGAATGGCATTTTCACACTGCAAACACATCAGTCCCACAGCAGGGGAATTAGATTAAACTGCAAAATTTAAATAAATGGCACTTCAAAAATGCCCTGAAGTCATTCAGCTCCCAGAGATGATGATCTCTGTAGGCAGAGAGCATCGGCTTGGTTGTGGTGTGGGCATCTCTGCTGGATGGGGAAGCTTCTCTGCCTGACCCAGCCCAGCTCAGGAGAGCCCCATCTGAACCAGGGGCAGGGCAACGCCTTGTCTTTCCCTGTGACTGTTTAAACAGTCTTTACACATCCCAAAGCAATTGGACAAGATGGAAATTTGCACTGAAGTTGCCCATGGCTCATGTTCTCAGGTCAGAAATGACCTGGCACAAGAGCCGGCAAAGCTCCCTCCGTCCTGTCGTGCTGGACCAGGAGCCCATTACCATAGTTTTCCCAACATAAATCCATAGAGGTTTTATTTCTGCTCTATTCCATCAGTTGGGTTTGGCTGAAATATGGGAAGATCCTCAAGACACAGAGAATAATTAACCTCTTTGTTACCAAGAAATGTTTCACCCTCCCTGTTAGGCTGTGCGTCCCTCTTTCCCCAAAAAATACCCAAACCAGCAACATGGGGCTCCCCTCAGCCTGAAGCAAAACAAGACCCTGAAGAGTTAACTCAGAGTAACAGACCTTGCTTTTAGCTGAGGGAAATAAAATCCAGGGAGTCGCTGGAGATGATACCATGCACCGTAGGAATGCATACACACCTACCTAAAGGACACAGAGTAGAGAACATAGAAGATAAGGGGCGAAATAGGGGCTTGAGTCCAAAAGTCTTACAAAACCCACCGTGGAGTCAGCAGAATCGAGAGAAAGTTGAAAAGTTCACTGAAGATGAGAAGACGACCCCTACTGAGGCTGAAGTAACAGGATCTCCCACCAAAGATCACCCCAAAAGAAAGACTGTGCCCCAACTCCACCCCAACTCCACCTGTTATGAATATTATAATCTGATGTTGCAATGATATGAATATACATGTACGATGTTGTAATCACACACAGAAACTGTATATATTCCTTAATTTGTGCCAAGAACTTCGGAGCTCTTTGTCCAGCGCGAGCTGGGGGTTCCCCAATGTTGCAATAAATACCTTTGCTGTTTAAAGGCGACAAACTCTGTCTCTAAACAGTTTTATCGGGCCACTTTGGGCTTCAAGCCCCATCCTCCCCTCCGTGTGCCATCATGACAACACGGATGCACTTTAACATAACAACTCACCATTACTGATGTCAAATGTTGCTAAAATAATCTTTTTACAAAGTTGTTTGATTTATGGCAATTTTTTACTGCTGGACTTTTTGTTGTTGTTGTTGTTGTTTTTTGGGTTTTTTTATTAAGAAAATCAATCCTTTTTTATTTTCCTCTTTGGAAAACTCTTTTGGTAAATTTCCTCCTCTGAATTGCTGCGACAGAAGTTCTGCACTTTCTGCTTTTTAAGAAACAGGAAAATCAGACACAAAAAATTACAAACCTCTGAGCCTCATTGACAGAAATATGATGGTTCAGAAAAACAAATGTTATTTATAGTTACCACTATTTTCCTATATATATATATCAGGAACAATCTGATTAGCTCGCCTGGGGCTACTGCCCAGGAGCAGTTTGCTTCAGAGTTGCAGTGCCCTGGGGGAATCTGTGGGGTGGGAGTGTGTCCCTGGGTTTGGGTGCAGGAGGCCGGAGAGGAAGAGAGAAAAAAAAAAAAAAAAAGGGAAAAAAAAAAGTGGAGAGTGTGGGGCTTGCTCTCTCCCTTTGGAGAGGGAGGGGTGCGTGGGCCCCTATGAGGTTGCGAGCCGTGCTGGCGGTGGTATATACCTCCGGCAG
>VZRE01007685.1:347400-390893 GCA_013396775.1 Cephalopterus ornatus | reverse complement strand
TCCTGAAAGCTTATATGATCACCAACAGTCTTGCACCGCTGGAATGGTCGTGAAAAGGGAGATGAAGTGTAAAATGACTAGGGTTTGTTTAATATCTAAATGTTAAGACCTTGAGGGTATGCAGGCAGGGTGGGAAGAAGAGGAATTAACTGCTTAAAATAAAGGGAGATGTTGCCACCCACAAACAAATGCTTATACTTTATCTATATATTAAATATAAAGTAGAAATTTAAAAGCTAATTGCCCATTGGTGACATTCTTTAGGAGTTTTCTATTCACAATAATGAGGGTGAAAGACCTCATTATTTAGGTGTACTGTAAGGAGTATATGGTGTGGTTTCTGTAATAATAAAAATTATTTGATTCTTAAGAGCTTTTAAAGATTATACAATAAGGAATAGGGGACTAGATTTGTAAATGATATAAAATAGAGACAATTCCAAGTCCGTTTTTTTAATCACATTGCATGGCTTACAGTACTTTGGAGAAAATAGATTAGTTAAGGTCAGAGAGTCGACTTGAGTGTGAATATTCATCTTCTGCCACTTTAAATTGGGAAATCCTACTCTACAAGAAGGTAGTGGCTAAACATAGCTAAGTTATCAGCATCTTTCTCTTAGAGCCTTGTGTTTTAAAGTCTGTTAGGTAGGTGTACTAAGAGATATAGTATTATTAAGAGTATATTAGAAGTTACATGGTTTGGTTGGAGCTACCTACACCTACCACACTCTAGTCTCTTGCTCTCCTGGATGTGGCTGTGACTCTAGGAGGCAGTACCTAGAATTATTAACAGTTGTTCAGGATATTACCACTGGAAAGCACTGTGTACATTATTGTCAGTTTTATAACTGGAGAGGAACACAAATGCTAGGTGCTAAATATATAAAATAATGGAAAAAAGCTTGAGTCCTCTAATTTAGACAGCCAACTTCTGTTTCAGTGCCTAGATTGCCATGATTTATTTGCTATATGCCTAAATAACCAGATCGAAAACACACAGCCTAAGATTCCTTCATCTCCTCACTGCATGACACTCTTGGATCAGGAGATGCACAGAAGTGTCTTACTTTTACAGTTTTAATCTGCTAGTTTAGATTTTTCAAAAGACTGTCATGTTTTAAACATATGCTAGAAACCTCTCAAATTTATTTTTAAGTAATCAAGAATAACAACAAACCCCACAGAACATTTATTTTCTTAATGTTCATAAGATTTAAAGCATACAAAATTATTATAAAAAATAAAATAGAAGAATAAAGTAGAAAAGATTCCTACGATTTAGAATTAAGTTTGTATCAGCATGCTGTATCTTTTCTTGTTGAATTTAGAGATGATGAATGTCTTATGATACATGCTGACACAGAAGGTAGTAAATAAAACACACTCCCACGGAATTAACTGGAGTAGAGAGAGTTCAGTGCTGAGCTCTTTCCAGATTTTTCTTTGAAGTCAAGAGGAGTTTCCCCTTTAGAAGATCCAGTCAGTAGACTCATGCCAGTTTTTTCCAGTCAGGTATTTTATATGCTGCAGGATAAGAGCTCAAGAACGTTGAAAAGTCCGAAGAGGCTGAGTACTTGGTTTGTTAGAGGTGCCAAACAGGATGTTAGAAGTTAAGAGGCTGATAATAAAGTGTAAGTTTGACCTAAATGGAGTCACTGACTTCTAGTTCTTTTGTGCCGTTGGACTGTGAATAGTGGAAGGAGAACAGGAGCATTTTAGTTGATAGAGATTTATGCTATACTGGGATTATTAAGTGAGTGTAAAACTTTACAATAAAGCTGGAAATGTTGTAAAGGATTTTACGGATCTTGCTCTGCAAATTTGGGAATTAAAAAAATGCACAGGAAATTTCTACTCAGACCCAACATCTGTTTTTGGTAAGATCTCGATTTGACTTTTCCTACCTCCATCTCCTTCAGAATCTACACGTGGGCACAGGGTATTCATTTCCTCGAATGCCAGCTCATTTTGGACACACTGTGTGTCAAATCATCATTTCAAAATTCATACATCTTGAGATCATTCTTCATTTTCTCATTGCTTTGGCTGAGAGTGAAGATAAGTGAATTTCCTAATATCAACTAGACCCCAATTTAATGCCTACTGAAATAAATGGGAATATGATTTTTGTATCAGGCTTTAATAAGGACTTTATTTACAATTTGTAGATCTTCTGTTTTCTAGTTTCAGTAAGGAAATCTCACAAGTGCCTTATAGGACTACTGTAAGACTTACCAGTTGGTCAGAGTAGAAGCTTTCATAAAGAAAAATATTTACTGCTCCTAATTAATAAAATTTTGTGCCTTTGAACTGTCTGATGTCATGACTAATAAACAGTAGTAACAATTGTCTCTATAGAGGCTTGGATCACACTTTACTGGTTTTTTTCACTTAGATGGAATGCTGGGTACCTAGGATGAAATTACACTTATTTTCTCTACCTTTTAATCATAGGACTGTTATTTGGTGCTTCTCAGGAAAAGGTAGCTCCAATTCTTGTAGCATCTGGGTTGAAAGATTCAAATGTTTATGAAAGTGTGTGTTTGAATTTCAGTTTATATGTGAGTATCATGCAATAAGAAACCGGTATGGTGTAGGTAGAATGCAGAGATAAAGCTGAGATGGGTTCTTCCCAAAGAAAACCCCCTGTTTTTTCACAACATAAATATTTGAGGTGTTTAAACAAAGTGATGATTCTCTGAAATTTTAGGAATTGAAGGTTATTGAGAACTTTTCATGTGTCAAGTGTGGAAGAAGTTATGTTTAAAGAAACTGAGGGGAACTTCAGAAAAATAATTGTTTAGTGTTTCAGGCTGCGTTGAATTCTCATGTATTGTTTAGCTCTCTCATTCATTTAACAAAGGTGAAATACTTTATGTAGCATTCTTCTTTTCCCCCAGATGTATATTTAAAAAGACAGATGAAGTATGAAAGAGAAATGTGTATTAAAGATGGTGTGTGGCTTTGTGAACTTGCTGGGCAAAGTGTGCCACCCTATAAAGTGTGCCAATGCACATGATAATGCAGATGTGGACCTTGACATACGGTGAAATGAAGTACTATGCAGTCAGTAAGGCTCATCAATTATCTGAACCTCAGAAAATGCTATATCAGAAAAATATGAAGAACAGGAATAAAAATTGGTCAGGCAAAAATTTGTAGCAAAGGTTCTCTCTAGCTATCTAATCCATCCATCTTCTGTCACATAGGAAAACTCATCACAATGTTGAGACTCTGAGAAAAGTTGCTGAAATTCTTGAGATGAGAGCATGATCAAAATCAGACTTTTTTACTGTTCTAAATACCCGTAAAGCTAATTCAGCATTTTTGTTTTTCAGCAAAAGGGAAGTATTTTATTATTGCTGTGTTAATGTACACTTGTATAGCCCTTTTAGGGCAGAAATGTCAAAATTCACACTTCCAAACTAAGCAGTGCAGTGGAGATGAAAGGTTTTTTCTAGTTTGTACTGTGTTGACAGTGACATAACTTGCAGTGAATAATAAAAATTTTATTAAATAAAAGATTACAAATCAGATACAGATTTTATTATTCAAAGGAATGAGAAAACTGATAAATGCATGACTTACATTTCAGAAAAGTACTTCCAGGGACGGTTTTAGGGTTGCCTTTCAAACTTAAGGTATTAGAGTTGGAAGTAATCAGCTCATGGCTTTTCAGACTTTTACTGGGTTAGGCATAATAATCGATGGTGAGGATTTTGATCATCATTTGGGACAAAATTCGAGTGTTGCAAAGGATGAAAAAGGTGCTGCAGGTCATAAGAAGGAAATTATACTTACTGCCAGAATGTTGTTGTAGCTGATACTATTTTTAGATAATTCCCTTGTTAAATGGAGATTTATTTTATGGTTTTCTGTAAATGAATGAAAGTTACTGCAATTGTTATATTACATTTGAATTTATTTGGATTAAATATTCCTATGAGAGTCACTCTCAGCAGTTCTCATGACAAAAACCCATATTTATTACATGCAAAAGCTGCTAAAAGGTGCACTGGTAAAAAAACGGTGCTGGGTAGACATTTCTTCTTTGTTTGAGTGTTTTTTTTGGTCCACAGATGTTAGCTGTTTTGTATGGGAATAAAGGTGTTAGTTTATGAGCTTCTTGGAAAAAGCAGTTTAAAGGCTTTGAATGCATAGGATGTGTGTACTGAAGCGCCAGAGGACATTGGTGGAATGTTAGGTGAAACCCATGGGGAAATAATTCAACAGCAGCATCTGGAAAGGAACTGTATGTGGCTTTAGGGCTTACTTTTAATGCAAGTAGTTAAGATGAGATTAAATATAGGTGTTAGTATGTGAGAAATGGGGAAACAGGGTAAATGGTGAAGGTATATCATGTGGAACACTGGGATTAGGAAAAAGATTTAACAGAATCCACAGCTGATCACAGCTGAATTTTTAAAAACCTGGAAACATAGTCTGAATTGAACTAAATATCGGCTTCATATAAAGTAAAACAGATTACATGAAGATTTTATTGGGGAAAGAGAAGACAGAGGATAGGCAAGTTCATTGGTCTTGCTGTGTCTCACTTTTGCCTGAATGGGATGAGGAAGATGGAAAGTTAAGCTATTAAGCCAACTGGCTCTTGGCCACACTCAGAGGAATCAAGTGATGATTGAGAATTTTCTCTTGTCTCCCTGCCATTTTTTGATATATATGACTTGAATCCATTTCCCAGGCACTGTTCTCTGGTGCCATGAGTTGCCCTAAGGTAACTGAGATGGCTTATAGGGTTGGCAGATATCAAGTAGGATTTATGGGAGACTTGGGCCCTCTGGTGCAATAGCTGGAGGCCAGGTTGGATGCGTCTAGGATGTACTGGGTGCCTGTAATTAGCCATCTGACTTGTGCCCTTACTGTGTGGCTGAGTTGTTTGATATGCTTTTGGCCATTGCTGACAGTGCTGAGAAATGGTTTGATTCAGCTGGCCACGCTTCGCTGCTGATGCCTTAAGATTCCCTGTAATATCCTACTTTACCTCCATTTGCCAAAAAGGCACAGGTCCTTCCTGTGTCCTGCGTGCTGTGTTTAGGGAACCTGAAGACATTTTTTGTGAATATATAAATCAACTGTACTGGCATACCTAGGACACCGTAGACATAAATATGTAGATACCTAAGTTCAGGTGCTTTGAAGTCCAGTTGAGTCGTGTCATTAAGAACATTTCAGGACATTTTGAGCTTATTGAGTGGTATGGCTGCATTGCCGTTTAGTCCATAAGTAGTAGTATGGGTCATCACAGTTTGGAACACTCCTTCAGTCAAGATTATGTCTCACAGTAAAACAAAAGTACAGCTAATAGTAGTACTATTAGATATTTTCTCCTTATTTTGCGCTTAGTTCACAGTTGGTACAACAACACATATTTCTTTCTCCTCTCTTGTGCACTTTATCCAGAATATGGAGGCTTGAAAAAAATCTTTATAAATGTGCAAAGGTTAGAAGTGAAAGCAATAAAAAATAATGAAATCTCATGATTCATTTTGCCATGACAACATCTTATCTTCTCAAGTAGTCCAAAGTGATATGTTCTCAGTTTGGTTTTGTCTTTGTCATAGTTCCTCCAGTACCAGTCCATTTTCTTCTACTTGTTCCACTCCACTATTTTCAGGTTTGCATGATTAGAAAGAGTTAAAATCTTATTAGTGTTTAATGTAATAAAATGGAAATTTACCAGTTCAGCAGAAGCTGTGACATATCATTATTATATGAGTACTTTTGAATAAGCTCATAGAAAGTGTTAATTTATTGTAAATGTTTATTTTAAAAATAAGATATCTATTTTTTAAAAATTTCGTATAAGCAAAATTTTCAATGCCTTTAATTATATTCAGTTAAATGGGCATAAAATTATAGTCTTTAAATTTACTCACATTTGACTTATTACATTGTGAAAATGGAACATTTTTATAACATCAAGAATGGTGTAGTATTCAATATATCATAATTTCCTTATATTATTGGGAAATTATTATGGTACCACTTTTCAGGTGTTATTTTTCTAAAGGACTTTATAAATTTTAAATTCTCCTGAAGGATGAGTTGCCAACAGCGGTGAAATAAATAACCATTATTCTACTGTATTTTTATCAGTGTCTTTTGGAAAGAGAGCTATGGAAAACATAGTGGTGGGCCACCTGTACTTGAATTAACGATTTACTTGATCTTTCAAACCCTGCCTTTGTACACAGAAGGTGATTTTGATTACAATAATAATTGAGAATTTTGAATTACTTCCAGCTTTTTACTTGAATTCTCAAAGATCTATGCATAACTCACTTTTATTGACAACGAGGCATTTAAAGCGACTTACCTGATAGGGTGGATGGGCTGGATTGTCAGCATATGTTCATTTCCCCCCCTCCATGGATATCCCAAAATATTATAAAGGGCAAATTACTTTCACATGTTGGATTTGTAAGGATGATCATGCCCCTGCTTTTTCAATGTGTGTGGAAACACCACTGTTTCTCCCTTCTAGAATTCTGTCGTTAGTCTTGCCTGTAAAACACCATACACGCCATAATACTATTACCATAAATAATAGTAAAGGAAAGTGTGGGAGGTTTTGGCTCCAGTGTCATCAGTATGCTGTTGATCTCCATTCTCTGTATGCTTTTCATCCAGCCCAGGTGGCAGGGTATAATTGCTTTTCCAGGCTTTAACCAAGATAGGGATATGGATGAAAATGAGTTGGCTGCAAACCAACTTGGTTAATGGAGAAATGCTTTTTGTTAGCCAAGGGAAGCATTTAGGGAAATAGAAAAAGGTAATGTATACACCATGTCCTGAAAATACATTTTTAATTCTTGCGGAAGTGACTGGCTGTGTTGGCTTCTTGCTAATAGCAGAGGTCTCTAGTACCATTTATTATTAATTATTCCGTTGTAACACAAGTCCAGCTGTGGTTGTCTGTGTCTCTGCTACCATCTGACTCTACTAATACATTCCTTCCTCATTATTTTGCAAGTTATCAAAAATTATCTGTGACTACAGCACATCTGTCTGCTTTTAGGTTGTGGGAACTGTTAGCTGTAACTGACTCATGTATTCAAACCTCTGTGATTCCATGTACTCTGCGGTTGTTGAAAAATGTTTCTTAAAAGGTGCCAAGTCAAGATGTCAGTGATAATTCAGAAAATTCAAACTCATCCAGGAGACTGTAATTTGACAGATTTGGTCTGTTTTTGTTCTGTCAGGTTATGAGTGATTTGATGTCAAATACAGACATGAATATTAAATAAGGTGTTTCTTTGTTTTCAAAGGTTGTGAACAGTCTTTAGGCTTGATTTTACCTTTCTGAGTGTTTGTCCTGTAATGCTACTACTTTTTATTTTGATAGCATCCAACATAATGTCAAAGAACTTAACATGGTTTGCAGTTACTCTTTATAACTAGCTGCTCCTTCTGTTAGACAGTCCCTAGTTCCTGAAATTTTCTTCTTTGAAGGGCTGTTAGAACAGCAGTTTTGGTAGCCTGACATCTGCCTGTGGAATTTTCTGATCCACTGGAGCTGGCATGTGGTAAATTTTAAGCCATGACCACCAGAAGTGTTCGTGTGACTCTCTGGTGACATATAATAAGTTGTCCTTGATAGCATAGTTATAATGTAGCATGGAATGTCATGATTTTGATGATCACAATTTAAAATGTGTAACTTATGTGATTCAAGTGTTCACATTTCTTACCATTGCTTACTGAAGAGAAAGGCTTCTGGGGATCTGTAACTATCTTCACATCATAATTGCTTTTATACATATTTTCCAGTATATTTTCACTGGCTTTTTTTCAAATGAGTTATAACAATACCAATAAAATATGTGAATTATTAATAAATCTTAAATGTTGATAGATATATGCTATTATTTGAAATAATACTAGTAATTGTATTTTATGTCAAAATTATATTATGTATGTTTCTTCATGAAAGTTTATATTTGAAGAGGGGGTCTTAGTAGATTTTGCTCTTTACTGTTAAGTGGGAAATACTGCTTTTATTGATTTTCTATCCAGCATAGCCATTACTGTGTACCAGGGATAAAACCACCAGTTAAGTTCTGTGCTGTCATTTCACTGTGTCTGTGCCTTGCACAGTTCTGGGGTTTGAAAGCTATAGATGAAAAGTTACAAATCAAGGATTTATTCAGGACTAAAGCTAAAGAATATGAGCTAAACATTCATGGTTTAAATATTGCTACTGGGAAAAACACTTGCCCAATGTAGTAGTTCAGTGTAGCTCTTCAGTCTTGGAAGAAATACTGTTACATCCACTGTAGGCAAAAGGGTAAACTGCAAATCATAGAAAACAATATTCAGCAGATGTTTCACCCAAATTATGTGAGAGTTGACCTCTCCTGATCTAGTATAAAGGAAAAGATACTGGGAAGTGAGGAATTCCTTCTCGTGTTCCCCCTGTTACACTTATTAACTCTATTGCTCTTTTGGAAAATGTGCTATTTTGTGTTTGGTCTGAAGGAAATGTTCTTTCATACAGAAAAGAGTTCCTTACTTGTTTTGCTACATCTTGTTGCGTTTTGCTAAGACCAGGGAAATGGTGTGTTGTGAAATTTGTTTACAGACTTAGTACCTCTGTAGTGATTGTCTGTGTAGCGGGTGATTAAGACATAAGTAGGTGTCTACAGCATCTGAAGTTCCTGTGATAGCCACTGCAGACCTAGGACAGGATGCAGTTGCCTAAACATAAGTGCCTAATGCCATTCGAAACACAAAGGATATATGACACATCCTTATGGGGTAGTCATATCCTGGACACTGTAAAATGCTCAGGAGACCTATATTCTTCTGGAGTGGCATTCAGTCTGCCAGCAGTTAAACAAACACAGCAGTTGAGATCATCAGCCACTAGCTGTGAATGTTAGGATGATCTGAATTACTCTTTGTCTCCATCAGCTGTATTAAATGAAGCTTCTTCAGCTGCAGTGAGAATTTAGGCATCTATACACCTGCATGGGGGAACTGTTTAGAAGCTCAGTTCAGTTGACTAACAGATGTGCCTAGTGCCATTTAAGATGCCCTGCAGTGTGTAGACATCTTGACAGATTTGAAATGAGACCTACAGTAAATGGGTGAAGTGGCCGTTTCATGGCCTTTCTGAGCAGCACTTGGAGGCCTGAACTCTGAAGTCATCCAGAATCACTTCAGGTACATATGTTTTAGAGAGCAGGAAGGAGCTGAGGTTTCTTAATCTTGAGCTGAATACCACTCTTAAACCCTGTCCTCTGTAGCTTTGGAAGACCTATTCTAAAGGATTTTCAAAAGGAATAGTGATATATAGATGGTATTTTGCTTTTTATAATTTATAACTATGTCCATGAGTAGTGTAGTTGAGTGTGACCTGAATATTCTAGTTTTGTTTAAGAATATTATTCTTAACACAGCAACATTTTTTTTCCATTTCTGGAAGATTCCATATTAATGTCATTTGTTACCTTTTGAACTGCCAGTTCATCAGAATACTGCTCACTTGACAGAATTCTTTTGTTTTAAAATCTTAATTTCTATTTTCTAAATAAAAGAGGTTTTTCTTACTATTTATTATTATTATATTATTATACTATTATATATTAGTACTTTATGACCTTTATCTTTACCAATAAAGTCCTCCTTGTAAACAAGACTAGACCAAACAACTGGCCACTCCAGCAGCATAAGCCTTTATATTTTGAATTCCCTTGTGTGTACAATCATCTTTCTTTTGTTTTCGTATGAATGACTTTTATTGTGAAGAGCCCTGCAACAATTTAAGAAGTGTGCTAGCAGATTAGAATTTAACAGTTAATGGAAATTTCAATAGAAATGTTAGGGCTGTTACCTTAGTGTAGAAATCCCTACAGTGAATTCTCAGTCAGTTCAGATAATCTTCTGATATATGTAAATCACTACTCTTTCATGAGCTCACACAAACCCTCTAATAAAAGTTGTAAGCACAAATTAAATTTTAAAAAGTGGACTAAAGTAATACCTATAGATTTAATCCCCAGTAAATGAGTCATAAACATACTTGATCAGATCAATCAGAGGGCGTCCCATGAAGATGATGAATGGGTTGGAGAATCTGCCAAATGAAAAGACGTTTGGGGAGCTGAGAGTGTTTAGACTCTGACGTACAGTGAATTCCACTGAAAGATCAGAAAAGTCTTTTTCTGTGAGGGTGTCAACACTGGAACAGGCTGCCCAGGAATTTCCATCCTTGGAGATTCTCACAACCCAGCTGAACATGGTTCTGCACAACCTGCTTTAGTTGACCCTGCTCTGAGCAGTGGTAGTTGAACTAGAGGATCTCCAGAGGTCAACAAGTCTGACCTTAACAATTTTGTTTATTCCAGATAAGTTAACTTGGCATTTAACTAATTTTATTCTGTAACGATCTGTTGCATTAATGATTAATTGCATTTAATATTTTGCCCTTCCATGGACAACCTCCGGTTGATTGAATTTTTTTTTAAAGTAGGAAGTCCAAAACTAGACACAGTGTTTATACTCATCAAGTGCCAGGCTACTGTTTTATCTATGACATCTCAGATTATAGGTTAGGATCAGGTTTGCCATTTCATTTTATTATTTTTGTTTTCTTGAGAGCATGGTGTTACTTACTTATTTTCAGTTTGCTAATTTCCCAATCATTTTTTTATAGAGCTGTTTAGCCAGGTACATTCTATCCTAAGTTTTAAAAAAATCTTTTTTGGGGGGTATCAAAATTATTAAAATGGAGAAATATTATAGGACTTGTAAAGCACTACATGCAAAAATTCTTTTGATTAGTCAGCATCAGATACAACATGGGTAGTCATAAGTGTTGCCTTATATATTGTTTTTATTGAAATGCATCTAGTATGTCAATGGAATTTTGTTCTGGTCCTGTTGTATAAAGCGCTTGCAACTGTTTTGTTTGTGGTATGTCTGTGTTGCCATTCAGGTCATGCATATGCAGTGATATCATAAGAAAAATTTACTTGAGGAAAGATTCTCAAGTGTTGATGAGGGTTTTTCTAGTCATGGTCCATTCCTAGCTGCTGTTCTCCCAGTCATATTAGCAGCATGCAACAGAAGTTCCAGGATGAATACTCAGTTTACCTTTTCTGAAGAATATTCACCAGGTGTGTCCCACTGTTTTCTGAATATCTGTATATAGTATTTATATCTCACAGGTGAATCTTCTCCATTTTCTCCCTAGTTAACTTAGGAATGAATAGGTTTTATTTCTGCCTTCTAGTAGTGTGAACTATATAAACAAGTTTCTGTAGTACCACTTCAATCATTATTTGATTATGTACTAAGATTTTAATTTCTTCCTGTTTATTTCCTCTATGTATTGTGAAGTTTAGAGACATCTATATATTCAGAAGATTGACCACTGTTTTCTTTGTTCTCCTTCTGGCAATCATATTATTTATCTCAGAACCTTCTCCTGGCTCTTGGGCATTTGTCTATGTCAATGCAGTCATACGTATGGAGTTATGATGCCACCTCCCTGCTGATCCTTGTTTAAAACCGCTGTCCTGAATAATTCTTCCTTGTACAAGATGGACCTACCTTTGTTCAGTTGTCCTCTGTGCCAGAACACCACCTTGTGGAAAAGGGAAGCAGAGCTTCATCTCTGGTTAGAAAGACTGAAAATGCCTGAACCTCCAGATTCTTCTCCCTTACTTTTGGGTCCTTTCAGTTACTTTTGAGCAGCTCTGGGTAATATTTACTGGTGCTCATTCACATGAATGAGCTTCATGGAATAAAAATCAGAAGGCTGAAGGATCCTTTACTAGAAGTAGTGAAGCAGTGACAGAGCTTAAAGAAGTGTGTTTATTTAATTTGATTACATTTATGGCTGTGTTAACTAGATTATACTGCTCTAATTAAGCGTTACTAGGATTTTCTATAATAAACCTGAATTTTCAGCTATTTATAGTTGAAGGAGAATGTTTCCATACAGAAATTTGGCATTCAATGTCTCCAGCTGAATGGTTTGGTTTTCCTTTTTCTGTTTTTTAAAAAAATACTCTTTGGCTGCATTCTGTTTTGAAGGAGGCAATTATTTTGTGGTTTTATATGCTTTTTGTTCTCCCTTGGCAAGGCTTGATACGTGGAAAAACAAATTTTCCAGGCTCTTAGTCTTTTATGTCAACTATTTCCTTTTTGATACTAAAACATGATACTTTGGTAGTCATTACTTTTTAACAGAGATACTGTATTATTCAATAAGCAGTCACCCCTAAGTATTTGCTGTAACTACTTGTCATATTTTGTTACATAAAAATACTTCATATAGTTCAATTTAATAGTATTTTTCCTGAAACAAAACTATATACCTGACATGTATAGTGTTTAATGTAAGTACATGTGTATTTCTGCAAAGTTCACCTTTTTTCAATTCTCTTAAAATATAAAAACTGTTTTTCATTTTTCTGTTTATTTCTATTTATATTTTCTATTCATTATCTGTAGGCCATTTAATGCCATACTTGAAGGTATTGAAGTTTGTCTCGTTGGTTCTGAAAATCCTTCCTTTTACCCGAGGGCATGGGGCATGTTTGAAATGCCTCAGTTAGAGTCTGGGGAACTCAGTTCTTCAATTCACGAAACCCAAGTGCTGGTTAAGGTCTAATGCCATCTAGATAGTAAACAGAGAAGGGTCTAAACTCTGCCCCAGTTCTTAAAGACTTCAGTGTGTTCTGTGCGTTTGAAGCTTGACTCGTGAATACAGATGGCATTGAGCCTGGCACAGAATGTGACTCATGCCTCAGGTGATTTCTTCAGATCTGATTTAAGTGATGTCCAAATGTTCTGCAAGTGTGACACTGTGATCAGAAGACTTCTCAGAAAGTAGTTTCCTTTCCCTTGCCAATAGCATTACCAAGTACATATTTCTGTTTTGGAAGAATGTCCCAACATCTAGGTACCCAGTATTCATTCATAGGACAGGTGAGATTCAGGTGAAGAGGTACACCTTCACTCCTCTGATTCTAAGGATTGTAAGGATTTGTCTATAGTACTGCCTTGAGTTTTCACTATGTGACCCTTGCGGGAGTCATGCTGTATGTAGTTCTCAGTGTTGTGTTCAACAACAGTGAATTCAAGTTGGGACTGACTAGTGGACAGGATGGCTATGGAGAAAATCGGAGCCTCAGAGGCCTGGACTACGGCTCAAATAAATTGTATGTCTGTAATATCACAGATGGAAAATAAAAACCAGTACTTAAATGCCTTTCTGCAATGTCCCTTCCAAATTTCTGTCCTATTCTAAATCCAAGGGCTGTGGGTATCACTTGAACGGCTGTGTGAATGGCTACTGCATGTGCTGTAGCTGTGTGAACTGTTCTGTAAAGACAGGTACAGCTCTTTGATTTCAACAGAAGTTTTGCCACAATAGGAACATAGTAGGATTTACAAGACTTGGCCTAGAAATTGAACATTTTTGCCATCGAAATTTTATGGACATTTTTCATGCTCTAAATTAAGCTTTGGTTCGCATAATCTGTTTTAACTCCCTCTTTATTTTCCAGTCACAGCTTTACTCATAGCACAGCTGTGGCATTTGTCTTGCAACAAGAAGGATCTGATAATCATGAAATATCCCAGATTTATACCCGTAGTGCTGAAGCAGTGCCATATTTGTGAAAATAACTTAAGAGAAACAATATGCAGCAGATGTGAAGGTTTTACCTTCACGTTTAAGTAGGTTTATACTGTCAGCGGGTGTGGGCTTAGCATGGCCTGACAGAGTTTCAACTTACCAGATGTTCCACGTGATCAAATAGATACTATACAGCTGTTTCCCATTCTTTTACTGGGTTCAGATAAATACACAGTAAATGCTCTGAAATATGTTTATAGTATTTTGGCGATTCCTGCAGAGAACTACCCACAGTCACCAAGTAGGGAGAAACCAAAGGTGCTCATAGGAATGCTCATTTTTCATTACTGTGAGGGGAAATTAGTAGCTGTTTGGTTGAAACAACCCTGATGATACTAGCCAGGAATGGATGAAATATGGATTTTTCTATTGGTTGTGGATGGTGTGAGATTAGTGGCAATATTTATGGAGTGACTGTGGTTTGGGGGAGCTATGACTCCCACAGGTGTGAGCTGTCCCCGTGTGCTGACAGTGTCATCCTTCCAGCAGTGGTAAACTCCTGGGAGAGGTGGTGGGTGCAATGGAGCAGGTAGCTCATGTTAATCCCAGCTCATGCTTTCAGAAACACTGGAATGAAGAAGTGGTTTGGCTTCTGTATTCAATACAATATAGAAAACAGGGCATCTCCAGAGCTCCTGGCAAGGCTGCCTGTCCCTCCTGTCCACTCCTCTGAGCATGGGAAGAGTGCCATAAGTTGACCATGGGATGTATTTTTCAAGACACACAGCTTTTGGGGGTCAGTTCAACCAACTGCTCTGAATTGTTTCAGGATTTAAAGACCCAGTTTACATTAACTGCCACACCTGTCAACTTGATTCAATGACAGGGCAGCTAAATATTAAAAAAAGAATTTTCATTTCCCTTCACCTGCTTTCCTACTCTTATTTCTCCTTCTTCCCCCTCCAGTTCCCCATGCTCTCCTTAGCCCTTTGACCTTACTGCTGCCTTCCTTCCCTCCTGTCCCTGTCAGCTTCCTGCCTTTCCAGAGCTGCCCTTACACCTGGAAGATTCTTCTTATCTACCAGAGGCCTTCCTTGCTCTCCTTTAAATCCTTTTTTAAAAACTTCATCCTCAGAGGAGTAACTTTCATCTTTCATTAATAATCTCTTCAATATTTCTTGACTGCTATGTTCTTTTCATATTTATAGCCTAGTCTTGCAAATGTTTACAGAGCTGTTCAGTTAAACTGAGAATGTTCAGTCAGAAGTTTGGAGGACTGGATTGTTCATTGCGAAGATTTTTGAAATGGGAATATTTTTCAGTGTAAAACATGATGTTCATTTATGGTTCTATATACATTTTTATAATAAACATTTGTGGCCTCAGGAGCAGGGAGCATTCACGCAGCTAACTTCTGCTTTTGACTTTTATTCCCTAAATCAAGGTGTTCTCACAGATTTTTAAATGCCCTTTGCAAACTTCCTGTTGACAATACGACTTTATACCCAGAATCATATGAGAGGACAAGTACAAGCTGTACCTTTGATCTTGGTGACCTCCATTGTTTTGTGTTTCAGTATTGATTTTTATTTCAGGAACCTCAAGCATCTGGACTGCCTGAGTACATCAAGATTGTAGAAGTTGGGCCAAGGGATGGATTACAAAATGAAAAGGTAACTTTTCTCCTTTTTTTTTTTTTGAGTATTTTGACATAGACATTAGTGTTATTTTCATTGTGTAGAACATGTACATCCTGCTAATTAAGTTTCTTCCCTTTTGTACTATTAAATATATCTATTTCTTTTCATATTGATAACTGTTTTCTGTATTAGAATAAAAGCGTATTCCTATTTACCCAGCTTTTAAATCATACAGTTTATTTTTATACTTGGCTAACTAGCTTTTCTGTTACGTAACTGCCATTTCTTTTTCTGGAATTTGTCTTGTCATGACATAATTGGTAAACACCATGAAACACTAACTATCTTTGTAGCACATGTTTGTGCTCCAAGTGCTAATATAGAAGACTAAAATGGGTTTTATCTGCTAAACAGACATGGGGAAAAAATATTAGTCTTCTGATAGTAGTATTTGCCTGAAGGGTGGTAGGGAAGCAAGGAAGAAGATCGAAAGAGACTGTAGAGTACATATATCAAAACAGTCACCTGTTTCCAAAACAGGAGGATAAGCTCACATGTATAATTGTTACTGGTATCAAACACATTAGTAGTATTACGTTACTAATATTAAATATAAATATTATTTATTCATAATATTACTAATATAAACATGTTAATAGTATTAACAGAATATAGAATTACTCTGTCTCAGCTGTGGAGCTTTTTACTCCCATTTTTCTCTGGTTGAATTGTTACTATTTCCTTTGCCACTTCTTTGCTAGATTTGTGTTTGGTTAGTAACAAATAATTTTTTTAAAGGCCAGACCCATAACCCGTTACACAGAAGCGTTCTCTTTTGTGATGGACAGAAAATGGAATAGGATCATGTATACCACCTATAGTGCCTTCCTTATGCAGAAGTTTCCTACTGTCAGGAAACAGTAGAGTTATGATAAAATGTGTGAGCAGAGTTCATTAAAAAAAACCAGTATTGGTTATATACTGAGAACATTTCACTTACAAAAGTGTCTTATGAAATATTTTACTTAAGTATTTCTCTGTGTCTACAGGTGATAGTCCCAACTGATATAAAAATTGAGTTAATCAACCAGCTTTCCAAAACAGGCCTGCCTGTGGTAGAAGTGACCAGTTTTGTTTCATCCAAATGGGTGCCTCAGGTATGTAAAATCATCTCCACTCAGAACTATTTCAATTTAAATGCCATTCCATTTATGTGACATTCAGTTGTAACTAGATATTTAGGATGATGACAAATCATTAATATATTTAAATGTTCCTACTTCTTTTCTACTCATCTAAAACTAATAATCTCTGATGTAAAAAAGAAAAGTAGCATACCTTATTTTCTTTTTCTCTAAATTAATTTTCCACATTTGGAAATGTGTTTGGATGATCTAAATTTGGGACTTTTTTATATGTAGTAGTAGTTAGGCATGCTACTGATTTTGCAGTTCTAGCACTCTATCAGCAGCCACACTGAGTTTTGGTGAATCATAATAATTTGCTCATTATTTATCCAAAATTTTTATGTTTGGTACAATTTAGCAGAAACCCTAGCCTTTCTGAAATCAGCAGCAAAACTGAATTGGCATTAGGAGTGCCAGGTTTTCATGTAAGTTTTAACATTGCAAATTCAGGCTTAGTCCTGAAGTATACTGTGTAGGTCCTGTTTGTGCAAATTAATTATTCCCTGCAAGTAAGGAAATAAGTCTATATAAGTAAGGAAATACTTGTCTATATAATTTGAACTATTTTTCATGAAATTATACACTTGTTTGCACTGAAGCATTTGAACGCTTTATATTTAGTAAAGATCACAAGTTATTTACAAATTAAAACATGAAACTAATTAATTTGAGAAAATACCTCAGTTTTTAACAATGTCTGTTGCACATCTGTAAAAATATATATAAAGTTTTATATTTTAAACTGAGAGTACATCCAGGGCCTGGACTGTATTTTACAGCTTTTATCTGAGAAAAACATAGTATGCTCATGCTTATTCAAGAGTTAGCAAAGCAAACTCTACAGCACTCTGAGAGACTCCTTTGATTTATTTCAGTGTTCTCAGGATCACCCAGGAATAGTCTAGAGGAAGGATAATAGGAAAAGGGAAGAGTGACAATGCAGAATTTCTTTGGTGTCAATGCAGGGGGAATGATATCGTGTCTGTTAAAACTGACCAAGTTAAGATTTTCCAAATGCCGTCAAACTTTGGCAGTAACTGCATCAAAGAATAATGTAGGTTTTTAAACATTAGAAGAGAAAGTCTAAAGTGAAGGTGTATTTCCTTTCTTGTTTAATTATTTCCTTTTGTGAGCCATTAGAAGTACCAAATTTAGCATGGGTTTGTCAGTTTTGGGAAAAGAGTGAACAATCCCTTCATATCTTAAATTCACGTCTGAACACTTTGTTTTAATGGCTTGATTTGTGCTTAAAATGGTTTTTTTATTTAAAAATAAGATTGCATTGCATTGATAGAGAGTGCAGTCTTGACTTTGTCTTTTCTTTGCTCCTTTCTTTTTTCTTTCATAGGTCATGGCAATAGAATTCATGGTTATGTTTAGATCACTCATTCACTTTTCTTTTTAGTATTTTAAAGTTTTTTTATGGTTTCCAATCTGCTGTTGTTTTTGGCAGAGATTTTTTTTACTGAAAAAAGCTAGAAGAAAAAGTTCCACAGTAGCAAGGTGCCATGTAAAACAGGATCCCACACCTATAACTTAAATGGCCAAAAATTATAAATACCTACCATTAGGAAGCTTATTTTAAAAGAAATTTGGAAAAGAAGTATTTTATTACAATTTAAAATCTTGTGACATGAAATACGTGTAAAGATGGGATTTTACTTACAGGAAAAATAGCAATGGGACAAATTTAATACATATAATATTATTTGGATTATTTGCAGGTTTATACTGGTTGAAAAAGTGTCATTTTGGTTTTCTAGTGTATTTTAAGTCAGGGTATAATTGCGAAGTGTGGATTTAGTTTCAGCATTTGCCATTTAATTAATCATTTGGTTTCAAAAATTCTTCCTTGTCCTGAAAAATGTTGATACTATTTATATTAAATTAACATGTTAACAAAGGTTTTTTTGTGAGGTTATCAGACTGATTTAGTTTATGTAGAAACAATTAGAAAAAGTTGCCTTGTGCTATCACTTGTTTCCTGATGAGAAATTAGTTGTGTCTGGCAATTAGACACTTCTCATATCCACTTCCTTATAGATACATGTTGGGCTTACATTTGAGGAGGCATACATTCATTTTTCTGATATTTTTAATCCATTAATTTTCAGAGTAGGAAGCCAGTGACAGGAGGGTTCCAGGTTGGCAGTAGTATTCTCAGTTAATAATGTGGTGTAATTTTATATCATGTATTTAGAATTGCGGTACTGCATAGCTATCAATAAGGTATCTGCTGAAAGTAAGACGTAATGAAAGCTTTGTAGTTCATATATCTTTTCATATGGCACTTCTCAAATGACTTTTCACCAATGTGGAAAGAATCAGAAATCCATTTTAATATTGTTTTCTTGAGAGATTTGCTTTTACGAGAGCTGATTTAAAAACTAAACACTATTCATTTTTTAAAACTCAAAATCTTTTAAGACATGAAATAAAAGGGATATGTTTTATTAACTCTGTTGTTTTCAGGAATGCACACCATTGAAAAATATTCATTTTCCATCCACTTCTTTCAATAAAATGTGCTTATCTAAATAACCTGGTTGGCATTATAGCAATAAGTCTTTCATTCGTCTTCTTGATTAGTATATGTAGTTTGTTTAATCTTGAGTGTGAATGAGAAAAATGTAAAAGTGTCTTAAAAAGGCAGAGTTTCTTTTGTGAGGGGAGACTAAGGAAAACAAGTCCTTGAATAAAGTAATGCTCTGATCATAGTAAAGAAGTATTTTATTCTTTAGAAAGAAACTTCTAAATCTATTAAAATGCTACACTATGCAGACAGTTGGATTTTGCTATATTTTTTAAGGATAGACTTGTGTTTAGTCTTTTCAAATATGCTGATTACAGTTTGAGTATTTCAAGTTCAGTTATGCCTAACATTGTGAAGTTGCATTTATCAGAGTGCCGAAGTTTTCAAGATTTGGAGGTTGTTTAAATGTCAATTATTCTGTTAATTCCACCTATTGAGTCCAGTGAGGTAAGATTAAAGTTGCTATAACAGTTGATGAACAGCATGATCACAAGTCTGTCAATTTATGGTGCATATTTTATTTTTACAGATACACACAAAAAGAAATTGTAGCTCTGATTCTATAATCACAGAGATCTGAAAGATTGCAACTCAAATGCTCCAAAGTTAAGAAATTTAGAAAGGAATACTTGTACAACATCAATTTAACCGCTTTGTTGTTAGACTTTTTGTGTGCACTGTAAAAGTAATGAAGGCAAACCCACAGTCCAAGCCAATTTCTGTTTAGCTGTATAAAATCAGGAAATGACTGCTGATCAATACAAATTATTTATATATTTTAGATGGCAGATCACAAAGAAGTAATGAGGGGCATTGAGCGGCATCCTGGAGTCCAGTATCCTGTTCTCACGCCTAATCTTCAAGGTTTTCATTCTGCTGTAAGTGCCTTCATAGGTGTCCACATTTACCTCTTTTATCTTTCAGTTCAGTACCATAAATTAGCTGTTTAATCTTAGAAATAAGCTAATTGAAAAGTCTCAGTTTTTATTATAAAAAATGAGCAAATTTACAGTGATGTTAAGCTCTATGTATATATATTTTGATGGAGGTGTTGATCAGTCTTTTTAAGTTCCTTGAAATGATGCTTGTATGTAAAAAGTAAGACAGTTCCTTCTTTGACTTGAAAAGTTTGTCCTAGAAAAGTTTCTGAAGAGTGTCTTCTTATTGGAAAGTACTGAATAAGAATGAGGATATGAAAGTGCTTTATAGCAATTCTGCATTTCATTTTGGTAGGGTTTGAAAGTTTAAATTGTTTCAGTTAATATGAAATAAATACTCAAAATTATAGACTGGAAGTGTTTGGAAGTGTGAAAATAGAGCAGTTCAGTCTTAAAACATATACATTGATAGTCAAATCTTTACACTTTTTTTGTTTTCTGAAAATTTTTAATACTTCTATGCTTCTGTCCTGATATAGGACAAACTGCATTTGGAAAGTGTACTGCTTGATGGATATTTGTGGTGTAGTCTATCATTCAGTTCCTATACTGCATATGAAATCTCTGTTAAAACAGAATCCTGTGCATAGTCAACTTAGCTATCCATAGGCAGATTATAGTGCCATGACTTTGTCTCAGTGATAGCTTGTATGAGTTGAATTAATTGTGATATATATGTATACAGTATATCTCGATACTGTATTTAGTGATATAATGAAAGGAAAACAATTAAGAAATAGTTGTAGGTGATTCCTACATTCTTTCTTGCTGATATTTTTTCCCCCTCTGTTTGAAAGAATATTTGTCCCTGGAAGGGTTGCTGAAGCTTAGACCTTATCCTGCAGAAGCAAAGGCTAAAGGGAAAAGCTCCATCCCTTTTCATAGAGCAAGAGTATTATTCTCTCTGGAGAATGAGAATTAATTAATTAAATTTTCTCCTAAGCTTAAATATTTTCTTCTCCTATCATTTTTCTTTCAGCCTTCTAATTTGCCTCATGTTAGTTGATTTACTGAGTACAAGCTCAGGCTAATTGCCTCTTCACTGAAGTCACTACATTTACACATTTTCTAGACTGGTGTTTGCTCTGAGACTTTCTCAGCAGACTCTCACATACACATTTTCCATATTATCCATATCAACTATGACACCAAGACCAGTGGAGCCCTTGATCCTAAAGCTGGCTCTAACAAAGAAATCCCTATTGGTTATTGTTGCTGCTTCTAGGCACACGCCTACAGAGAGCTTTCCCAAGCATGGGAATGACTCCCTTGCATTCAAGAGGAAGGGACATTGTGCAGGGGATGGATATTTCAGAGTTGTTATATGATCTTTCCCTTTTCTGAAAAATAAATATAAATATCAATAATTGTTATTTTCATAGTTGGTTCATGTGATTTCCTGCATCTTATTACCTTTATCATTTATCAGTTTAAAAACATGTTTACCTAATTGCTAAGAAGAGGAAGGAAATAGCCATAGTAAATGAACTCAAAATTTGATTCAATCTGTCTGTATGTGATAGCTTAAAAAAACTTGAATTAAACTTATATTTTAGATATGGATGATATACTTCATGTACTTTAAAATTCTGGGGTGTTGTACAGAATTAAATGCTTGATCTAATATTTTAATATAGGGTTATGATGCTGTTTTATTGAAATGTATTTTTTAGATTGCATCGGGAGCTACAGAAGTCTCAGTATTTGGCGCAGCATCTGAATCTTTTAGCAAAATGAATATTAATTGTTCAATTGAAGAAAGCATAGAAAAGTTTGAAGAAGTTGCAAAATCTGCAAGGAATATGAATATTCCAGTGCGTGGGTAAATATAAAGATTCTAAAGTAATACAGAATTATTGGAATTACTGTTACAGGGGGTTTTGGTACCAGTAGAAAAATATACTACCAAATTTTTACATTTTAGATGAATTGTAAGAATAGTCTTTACTGTGATTTTTTTTCAAGATTGAATACATTTAGTAATTTATGCATTTTTAACTAGTAATGGTGACTACTTTTCTCTGAAAATTGAAAAAAAAGTTGGATTTATAAGATACCTATATTATTATACAAATTTATTTTTCTCATCACAGGTGACATAATAAAATTTATTTTGTACTGTTGAGAATTCATAACACTTGCCTGCACCTTAAAAAAATATGCTAAATACTTTTACTTTTTTGTAGCATTCATAATATATCACTTCATACACTGCAGCGTCAAGGTATAAAAGTGAGAAAACAAATTTACTCCTAAGAAAAAAATTGTTCTATATATAAGTTACTCTGAAAACCCCAGTATTGAAGTTTTTGGAGTTTCCAGCACATAGAAGTCTAGAATTGTCTGGTATTTATTTTTTTCTCTGAAGTACTTTCTTTTAAAGTTAAAATAATCCTGAATGGTACTTACTCTTGAACAGTATTTGTTTTTCATTTCCATTTGCTTTTGCATCACACAGAACTACTTACTTAAGATTATTTGCAAAGGTCTTTTTGAATGTGGAAGGGCATACGAAGGTTCAAGGAGAAACTCAACAGTGAGATTCCTTGAGGATTACTAGTAATGCAAACAACATCATGCTCAAAAAATACCTGGATGTGAAAATAGATAGAGGTAGATATCTTAGAGACTAAGTGCTTGAAAACCTGCCTGGGAGTTAATACTGGGATCTCTGTTTGCTCCAGAAATGGTGATGAGGTAATGCTACTGCACACTTTTTTCACAACAGCATGGTTGTTTGGGCATTTGTCTTGAGAAAGGGAGATCCGACTTCTGGTTATATCTCACCCACAGAAAACCATAGAGTAACGGTATGGTTTAGGTTGAGAGAGGGACCTTTGGAGATCATCTTGTCCAACCCAAGGATTTTGGGCTTGACAAAAAACTCTATGTGATCCGGCAGTGTGCACTCACAGTCTGTCTGTACCCTGGACTGCATTAAAAGAAGAGTGGCCAGAAGGTTGAGGGAGATGATTCTGCCCCTTTATTCCACTCTAGTGAGACCTAACCTGAAATATTGTGTACAGTTCTGGTGCCCCAACATAAGAAGGACATGGAACTGTTGGAACAGTCCAGAGAGTGGCCACAGAGTTGATAAGGGGACTGGAGCGGCTCTCCTATGAAGACAGGCTGAGAAAGTTGGGGCTGCTCAGCCTGGATAAGAGAAGGTTGCATGGAGACCTCATAACAGCCTTCCAGTTTTGGAAGGGAGCCTGCAGGGAAGCCAGAGAGGGACTCTTTGTCAGGAACTGTAGTGACAGGACAAGGAGGACTTTGAGCAACCTGGTATAGTGGATGGTGTCCATGGCAACAGGGTTGGAACTAGATTATATAGGTCCCTTCCAAGCCAGACCATTCTATGATTCTATGATTTTCACACACACAGAGCCAACCAAGGATGGCTTATAAATGCATGGGTTCTTTTCCTTCGCCTGGTTATGTTTCAGATGGAAAATCACCGGAAAAAGAACCAAGGACGTTCACTGTATTAAGAAACAATAACTTGTACTAGAGTTTAAATACTCTTCCTAGCTGCTGATCTGCCAGGTAGTAAGTTTGCCTGCCTGAGTCACTTCTGTTATAAGAGGTCTGTTGTTTAAAAGCTCTCTGCCACCGCTGTTTGCCACATTTTTTCCGAAACTAAACTCTGAGCTGAGAACATAACTAGCAATTTGCGTTCTCCAGGGGGATTAAGCCCGGAAACGTCTGAATTTTAGGTCCCAGACAGGTGTGAATAAGGCAATAGGTAGTCAATTCAGAAAACACAATGTGTGTTTTAGGCACTTGTAAACATTTTTACACTAAACTGCTGTTTTCTGGTCTTCTCAGATGTCTAGGCATGTCAAGAGATTTTTCTCTTTCATATTCCTGTATTTAACTAATAAAATTCAACCACGTACCACAATAGAGGCAATCAAACATCCAGGGAATCCTCAAAGCTTATGCACTGTAGAAGTTTTTGGATAACTATGGCTGTCAACAAAGGGACTTTGCAACTGGTCCATAAGATGGAAATTGCAGGTGATGAAGAAGCCCCTGTGGTGTACTGTAGATCGATTTTCAGCTTAAAACAGTAATTGGTTTTCTGTGCACTGGTTTTCACATACTGGAAAAAGTAGCAACCTATTTTTTTCCCACAGATTATATGTCTTAGGCATTCGTAACATGCCAGAAGCAATTATTCTGGCACTGGTACACTGATGTGATGGAAGTAGCTGTTCCTATTATAGGATTCTACAACATTCCCGAACATTTATTGTCCACTGTCTGATGAACCATGTGGCTTTTATTTTTCTTTACACAGCAAAAAAAAAAAAAAGAGAGAGAGAGAAAGAAATAGGACATAGAAAATGGTCAAACAGATGGAGAACACACACACAAAATAAATTAGAATAATAACAAAAAGAAGGAAAACAAAGCAAGGAGATAAAAAGAGAGGAGTATCAAGAGTTAAGTAGTGAAGCAAACAGAAAAACAGCAGTACAGAGATGAAGAGAAATGAGATAATTGAACTCAGGAAAAATGCCAGTTGGGTTATGTTATGTTTTAAAAGTGCTTACTTTGTGCATCCAGTACAAAGATCTGTAATTTCACTTCAATGTGCAATGTAAGGCAAATTTCATACAGTACATGAAGGACAATTTTATTGAGTCTGTCACACCACGTGCAGTGTGTTACTGAACACTCCAACCGTGAACTGCTTAGTGTCACATAGACTACAAAGTGATCAGATTCAAAGTTGAAAATGAAAATTATCTAAAGTGCACTCCAGCTATAACGTTCTTCCTTAGGCTTTTACATGTCTAAGAAAAGTGAATCATTCAGAAGTAAGAAGCCATTGACAGAACCATTTAATTTATGGGATTATACCCAAGTAAAGAATCAAAATAGAGAGGACAAGTATATTGAAGAGAAGATACATTTATGTGCATGTTACATGTATGTTCATCACATGATATTAGCTTGAGAATTACTTTATCCAGTGAAAATTAGAGATTGAGTCACCAGGAGATGAGATGATAGCCTAATGCTACAATTCAACAAAACAAAAATTTTAGGAGAGAACTGCGGGTATTTTTCCAGGGGATCTATTATAACTCAATAATAAAGTAGCCAATCTGCTAAAAACCTGCTGAGAATGTAAATTGCAGAATATGGAGCCTTATTTCATAACAAAAAACTCTAACTTAGGTAATTCTGAGTATACATTAAACATGAATTTCAGTATATGAAAATATTGAAAAGAAAGTTTTGAACATGCTAACAAGTTAGGAGATAAAAGAGAACTGGTTAACACCATACATTTGGACTTAGAGTGCACTTTTAAAAAATTCCTCCCAGGGAGATTTTGAGGAGGCAAAATAGTAATTAATGGGGAATAAAATATTGCTATGGATCAGAGTCTAGACTGATATGTTTTCAAGAGAATAATTACCAAGTATTGATTCTTATCCCTGCCTGTTCATACTCAGATGCACTCCTCATGGGTTGCAGAGTTACAGGAATCCCTGGGACACATTGAGACAGAACGATTGCTCAGGAATAATAATAAAAAGGGATTGGTTAGTGTCCATTTACTTCACTACTTTCTTTTAAGCTCCACTGTACTGTCTTTTGTTGAGTAGAATTCTGATGAAAAAAATAGCAGAAGATTGAATATAGAAAAACAGAATTCAGAAAGACTTCCTTTTTTAATAGTGGATCTCTCGGCAGCTGAACAAAGCTCTAGAAGGTGGACTTAAAACTTTTAATTAGTTAAAAGATGAAAAAATACACATAAAGAAGAAGCATCAGTCTTGAATGGCAAATCCAGGAAGTAAGTAAATCTGTTTATAAAATTTCAGATGCTTGTGAGGGGAGAGATTATGGAGCAGACTGACATTTCCAACTTAATTCTAGAAAACTAAACCACAATCTTCTCTGGTAGTAACAGACAACAAAAGCCTGCACTGCTATAGGGATTTCATTAGTAATTGAGAGAAAGTAGTTCATTAGTTCCCAAATATTGCAGTACATTTAGAGGACTTCCGAAGTTTTACATTGTATTTAATGAGGTAAAACTTGGGCTTCTTTTCCTCAGTGAAAAAAGGTGTGAAAAGATAATCAGAAAGTAAAAACTTGAACTGAGATTTCACAGAAATATTCAGTACAACCAAGGTGACTTTTTCCTGGAAATTAAGCAATCAAAAACAAATTAACTAATAAGGCCTATGATTTATAATCCCATATTTAGCTGTTGCTAAAGAAGCTGCTTTTAGTGACAGATAAAATAAATGGGATTTTGGTATCCCATTCCATGCAAAATTCTCTAAATGCGGAGACAGTCAAGGCTTTGTGGCAAGTTGTTCTTGACATTCAGTATTTTGAATAGGTGCTCATGGTTTGACTGGTTGTTATTTAATTGCAAGAAGATTAGTTTCAGGTTTTATTGTGTGGCTTCTATTTACTGAAAGTAGTTACATACCGTTTACAACTATTGATGTAACATGAGGCAGATCTGAGCATGACCAGATAAGTCTGAGCTTGTCATCCTAAATCTTCCTGTAGTAACTACAGGGAATTAGGCAGCCTTCAGGCTGTGGTTTACTGTATGTGCTTTTTAAAGTACCTGCCTTAGGATAAGATGAAACACACTCTGGATGATCCATCCTTTTGACTAAAGGAGCTTAGGTCCTATCCAATGCTGGTCATTCTGTAGATGGCATAGGCTGTAGGTGATTATCTTTGATATCAGAAGTAAGAACAGATGAATCCCAGCCTGTGCATAGCCTGAGGATTAGGACCTTTTCATTTGTGTAAATTACAATAGATAGAAGAAATAGGCTTTGTGCTGCAAGGTAACACAAAATGAAGCTGTGGGCTTTAAGGACAAAGAGTTGTAGTCTGTGGACTTTGATTTTAATCACCCTTTTAGAGACTGTCTAATTTAAAGAACCATGGCCAAAACCTGCAGCCTTTCCTTAAGCAAGCTCCCAGGACTACGCGTTTTGGCTTCTAATATAAATTTTGTAGGCTAAATATTTTTATAGAATTACTCAAGTAATAAAAATATTAATATGCATAAATTGTATTTGTATTCATTTCAATACAGAGATTGTTTCCTTTCTAAAACACTATTATTGTTTAAAGTGTTATTTATTTGCAGGAAATGGATAATTTAGTGCCTTGCCCTAACCCCTTATTTATGCAGTTGAAAAATACTTCCAAAAATAATTTTAAGAGGTTCAAATTTTATTTCCTATTTTTACTGGCAATTTAAAATTTATGCAGTGAGCATAAATCATTGGCAATCCTTGAATCTTATGAAAAATGCACTGAAGCAGTTGAAACTAAACTTTAGGCTTTTGCATGTCTTACTGTTACGACAGCTGCACTAACATTGATTCGATCATCATCCAGAAAATTTATGCTGTCAGCTGTCACAATTAAAATCTGTAGCACAGTCCACAGTTTTCTAAATGTTTACTAAATTAGTTCAAATGTTTATGAAGAATTGAAATGTTGCATATGGTCTTAGAAGTTAGACTATTTATTAGCATCATAAAGCGGGTTTTATTTTTATTTTTTTGTACATGCATAAAAACTTTACATTAACATCTTGGACACATTCTAGGAAGACACTGAGCCAAATCAGTTATGAACTGTGTGGTCCCCAAATTACTACTATGCATGTCTTGCATGTGAAATAACACAAAACAGTGCTGGTTTTAAATTTGCATCTTTTAATGCATAATTCAGGTACCATTAAAAATATCACAACTTAGTGTGATTAAAAATTAAGTCAAACAGCCGGGATTGATAAAAAATGGTGGCAAATGGTAATTGCAAGTAGTCACTTCGTTTGTCTTTTAAGTTAAATATATCATTAACATACATATGAAGCAAATGTCAAGTAAATCCTGATTACACTGGATTCTTCCAAGTTAATGTATTCTAAAATTTAAAAAGACACAGGAATGAATTGAAATTAGTACAATAGAACAGTAAGGAAGAAAGGACTTGCATTTCCTCCTTTTCAACAAATGATACCTCACAACCTACTTTGAGTCCTGTGACAATGAAATAAAATCAAACTATCTCCCTCTAAAACTTTCAGTTCTGTATATAACTGTCTTAGTCCTAATAAAAATGAACAGGGAATATAAGCCTGAAAGGTTGTAATTTTTTTCCTCTACTAAAATAATGCTTCTCTGTGATTAGCAATTAAAAGCTGTATTTATGTCCCAGACCTGAAAATTTTTCATGTGAATAGCTCTTCTAAGGCCATTTATGCAAATGTGAATGTGTGTGCAAATGTTTAGAGGCTCAGTGTAAAAACAGATGCGAATGATTGCTGTAAAATAACTCTAGAAGCATTTCCTTACAAAGCTGCTGCTTCGTGAAAGCATATGTAATGACACATTAATTCTGAACTGGTGTATGCAATTCCTTTGTTTATGCTCTATGTCTTTAGGAGTGATGAAGTTCACAGTACATAAAAGCATTTTGAAATGTATCAATATTTGGCTTACATCTGTGTTTGTATAGAATTCAAATACTGGTTGATATCCTTGAAATATAACAATATGTTTTTCTGTAACAAATGGATGCCAAACAATCTATTGTGTGCAATATTATTATTATTACCTTTTACATTATGCTATAATAAAGCTTACAGGTTACAATATATGTAATTCCTTGGTGATTATAGGAAATAATTATTGGTTTACTTTGATGCTAATACACAAATTAAACACAAAATAAGACTTAAAGAGAAATAATTGATTTTAGTTATCTTTGTCTTGTGCTAATGATATCTGGATTTATTTGCAAAAAAAATATGGAAGAACACATTAGTTCTATTTTAATATACTTTATAACAAGCAATTTCAGAAACTAGTAATGACATCTGTTTTGTTTATAAACATGTTAATTATCTAAAACTTCTGATTATCAAGACCATCTGATCTTTATAATTCAGTTCAACAATGTTCTTTTTTTTCCTTTTGTTACAGTTAATCCTAAATAAGTTATGGCCTTACAATACTGTATTTTTATACGTAATTAGAAGTACCATTACATAAACTCCAGCAATTCAGTTTTGCAAAAATCAATACAATTCAAAGCTGTGTGTTTTACGAATACAGACAGAAACTTTGAACTTGTGTTTGCTGGTATTCTGCAATACTTAGGGCTGGAATACACGTTTTTTCACATTGCTTTAAAATGCCCATTTTTAAGACTACACTGTGTAGTTTAGCACAGTCACAGTTATATCAATAGGGTGATTTATGCCCATTATCCCTTCTCTAGATAGTAAAACCAATTTAACACATTCATGGCACTATAAGTGAGCCTATATTTGAGGTTATGGGAACAACAAAATGTAGATGAACATTTAATAGACTTGGAAGCAACACATTTTAGTATGTGAATGATAAACAAGTCTACAGGGTTACACAGTATTAAGCCAGCTGGTCACAGTCCCCTGGAGAAGTCTATGAAGGCAGAGATTGCTGGTATGTGGGGAGTTGGTGCGTTTCTCTGTACTGGGAACAGGTTAAGAAAAGGATGTCGGAGGCATTGTACTAACTCTTATCATACTGGATGATTGCACTGTGTAAGGGGAGAGGTTTAGAAATAACTTTTACCTGTTGTTTTTGTACCTGCAGAGAAAAAATATTACTGGGCCAGAAGAGCTGTTTAAAAAAAAAAGAAAAAAGGAGGGATACTTTTCTTCCCTGTTTCTTCTTAAAGTGAATAAGTCAGACTGGAAACGTTAGCATGAAATTATGGGGTTACAATACAATATCTTTGCTAGTATGTTATGGATTACTCCATTGATAACTTGAGATAGTTATTAAAAAATCAAGTGGTTAAGTGGCCATTCATTATTGTAGCTGTTTGGTTATGTTTTTAGAGAAGCAGTTATTTTCTAGAACATAGTTCACAATTTAACAGTGTTTTCTGGGCATTCTAAAAATAGTAACAAATATTTTTAGTATAGTATTCACTGTGAATAGCATATATATTACTTGTAACTGAGTACTAAATACATGGAGAGGTTATTTCTTTCTTTTTTTTTTTTTTTTTTTTTNTTTTTTTTTTTTTTTTTTTTTCTTTTTAAAGTCAAATGTGGAAAAAAAATCCTGGCCTTATTTACACATTTTGGGCTTGGCTTGGAGATTCTGTTTCTGGAAGAATTTCCTTTCTCTCTTCTCTTCCTTGTCTTTCCCCTCTGCTTACAGTAAAGATTGCTTGTTTTTAACTAATGCCTTCCTTTGCAAAGAAACAGAATATATCAGCCTTGATATTAGGAGTTCACCAAATGAGAGGCATATACATTTTAGCACAAACATCCAATAAAAATAAATACATCTGCAGTGAACATGGTAAATTATATGCAAACTTACACTATAATAATAAACAGGAAACAGCAGCATCTGAGTCTGCAACTGGCTTCTCAGGAGGCTCCATGCTTCCAGCTGTGGTAGCAGCTGTGGATCTGGCTCTGGAACTCTTGCTGAAACAAGCTGACAAAGGGCTGATTACAACATGGAGTTCAGTTTCTGCTTGGATTCATTTTCCTTTTAACACCCTCTGGTTAAGAAAAGTTTGCCCATTTACCCTGTTTGAGGTTTTATATTCTTCACTTCACAGACATTGGGCTGGTGTGGTGATTATCACCATTCCTAGTGACCTTGATTGTGGGGACCTTATACTGTCTATACCATTTCTGGAACATTGCAATTTGGTTTCAGCTTACTGGAAAAAATTGAAAACTCTCTTCCTCTTCCATCTCTCTCCTCATCCCCAGAGGCTGATCAGCATTTTTGTGCAAAATATTATGCAGTAGTCTATTTTGTTTTTAATATGCATAGAAAATAATTCAGTAGAAGACCAAATGCTCCTCACCTGCAGTGAAATCTGTAGAACAGGCAAGAGACTGGGTAAACTCTGCCAGGTGAAACAAGTAGAAAACTTCTTTTTATTACTTTTTATTAAAGGGAGAAATTCTGATTTCTCAAAACCTGAGTGAGCAAAACAGCATATATCCATTTGTTTCTAAAGCAGCTGTATAGATATGTTCACTTGCACTTCCACCACTTTCCGCTTGCACTTACACCTTCTTTCCACCACTGGTTTCATGGGCTCTTTTCTTGATGGCATGCTGAAGATGTAGTTAAGCTGCATCTGGCCTCGATTCGGCAGAGATTTAAGTGCATACTTAGAATTAAACACTTCCATTGCAGAATCTGCTTTGTGAACTCCCAGTCTGCTTCTGCTCTCATACTGTGCAGTGTCTCTGGTGAATATCCCGAGATTAGGATAGTCTTTTTCATTACACTGTATTTTTTTGTTTCAGTCCTGGTATCTTTTTAGAAAACAGCTGTATTCTCCAACTTAATTGAATACCCAAATTAAATCCCAGTTGCCTCTGCAACTTATTGCTCAAACTCTTTTTGACTCTGCTGCTTTTCTTCATGTAGGATCTTGCTTTTTCTCCTAAGAAAAATAGATACAGTATCCTTTTCCTTCTGTCACGTTCTTCTCTCTCCCCTCCCCTGATCCTTTCTCCTCTACTGTCAGAGCAGCAGAAGTTTCTTGTCTACTTTCCATCTGTACCCCTTCCACTTGCCCCAGTGACCCCATATTCTGTTCTTCCTCCTATTTCTCTTTCTCCCTTATTCTCTTTCTTAACCTCTCACTGTCCTCTGGCTCTTTTCCACTTGCAATATAAGCAAGCATTTGCCTCTTAAAAATTGCACCTTTGACCCTACTTGGTTCTTCATATCATATCTCATTGCCTATCTCTTCTTCATTCATAAGCTCATTGAAGGCGCTATTTATAATTACTGTCTGAGGACCCTCTTCTGTGATTCCCTCCTATAACTCCTACACTTTGGCTTCTGTTCCTTGCTTGCAACTGCAACAGCTCTCACCAAACTCCCTGATGACAAGATCTCGGAAACAGTAGTCTTTCCTCATTCTTCTTGACTTGTCAGTAGTGTTTGCTGCAGTTGACCAGACTGTTCTTTAAATTTTTGTTGTCTGTTTCCCTCCATGGCTCTGTTTTGGTAATTTTCTTCTTTCTAAGCAGTTCCTCAGCATGTTCTTCAAAGTTGTCTCCCATTTTGGAAGCATGTGGGTGGAGGTCCTGGGGCTCTGCTTTGGTTGTATTCTCATGTGGTTTTGATGCCTTATGGGTTATTTCATACTGAAAAAAAAAAAATGTAGCAGCCAGACATATCTGTAGATAACAGATCTACCTCCCTCATGAAACTTATTTCCTCACACTTTTACTTATTATTTTGGAACCACACAAATGCAATTACAAAGCATCCCACTCAGCGCTGGCTTCACTGTAGATGCCTTGGCAAATACTCAGACCAGACATATGATTATCTTCCCTCTTTCTCACAGACATGTGTATTTTCTCCTTTGGTATGCTAGGCTCTCTGTATTCTAGTTTTACTCAGCCCTTGCCTGCATATGTTCCAGCTTGCATGAACTTTTCTACAAATGGCTCAGATTTTATCTCTTATTTCCAGTAAGAATACAGCAAGATTTTGTCAAAAGGAATTTATATTTTATGTCTGCCCTCTATTAAAAATGCTTATCCTGATATATGTCTGGAGCGCATTTTACTCTTTTATAGCCTCATTTTGAGCATTTCACTTTCTTTGTTATTGCCATCAACTGAGTCCCTTTTCTATAGCTCCTGTCCATTCTCAGTGGAATCTCAGTGCCTTTTTTTGTTTGTTTTTTATTGACAGTACCAAAAAATTTAATGTTATCACTGCATTTCTACTTTTTATTCCAATTCATTAAATGAAAATGTTAGATAAAATGCTGCCAAGATCATGCGTGATGAACTCTACTGAAGAACTGTTCTTTCACTGTCCACAGGACTTTGTTGTCTCTCCGGTAGGAAGTTCTTTTCCTGTCAAATTCTTTCAGTAATCCTTATTTTCTCCAGTTTAATATTGAATATCAGATGTCCAGATATATCTATCATATTTTCTTTGTTTAAAATGTCGGTCTAGTCACAATGGTGTAAGTATGCGGAGAGTTCATAATCTCAAACAGATTTGTGTATTGTAGTAGGCAGATTCCTCAGGTCGCCACATACTTTCATACCACAGCAGGCCCAGCTGAATTATGCGAGCTCAGACAATCTGCTCGCTAGTGTGAACCACAGGGAGTATTCCCTTATTCTCTAGATACTTTTTGGCCTGCTTTTGTTTTTGCCCTACTCCATTCCATATGTCATTCATGCCACATTATCACTACCAAATGCATGTCTTCTTGATCTGACATATCTACATATGAATTCTAGCCATTAGAAACCCGTAAAGATATATGTAAGTAAAGGGAACATGTGCACATATGTACTGTATGTTTTGCATTTACTTAGTATTTAGCTCTGTTCTTGATCACTTCATAAAAAGTGGTGTGGCTAATTTTGAAAATAATTTCAGTAAGTGTATGTATTCACTAGCTCTAGGCACTGTAGTATTATGTAAAAAGCAATCCTTTGGGTCTGAAATTTTTCATGCTTAGTTTAATTTGAAAAACTTTTTATGCGTAAAAAAAATTAAGGAAATTATCCTGAATTGCTTTTGAGTTATGTGTCACTGAAAATCGAGGCAGTGTTTAACTGTTTACAGTAGCTACTTTTTTGTCTTTAACGTAGATAAGAAAATTCATAGTTTTGAAATTTAAACAGTGACATCTATAATTGGGGCTGATATCTAAATGAATTCTGTGGCCAAGTTTCAAAAAACCTGGCTTTCATAATGACATACCGATAATCAAAATCATGCCTAGTAGGCATCTGGACTTAAATTATGAGCAAGATGTAATGGACCCAACCACGTTCATGGAAACAAAATTAATTTCCATTTCTTTGTCAGGGCTAATCAAGTTCTTTTTAGATTCAAGGTTTGTTTCACTCTTGCTGGTATTTCTAGTGTGCTAAGATCATACTTTCATATAAGGGATGTAATATGTTCTACACATTAAAATATGGACTTTTTATCACAATTTGTTTTTGCCTGTTACTGATCCTAATTTCACATTCTATCAACCACTTCCTCCTTCAACTGCAAAGAAACAATACATCCTTTGCCCTGCGAACCTTGCATACATACAAACTGGCATCTGTTCAATCCCTTTTGCATTATACAGTGTATAATTTTACATTATATCCTTCAGTGTTGAGCAAAAGGGAATGACAGGAGATCGATGAAGGCTCTTGTTCTCTATAAAGCAATTGAGTAACCTCCCACTGGGACTTTGCCTGCCTCTGAATCTGTTATAAATCCTTTTACAGTCACACTTTTGATTTGGACTGGCTGTTTCTGGTTAGTTTAATTATATTCCTAATAAATTTAGGATAAATAATTAGAAGTTTAATTAGAATTTCATGGCTCTTAATTGTCATTAAAAAGAGGAAATTTAAAGCAAATCCTATGCTAAAAGAGCATTAGGGCTGAACAATGGAAGTTTGGTTGTGGCTTTCAATTTCTGTGCTTTATGGAACCAATAGCTGCCGAGGGACATGGTTTGGCTTCTCAGTTTCTTCTTGTCCCAAGGACTGCCTAAATTACAGTTTGCAATGGAGCTATAATTCTTCTGGGGCAATAAGACAGAGATGCCAATACAGAGATAGAGGGTGGAAACTACCTCATTCACCACAGTTCTGATGACTTATGAGATGGTGGGGTTGTTAGAAGTTGTTTGCGTCCATGTGTTGCTTTCTCTGATCCAGGTAGCTAGTACAAGGAAGAAAGTGGTATCTTCCTCGGAATACCTTCTGTGGGCTAGGCAAGGCAAAGCGTGAGCTGGCTCTTGCAACTTCATAAGGAAATACCAAGGAAAATGAAGTCTCCTGCAGCATCATTAACTTGGCTTGACTGTCAGTCCTTTTATACCTTGTGACATACATTGGGCATAAATAAAACCATAAATCTCTGTTCTGTGATTTAAAAGGAAAATTGGTAAACCTGCTGTCTTTTTCTGATGTAATTTTAACTTTTCATTCAAATCGTTGTTCTGCGTTGACTGTCTTAAATATTAAAAATTAATATTTAACCAATTTTTTAAAGTAACATGGATGAATACATGCATCTTGTGGATATATATATAACATAAGTATCATTGTGTGTTCTTTCTATTATAGGTATGTGTCATGTGCATTGGGATGCCCATATGAAGGAAACATCATACCAGCCAAAGTGGCAGAAGTAAGAGTGAACTTCTGGCTTGTCTTCTGGCTTGTCTTTTTAATGAATCAAAAATACATTATAAAATGTCTATAAGTCATGTTCTCAATCATTACAAGATCTTTAATGGATAAAAATTAAGGAAAACAAGGACAAAAAATATGCTAAAACTGGGTGCATAACCTCACTCAGCCACGTGCAGGCAAATATGAGAAAAAGAGTGTATTTTGGTTGTTATCAGTAATGAAAAAAAATATTATGTTCTGATTCCTCCAGCAAGAAAGCAGAAAATGCTTAATGAAATAGACTCAAGCACATATGTCAGTGGACCATGTTGTCCAAGATGGTTTCCAGGACAACATCTTTCTTTTAAATCCATTTTATGCTGGAATAAGCATACTGTGCTGTAGAGCCTCTGCTACAACGTGCTTCTGGTGAGTGTCATGTGATTGACACATGAGCCAAAACTCAGCCCCAATATGATTTCTTAAATTGCTCTACTGCCATGATGGAGTAAGTTGCACCTTCCCTTCCTGCCGCCTTTTCCCCTTTAGGATAAAGGATAAGGAAGAAGGTGTCTTAATCCAGCCTTTTTTTCCCAGCAGAGAGGTGAGTGAAACACAAATGTAAAATTTGGTAGGAAGGCAAAGAGGGCACCAAAGGTGAAATGGACGGTAAAAAAGAAAGTGGAGAGAGAATTCAAGAGGCTGAAGGCAGAACACACTGGTCTTCCACCTAGGGATAGACTTGTCTTCTTTGTTACACTTAATCACTTATTTTTGTTGATCTAGCAGAATATCCAAACAATTATCTTTTAATCTGTAGCCCTAGCAACTAGTCCACATTTGTCTAATATATTATGTTCTGCGTGAGTGGTTTTCAGGTCCTCTTCTCCTGTATCTTCTTCTAGTATACATTCCAGAGGAAACTTCTGGATATATATAATAGAATACTTCTCCCACAGCAGCCACAGTCTTTGAAAAAAAGTAGCTAATTTGAAAAGTACTTCTCAGTATTTCTAAATTAACTTGTTCTAATATGTGAAGGTTAGAATTGACAGTTTTAGTTAGAAGTAGTGATGACACACTGCTTATCGTGTTCCTCGACAGGCTTCTTTCCTCAACAGGCTTGTTTTTAACTACTCTCCTTGCACAAAAGAGCTCCTTTGATCAACGCTTGGTGTCAGGGCAGTGTTCCCAAGGGGAGTAGCACAAGACTCATGCATAGTAAAACTGCTCAGCGGTGCAGAACACAATGCCATTCAATCAACAAAGCTGGAAGCTCATAATCACGTCCTAATTACATTGACAAAACAGTGTGTTTGTTCTCTTCTCCCACGCCCTCCTCCCAAAAATCCACATTGAAAACTTACAAAGACATAACTAGTGGGATGCCTCCTACTATGGTAAAATAGAAAATTCAGTTTGAAAAACTCCCATTCAGCTTCCAAGCATGCACATTCTTCTTGAAAGTAAGTATAGATCTCCTTCTAAGAGTATCATAGAATCATAGAATCAGCCGGGTTGGAAGGGACCTCTGAGATCATCAAGTCCAACCCTTGATCCACTACCACCACAGTTACTAGACCGTGGCATTAAGTGCCACATCCAGTCTCTTCTTAAATGCCTCCAGGGACGGAGAATCCACCACTTCCCTGGGCAGCCCAT
This sequence comes from Cephalopterus ornatus, assembly GCA_013396775.1. NCBI lineage: Eukaryota > Metazoa > Chordata > Aves > Passeriformes > Cotingidae > Cephalopterus > Cephalopterus ornatus. The sequence goes on along the minus strand of VZRE01007685.1, from coordinate 354,107 downwards.
TCCAGTGTCTGATTACCCTCTCTGTAAAGAATTTCTTCCTAGTATCCAACCTAATCCTCCCCTGGCAGAGCTTAAGACCATGCCCTCTTGACTTAACTGCTGGTTGCCTGGAAGAAGAGACCAATCCCCATGTTGCTACAACCTCATTTCAGGGAGTTGTAGAGATGAGGTCTCCCCTGAGCTTCCTCTTCTCCAGGCTAAACAACCCCAGGCTCCCTCAGCCTCTCCTCATAGGACTTGTGTTCAAGTCCTTTCACCAGCCTGGTTGGCTGGTTAAGGTTAAATCATGACATAACTGGTGATGATGAACCAGATGAACCAGTTTCATCCTCTCTTCTTTCATCTTTCGGAACTTTGTTTTCAGAAGGCTGAAAGACCTAAGGACTGAACATGGAAAAGAAGTGAATGCAATATGATTTCTAGCAGTTTATATAGTCTCAGTTATCACTAAAATGCTTATTTAGAAAAACTTTTAATCATGAATTAGAAAGGAGAAAAAAAATGCCATCTGCTTCCTTTACCCTGATCTTAAAGAAAAGCTGAGGTTTGGGGATTAGCTGGATGTGATCCACCCCTAACTGCAGATGATTATGTTCTTTCTTACAATGGTAGTCTAGTTAAAATGCCTGCCATGTGTTGATGATATAAAAATATGCCATGTGAAAGAATCCCTTTTCCAATCTGGTGATTGTCCCCTTCTTAAAATGTATATTGAATCTGTGTTGATATGAACCAGTGAGTCTGACTTTAAACGACAGCTTTACTACATTTGCAATAGTCATAGCACTTCCAAGCCTTAAGCAGGATGATTCAGACAATGTGAAGTTCTTTTTCAGCTGTTCTTTGAATTAAATGAACAGCAATATTAATCCAGTACTTCCAAGACTGCTGGTGCAGCACTTTGTCAGCTTCCTCAGACATATTCACAGCAATCCCACTGATGAAGTCCTTGAATTGCTTTAACAGCAGAGTGCAGTGCAACCGAAGAGGTCTTGGAAAATGGTTGTATTTTTTCATTTCTAAAAATCTAGACTGAGATCCTATTCCAGTGGAGTGGTCTTTTGGGATCATTAATACACGAAGGGGAATCCTGAAGGGACAAACATTTTCAGCAGCTGAAAGTAAGGTGAAACGTTTCCAAATAAATTCAACAAAAATTAGATGGAAAGATCCTGAATTCAATTTCCAAAGCAATATTGTCAGTGAAAACATGATTTTTTGCTTCTGAATATATGTTTCTCTTCATACAAAAATTATGGAGTCAGGCCTCAGTTTGTGCAAAGAACTCCTCAAAGACATAATTCCAGAAATATTTAGGGTTCTACTTACATAAGTAAGATCTATTTGTATACGGTTTTGTTTGGCATTAAGAAAATTTTTAAAACTTAAGGACTAGAATGTTAATTAAGTTGCAGTTTTGCTTTGTTAGTATTTTAATGTTTGATTTCATGAAAAGCAAACAAAATTAATATTGACTGCAACATGTTAAAACTTCAGTTTTCATTTTTTTTTTAAGTGCCAAGAGAAAGCAAAATCAGGCTTCTTGTTAATTATTTATTGTCTTAGTTTGGCCACATGCTTGGCTTCATGGAATAAGCAAACAAAATGGCAAGACTTTACCCTGCACAGCTTATAAGATGAAAAGTACATGAACAAAACCAAACATCTGGGGAGTCTCCAGAGAAGGGAAAATGTTGGGAAAGGGCTTGACAGAAAATTCGTAGTGTTAAAGTTTTGCTTATTTGGATTCTCTGGGAGAGTCAAAAAGCAAGTTTTTGATGGATTTGTCTTGGTTGGTTATTCCACGTACAGAAGCAGAACTATAAATTTAAAATAAGAGGATCTATGGGATCTTCTCGGATGACAGTTTTCAAGAATGAATAGAGGGTGTGTGATAGATAGATCCACCTCAGTAGGTCAAAACCTGAAACATGTACAGAATTACGTATTTTTAAATGTATGTTCTTGATGCTATTTTATATTCTTTTATCTTTACCTCTTCATGTTTTTCTGTTTCTAATCAGGTATCTAAGCGCCTGTACAGTATGGGCTGTTATGAAATCTCTCTGGGAGATACAATTGGTGTGGGGACTCCTGGAAGTATGAAAAAAATGTTGGAAGCTGTTATGAAAGAAATTCCTGTGAGCGCTCTTGCTGTTCACTGTCATGACACGTACGGCCAGGCACTAGCCAATATCCTCACAGCCATACAGGTAACTCAGTTTCTCTTTTTATATATACAATAGTAATAGTCTTAGTTTAATTCAAATGTTCAATTTTAAAAAATGCCGCTCTGAAAGAGATCATTAGAAGAGGAAAAGTATTGCTCACACATCAGGTTGTCAATAGGTATTACTCCGGTTGCTTTTACCAGAAAATGTCAATCCTTGTCTATTTATTACCTTCAATTTCATACAAAATCACTAAGAAACAGTGGAAACTACATTCCATTGATACTAGGTGAAAGAGGGACATAAAATACATTTTTTATGCTATCTCAGATTCCACTTTTCTTAGAAACAGCTGTATGCTTGTGGTCCACTAAACTAAACTTTCTGTTTTACAGAGGTGTCTAAATATAAAATGGAATAATGCACAATTACATCTTGATTTCAGATTATTTGTAATTATGTACGCAGAATTGTCTAGATAATTTTATCGTTGTTGACATATCTTTATTATTTGTTTTTCTTTATCAGTTGTATCTTCCAAGTAAGATTAGCAACAACTTTATATCTTATTTAATCAGCTTTCAAATCTGTGGCTAAATAATCAGAAATACTTAATTTTCAGAAGAGATTTTTTTTTCTTTATGATGATATATTTTTCAGAATAGGACGTAATGCAAGAAACAGACTACAGGTTCTAATGTAGTTTTTGTAAAGATATAATCTTGAAAAATATCCTAATGTGCACATGTATTCCTAAGGAGACCAATTTTTACTAAGTGTTACAGAATCAAAAGCTGTTTATAAATTGTAGGCCTTTACTGTTCTATTTTATACTTAATGGCATCCTCTGCTTCCTTGTAATTCAGGCAATCATTTTGAAGGTCAAAGTTTTCTTTGCCCTTAGTTATTTTGGCAGAGCTCATATTATGTTGTTTAGATATAACAGCAGTTGTGTTACCAGTATTAGTGATATAAGCCACAAGAAGGAACAAAGAAAGTTTCCATATAGGAATTCACAGGTATTTGATTAGATAGTGAAGGACAAAATCTAGTATAAAAGGTTAACTTTTACTCACAGCACTCACCCTTACTCACTTTACTGTTGCAATTGTGTGTGTATGTACCATGGGATAAATAAATTGCTAATTTCACAGTTAGCTTCAGTTGCAGATGCAATAGCTAAAAGCATGAACACCCCTGAGCATGGGAGGAGTTGGCCATAAAAGTACTTGAAGCATTGTTTTTCAAATCCTTCCTTGACATAATTGCTGTCATGGTGCCTACTAAACACTGAACAATGGCTATGCCTTTTTAACCCCAGTATTTGTTGTGATTCTTGTCTCAAGTTTACCTCTTGTTTCTGTCTTTTTATTTACTGCTGAAATCAACTTTGTAAGAATTAAAGGGGGAAAAAGCTCTTCAGTCTGTACCTAATACACAGTTTAGGATAGTTAACATGTAAATTCAATGAGCAAAAGACCTAAAAGGAAACCCCTATGCAATTTTCTCAGATTTCTGGGAAGCCAGGGGTGCCTGAGACCCAGCAGAAAACTTCCCTCTGTGCTCAGGTTCTCCTACAGTGCATGTTTAAAGGTGCAGTGGTTTTGGCTGAGCTGAACTTGTCATAGATTTTGCCAAAAGTCCTTGATGAAGCAGGCATTACACAGTCTCTCTGACTGGCTTTGTGTAAGCAGCTCCTTGGCTCATTCTAAAGGTCGATCTCCAGGCTCTTGGATCCTCCACTGTGGTCTACACCTCACAACATCCTCTCTTGTCTCAGGTCGAAACAAGGCAGCTACTCAGTGAATTATAGTTAAGCAATACTCCTAAAACAGGACAACTTTTCCAGGTCAGCCATGCTGTGAAGCGCCAAAGCCAGTGGATCAGAGTGCCCAAGTCACTTCTGGCTCTTGCTGTCAGGCTTTCCTGTACTTTCTGCCAAAGATAGAGGAATGGCAAAGCACTGGAGTAAAAACCCTTGTTTTCAACTCAGCTGCTGTTTCATAGTCCAAACTCTCCACAGACACAATTCCTTACCCTTCCCCCTTTTTGGGTCTGTGTGACCGACACAATATTTCATCAAGAGTGAAATGTATGTTGAGGGTTATAGAAATAATAGGCTGCAGTGATTGTTTGAAAACAAGTTTAAAGAACATTCAGCAAAAAAATTACACTCTTCCTAAGACATTGCAAAATACAACCTCGGGCTGAGTACTATTGTATTGTATACTGTATTTCCTAAGAATTAATGAATGACAGCTGGAAAGCCACAAATCACTCTGCACTAATTCAGGCATTGCTTCGATGGGAGATCTCCTCGGAGTGGAAAGAGGTGCTGGTGATTCAGTAAGTGATTTTTTATACAGATCTCATTGTTCCATGCAGGATTATATACCCAGAATATTTTCTTCTGTTTGAGGCTGATCCAAAGTCATCTAGAACTGACAGGCTATACATGTATAAGAAATTAGCAGGGAAGCAGTCTTGCAATTTTAGTATTCAGTTTTATGTGTGTTGTTTTAGCAAAAGGGTAGGCAGTGAAAGACGGGAGGGAGATTAGCCATCTTTTAAAGTGTAAGTAATTTTTTGCATTGCTAAAGTGAATAATACAAATAGAAAGCATTGCTTAGAAAAATGAAGTTCACTTTCTTTTATGAAGAGAATCTGTGTAAACATGTGAGGAACATGAAGTGATGCTTCAGAACAAACCAGTAAACATTAAAGTAGAAACACGAGTGGCTCTTGGTTAAATGGTTTAATATAAAAATACCAGAGTATAAATTTACCAAAGAGATGAATTCAGAAGATGGGAAGTGATGTAGAGATCTAGTTAGAGATTATGGTATTCTGAGTAACATTACATATGTGGGTTAGCTAATGTGACAAAGTGTAGCTAAAAGAAGTAGTAAAGACCTCCAAGGAAGGGTAAAAAGATAGGTCAGGAAACTTCTGCAGAGGCCCTGGTAAGGTAGACCATTGATCTAAGAAGATTTGAGTTTCTTTGACAGTTGACTCTTGCTGTGTGTACAGAATGGGTAAGAAAGGGAAAGTTTTTAATGGAAGTGTTACAGAAATCTTTTCCTGTAAAGCTTGTGTAGTTGACAGAAATAGGTTTGTCTTTCTTCATAGCACATATCCAAACATAAGAAAGAATATGCTAAGAGGCAAAGAGGAGTTTTGGCCGGCTGTGATACTTCAATAAATGAAACAATCTCATGGTAGTCCCATAGAACTTTATCAAATTCAAATCGCTATCTTAATTCATTAATATGAACTGATCCCTACACTACTGGGATCAAATACTAACCTAAAAGAAACAAGACTTACAAGGACCAAGAATTTTTACCACATTGTGTAATCATTTCTACCTTATTGGACAGTGAAATGAATGAGACTGATTACATGCCAAATGAAACCACTTTTTATTAGTTCTTTCTTTTTCCATAAAACAGGAATTCTGAAATAAAATTCCCAATTTAGTACCAGAAACAGAGTTTAGCAAGCTTCTAATTAAACTTTCAAGGTTCAGTCTGCAAAATCCAAATTTGTGAGTAAGGGTTTTCATTACAAACATTGTAATATATCCCCTTATAGAGAGCTTAAAATATTTAGGAATATTTTATTATTGTCTTTAAGACCCTTGAATTTTAAAGATAAAATAAACTTAAAAAAATTAATCCAAACAAGAATGGCTGACTGCTGACCTCTTCCCTGAATCACTTAACTAAATTGATTCTAGCCTCTTGGTGTATGCTGGAGAGACTAACCAACCTGCATATTTTTATGCATCTGGTTTACTTATATAGTAAAATCTAGGTTCACACGAAGGCACTCAGCGTTGGTATGGCTAAGTTTTAAGTACCAGAACCAGGAGAGGAGTCTAAATGTAGATGCTGAAGTTCATGGTTTATTATTTCACAAGGATCATTGTGTTACTGGAATAGATTTAACAACAGCCTGAAATAGTAGAGCGTAAGTTAAGCAACTGAAAAAAAGACTGTGTTTAAAATTCCCTCCTCCATGATTCATATGAGCTTACATGCAAAGTCTTAGGTGAGAAGAATTTTCCACCCAAAACCAGCTCCTAGATGTAGCTGTCCTTGTCCTTTTTTTTTTTTTTTNTTTTTTTTTTTTTTTTGCCCCAAATGCTGGATTTGCTCTTTATGGCTGTTGAGATTGTTTGAAGTGACAAGCTGTCACGACTCCTGTCAGATGCTGGTTAGAGACCAGCTTGCTGCTGAGACCCCTAGTCCAGGAGCTGCTTGCTGCTGAGGAGCCACAGTGGGGGCTCCCTCTCCTTCACTTGGCGCTGGCTTTAAACTTGGAGCTCTTGTGCTTGACCTCTGCCTGAGCTACTCTGCAGCAGTGTTGCAATTGCACTTGTTCCCAGTCTTGTACCTCCTGATTCTCATTCTCATCCTCACCTGCTGGCTTGACTTACTGGATTACCCTCAGTCATGACTGATTGGTGTCTGATCCGGGTTACTGTCTCTGGACCTGACCCTGATCTTGAATCTCTGACTCAACTTCCTGGCT
>VZRE01007685.1:254820-347365 GCA_013396775.1 Cephalopterus ornatus | reverse complement strand
TTTTTTGGCTATAACTCTTGGCTCCTTGCTTGCCTTCTTTTATGGAGTGATCTGTCCTTGCTGCTGCTTAAGACAGACGAGTCTTTAGAGGAGGGACTAGCAAGCATCTTGAGCTTTAAGGCTGGCTCTTAATGGCAGGTAGTGAAATGGGTGCTGAGAGTTGGTGGGTCTCGTGTGCTTTGACCTTGGAGCTCAGCTGGAGGCTTTGTCTTGCAGAGGCGAGATATTCCTACTCAGTTAAATCCAGAAAGCATTTGCTGGCGTCTGGGTGTACACAAAGCCCTAACAGTTCTGCACTGGCAACATTGTTGGGTCAAAAAACACCTCAAGAAATCAGCCTGCATAATTAGTGTCAGTATCTGACAGCACTTAAACTCTCGGTCAGGTACCAGACTATTTTCACTGCCATTCTCCTTTTAAGTTTTTAGACCTGTATTTCAGTGACTGACATAAAAGAACATACCCGTAATGATGAATCTCCAAATAAATACAGAATCTATAAGAACATTTCTGTACTAGAAAATTCACATAGCATTTGTATCCTGCAGTCAGTTCTTTCACCTGTGATTTGTCTGGCATATTTCAGTAGATATCTACAAGGATGAAGGCTCATGCTATCTTATCCCAGTGAATGACTGGTAGTTACAGCCAGAAGCCATGAAAATTAGAGTAGCTGAATAGAACAGAAAAGTGATAAAATAGAATAATGGTAGAATGGCATGAAGGGATGGGTATCGCAATGGTGGAAGGCTGAATGAGGAAAAGGCAAATGCACGTGTATAGTAGTTACATATAAATTGTTCCAGGGCTTCTATTGAGTTATACATGAAAACATGTATACAGTCACAGTTTAATCTCTTGATTTAAAAGGAAGCAATAATTTTATGAAACAGTATGTGGTAAAACCTCATAAGCACAATTCCTTTGGTTTAGTTTACATGAGCTGGATGTCCTAATTTCTTCTTTGGAGTTAGTTTCCATAGAGATACAAAGCTAAACCCAGCATGTTACTTTTGGATTTATGTTGAAATTACCCCTTTTTCATAATTTTAATGCAAAACCATGGCTGTGCTGTGAGCTTCTGCATGGTTGCTTAGACAGGGTCATACAATTAAGAGAGATTTTCAAACTTGATGAGCTGTGTTGCAATATGCTGTATTAGAAGAAAGAAATGAGGACTTGATAATACATAAAAAGTAAACAGTAAAGCTAAAAGCTCTTGGTTCCCTGATTTCTAAGTATGAAGCAACAATCCACAGCATGCTGGTTAACAAAACAAAGACTTTAAAACAGAACAAAAAAAGCAAGATTAACTCAAAGCATCATTATTTATGTGCTGAAATATAAGTGGTCACCATTTTAGGGGATCAGAAGTCAGAATTACTTTTTATCTCTCTGCAGGCTATATTTAACTAATATCCGAACTCCTTCACTTTCTCCCTGTAAAATGGAGAACAAAATGAATACACAGACCTTGAATAAAGATTTAAAATCTTCTGTCCTGTCTTCCAGGTTTATGTACCATTGACTCCTGTGCATTATGTTCATCATTGGTAGCTCAGCATCTTCTTCCTAATGACCATTAATAAATTTTGCTTATATATCTACATGTTTCAACTTCTGTCTAACTCATTAGCAACCTAAAATTGAATGTTCAGGATGGTATCAAGAAAGAAAATAAAGACACCTTATCATTCTTTATTTGTAAGCAATGTTCTCTTGTGCAAAGCACAATCATCCAGAGCTATAGTGTAGTAGAATGAATTAACACTTTTGTTCTAAGGAAGAGAAGATAGATAGGCAACCATGAAAAAGTGAGAAGCCTTGCATGTACTCATTTTGCTAGACTTAAGCTAGAAATTTCTCATACAACAGTGAATATGAACTTTCTAGCTGAGGAAGGCAAGTCCAACCATATTTGTCTGCTGCTACACAAAAAATACTGGGTTGAGGAGTTATATAGTAATTGACAAAATTAATTTGTAGGTAGTGGGCTGCCAAAGTTCTTGCTTCAGTAATACTTAAATTGCTGCTTAAATACCACTAGTATTCTGTTTCATTTTCGGCAGAGTGTTGGGGTATCCACTGCCTGGCAATTAAATTATTTACATCTGAAATAAATTTTAACAGAGCAAAAAACAGTCAGGATAGTTCAGTTAAAATTTCAACACTGTCATGGGACAGAGTTTTTTTAAGCTAATAGGGAGGTATTGTATAAAATTAAGGAGATACAGGAGACAGGAACCATAACATCTTGGCTTTTTCTGATTTGACGTGTTACTGTACTCATCACTTTTTCTTAATTTTTTTTTTTATTTGTAAAACAGAAATAAGGGCCCTCTCTTTTAGTTTATGAAATGCTAGAAAAAATGACAGGGGAAGAGCATCAGACAAGTACAAATAGTTTTTATGAAGATTTAAAATTTATTTTTGAAATTTAAAAACAGAATAGATTTTAAGCTTTGCATAGAATGTAATTTTGAGATTAAAAAAGATAAGTTACATGAGTGGGCAAGTGATCAAAATACATACGTGGCCAGTCAAATTATCTGAGCCCTGTAACCCTCCATTTCTCTTCCCCTGCACAGCCTGGTACTTGGAAGTCGTTATGTAGCACAATGTGAAGGTGGGAAAGACTTGCCATATGAAGCATGCACATTTTTTAGGATATTGAAAAAATGTTAATATTTTTGCATTCCTATTTTGAGGAAAGCATAGAAATGGAAAGGTTTCAGCAAACCTCACAAGTTTGCTTTTCTCTGTTGTTTACAAATATATGCCAGGAAACTGCAGAAGATTTTGAAGAGATCTCCAGAAACTAATTTCAGGGTTCAGATAGGGCAACATTAGAAAACACAGCTTGATTGAGAATAGCTGTACAGAATTCAGGAAGGGCTGGTCATGCTCCAGCATTTTGCTGGAATTCTTTGAGGCAGTCACTGCCAAAGAAGACAAAGGATATACAGTGGCCATCATATGCTTTGATTTTTCAGAAAACAATTTACGGTGTCCTGCACTGGAAGTTAATATTAAGGCGTGGAGGCATGTAATAAGTGGAAAGTTGGCTAAATGGCAGGAAACAAATGGAATTATGAAACAGAATTTCTTCAAGCTGGAAAGCACCCATCAGTATGGTTGTGGATTGTAAGCCTGTGGTTGTGGATCACTAGGCCTGTGGGTCCTAGGTTTTCCTGATTAAATGAATAATTTGCAATACTATAATGCACATATTAAGGGCAATTGTTCTAAAGTGTAGAAATCAGATTTTTCAAATTTTACGGTTGTGAAAAATAGTGAAAAACAGGATATCTAGCATAATTTGTAAGTGGAAATCTGTGTAATATTCTAAAACACACAAAAGAAAAAGTTTGGGAACAAAAATAAGAGTACGGGAATACACATACTTTTAGGTAAAGTGCAAGAGTATTTATTACAACATGCCTGTTCTTTTAAATAAGGGTCTTCCTATAGCTTTCTGCTTTTGGGTTTCTCTAGGAAGTATCTGTAGTGCCTATCCTAGGCACTTCCTAGGTATTTTCTGGCTTTGAGGTGTAAACAGTGCTTTTGAATTATTTGTCAGCAAACTAAAAGAGATGTTGACAGTAACACAAAATTCTTTAGACAACACCAGTTTGCTTTTTTATTTCTGTTTCCTTTTATTCCCCCTTCCGATGGAAATGACACAGCACTTAGCTAAAGGTAGCAATTAAAAAACCAGATGTTTGACATGAAGGATATTAGGAAAGAAAGTGAGTAGAATTGGTTAAGATTGAAAGCTAACATGACAGGTGAATAAGACTCTATTTGAAAGCAGATAAGTTAGGAGGAAAATGGCAGGTCAATTGTGGACATTTACCAGGCTGCAAGGTACACATTTTCTTCCTGGGAAAAAAGACTTAAAAGATAATGTCTGCTTTGGGAAAGTAGCAACATGCTTGCATTTTATCAAATAATATTGCTACTATGAGCAGTCAGCTAGTTACTTTTGTAAGTGAAAAAACATACTGCACAAATGAATAAATCAGACCTACATATGGGAAGAAAATAAAAACAGAGGCGCTCATGCTCAAAATCTGACAGATGCTTTCCAGTATTTTCTCTTTTTTTTTTTTTGGGTCTTTTTATAGGTACTGGTTTTACATTATTGCCTGTAATATAAGCAAAATAATACAACAAGCAAATGAACAGGCAGCACCACTCCTGCTCTTTTCTCAGATTAGTACAAAAGATTTAGCAACCCAATTTTTGCTCTTTCCTCAGATCAGCACAGAAGAAGTACCAACTGTATTTTTATTACTTTCTGCTGCTTTTTGCAGAATGTGCATAGTATGCAATTCCTGAGGAACTGAAAATTTTTGACCTCTACCCCTGTGTTTCAGAAGAGCGTGGTAGCCTGATAGTTCACAGATTAATCATTGCTGTTATTACAACTGCTACACTATTATTTGGGGAAAAAATGGTAGACTTGGTTCAAGATTCTTATTTTTTGAACATTTTAGGATAGGAAGGGGAATATATTTGTTATTGGATACTGAAATAGCAGTGAGAGTGAGGCAAAAATTTGTGTACGTGCATATACGAATAGGTAGCCTATATGTATGGTTTTGTGGATTTTGGCTTTTTATTTTAAATGAAAATCATATATTATAAAGGATTAACAAATAATAAAAATCTACATTGTTCTAGCTGCCTCTAATATGATGATTGAATTTCAGAAGCTTTCAGCCCTAGTTACTGAACCAAAAACCTCGAGTCTAAGCCTGTTTCAGGATACTAATCAGACAAAGAGATCCTTCATCAGGTATAGATTATTCTCATCTTCAAATTACCTCACTAGAGCTGACTTGGAACAGTAAACTACTTCTTTTTGGCTTACAATCAAACCTCAGCTGTCTTTTAAAACATATTTAAACATTGATTTTCACATGGAAATCTATGCATCTTTCTTTATATCTCATTGAATTCATATATATTTATCATTCTAGGTCTAAATGGAATATAAATGGAGAAGTCATTGCAACAGCTACAGAAATAAAATCTGAAGTGGTTTTAAAACCAAAGTTCTTTTTAAAAAACAAAGATCATTTCTGTACAAATAGTATTGAAGCTGTGAATTTATTAAAAAAATAATTTGGCCCATATATTGTTTGATCTTTTTCTGTGCTTGTGTTCTTCTTGCATGCTTCTGCTTTTTTGTCGTAGTGTTGTTTTATTGTAGCTTTCCTAATCACATCTTAAATGCTTTAATTTCTGAGTTCCCCATGCTGTAAGTGGTGTTCATTTGCACATTTGATTCTTCAGTGTCAGTGGTACATTTCAATTTAAGCTTCATGGATCATTTTCTGATTGATTAAATCTAGCACCATTAAGGTCATACTAATTTGGTTGATCAGTACCTAAAATACATTCTAGTATTGCTTTCATTACTGTGCATCTTTTTCCTCTTGTGAATGCACTTCTTCCCATGCAAAAATACACAGATTCAAAGAACTTACTCTAAATAATTCCCCGATCTTCATCAGATTCTGTTCTGCTGCATCTTTAGTTGTCATATTGGGAACTATAGTTTGTAAAAGGTAAAGGAATTGGTATTAATAGAATATGAGAAGACAATTCTGTCTTATTTCACCCTTTTCCAGCTAATAAGAAGCTTGTAAATTAGTGCTTGTAAACAAGGCTCACACAAAACAGCATAGAATATAATTTAGATACAAAATCAGCAGATTATAGGTGCTGTTTAGGATAATACCCCATTCAGGCTTAGTGTCTCCTTTTGTAAGGCCTTTTTGCTATTCTTTGGCTGTGTCAGTGCTCAAGCAGAGTAAATGTCGTGCTGGCAACTCACTGGCAAGAAGAGAGAATGATGTGAACAGATACCGTGCTCCTGCATTCACTTAATCCTAATGTTTTCCTGGGCACGTATGTTAATTTTTTTTCTCTCTTTCACTGTTTTCCTAGTCATTGTTTGATAGTTGTAAGTCCACATGACCAGAGCAAGTCTTTTTACAGACCTCCTTTTATCATCCCAACTGTGTCTTGTTTAGCTTTGACTATTTAAATGGCTAAGAGTCAGCATCATCCAGTTCTGAAGTGGACTGGGCAGTAATCCAGCTCTTTCTGTTAGAGACAGACATTAATTTTTTTTGGACTAGAAACAAATCACTTCCAAATGCTGGAAATGTAAGAAGGCTTTTCAAAAAAAGGGTTTCAGGTGTTTATAGAACAAATTAGTATAAAATAGTTTTCAAAATGCTAAGCCAAATTTAAAATAAATATTTAGTCCTTTTAGAAGCTGTGAAAATATAGCACTGGAAAACTGAAGTCACTGATCTGTAGCATGCATTAAAAAAATGGTGAGGGCACACCAGTATCAAATTCCCCATGCATATTTCTATTGTGTCTCAACTGGATTGCATGTATGAAAAAGGTAGGTGTTTTTTTTTACATGGTCCATAGTGACTGGCTGTAGGTTTAATGAGATGACTGCCTGTAGCAATCAGAAATTGAACTGATAACTGTTATTTTACAACAGTTTTTGAATCAATTCCTAAAAATAAAAATCTAGATTATCAAAATCACTGGAAAATGAAGAATTTTCACTGGTCTGAAGATTGTTTCTTCTGCCTTATGCAGCATCACATAAGCAGTCTCTCATTCACAGAGAGACAAGCTCGTTCCCCGCAGCTGTTACCTGCCCCTTTTAGTTCTATGGTGTCTTGCTTGTCTCTCCCACATCTTCCAACTTTCACAACAAATAAAATGGGATTTCCACAAGTAAGTATCCTACACAACTGGCTCATCTCAGAGCTGCTCCATACTTGTAAGCCCATCCCATTCTCTCTTCTCAGCACCCCTCCCACAGCATGCATTTCTTCCTCAATTTCTGTCTCATCAGCTGTCACGGTAATTTCAGATATGAGGCTTTATGTCTGAATAGGATTTGCACTCCTACAGTTGCTGTATAGCTCCTTTAAAGGGTTGCCAGGCTCAGTATCTCCTGGCCTCTCTGGCGCTATGGCCAATTGCTATGAAAAGACTGCATCCAGAAAATCAAATTCTTACCCTCCAAAAAAATGTCAGCACCTCCAGACTGCCAACTATGGATGATGGTGCTAGTTCCTAGACTGTGCCAGAAATTGCTTGGTGGAGCACTGCCTGTCCCAGGCCAAAGCTGTGCCAGGGATTGTTGCAAGAGTCACACAGAGGGGACAACTAAATTCCAGTCCTGATGTAATTTAGTTCCATGGTCATGTATATTTGTGCTCCACAAAGGAGCACAACTTCCTGTGCATTAACATCACAAAAAAGAGACTTTTGCTGTCCTTCCTAGTGGCATTTGTAGTGGCATTTGAGGATGTGCCTGGAGCGGAGATTTTGTGAATGTGCTACTGTTGTCCCTGGGGATTTGAGCTTACATGCTGCACACTAAAAAGGTATGTGGAGCAGTGACAGAAATAACATACAATATTTCAATATAATTTTAAAAAGAATTGTGAAAGAAAAATTTCAAAATTTGGTGAGAATACAATTATTTTAAGTACCTTTAAAAACAGGTTTTTATTCAGAATTTAATTCCTTGTTCAACTTACATGATATTTTGAAAATAAATTATTTCTATAAGAGTTGCTTGACTTGTTTTTTAGAAATTGTCCCTGTAGTCATATTGCACTTTAATCAGGCTGTGACTCTGTATACATCAGCTAGAAGAAGATAAATGGCTTTTAGATATGTTTATTTTTCTTCTTGATGGGAATGACTCCCTCCCCCTTTTTACCCTAAAGTAGTTTTTCTTAACGTTTAATAACAGGTGTAAAATAAGGACAGAACTACTACAGTGGTTCCCACTTAAAATTATTCTTTTCATGACCTTTCATTATGTGTGAGTGTGTCTATTCTAGTTTTTGTCTGAAAAAGAGGATATTGCATGGACCCTGAATTTCAGACCTAAGCAAGGGTCAGAGGAGTTTGCCATGGCAGGACCAGACTTGGGAGATCACAAATCCCAAGGTCTCCAGTAGGGAAGTGCAGTGTTTACAGGATGATGCTTCCTTCCTTTTTGGGCCGCTCTACAGGCAGCTGTGCTGAGGGGGTGGAACTAAACCTCTGGCCATTCTTGCTTATTTACAGCTCCTGGAAGGAATTTTGTTACCATCCAGCAAACAATGAAGGAGGGAGAGTTACTTCCTATTGCGGAGATACTTCAGGAGGCTTTAAGCAAGCTCTTAGGATGTTTCCTACAGTAAATTAAATGGCAAAAAATCTGGAGATACTACGACCAGATAGACTTGAGTTCTGAACTCACTCCAAATGAGTGTGTTAGGTGGATCTTTGTAGCTGTATGAGAAAAAGTGAGCAATTGCATAACTGGAATAAGTTGAAGATGACTCTTCAGATAAGATGGAAACCAACACTGATGCAGCACTGAAAGTATGACAATAATTTTTTCTTTCTGTGCTGTGCAGAAGCAACAGTGAACCAGTCTCCCAAGTCAAATTATGTAATTTATCTTTTTTTTTCCTTTTGAAATATTGCACTACAGATTGAAACAGCCAGGCATTCAGAAATAAAAACTTTTTTATAATTTTAAAACATAAGTGAATGATAGTTTTATGTACTCCAGAATTTTGCCAGCTTGCATGTTTGCTTGTTTATTTAATTTTTTGCTTTGTTGCTTAGTGCAAGTGCTGTATGGTAACAGATTGCCAGAGACAAATGATGTGATTTGCTTAACAGTGCTTTCAAATGCATAGACTCTTAGAGAAAGATTTTTTTTTCTCTCATTAGTGTTCATAACAGTTAAATTTTGCTTGCACTGAAAGTTGCAACACTAGGTGAGAATTTTTATTTTGACGTAGTATCTTTTCCTCTAAACAATAAAACAAGTGAGCAAAATAATAGTAGATTTAGCAATATAATGTGCATATATAGTCAAAGATAAGGTACTAAGTTGAATGCCTTTTTAAACAAAAGTAGTGTTCTGGCTTTACTATTGGCAGATACATTGGACAAGCAATTGCAAATGTTTTTTCTTAAAAAGGAACTTCAATCAGAATAAGGGAAAAATATATTCAAGACAGTTTACATTCTGTGCTCCCCACCTTAATGCTTCCACTTTATTAGTCAATATATTGGAAGGGAGAGTTCTTAAGGAGGCAGTGTAATGTGACAAGGTATTGTAATATGATAAGCATTACAAAACTCTTCCAGTTAACGATGGAACAGTAGAAGATGAGAAACTGCCACACTTTAAAAGTTTCTTGCATTGTAATGAAAATTGTGATGAAAATTTTATTTGAAATAAAGATTCACTCTGCCTAGGGTGTCCGAAAAGATGCCCTATTTCACTGCATCTTCTTTGCTCATGTTACTGTAATTATTAACTGTGGAATCCCATCCTGGAATTCTACTTAAGACATTATAATTTTACACAAATGTAAAGTTCTACTTCCTTGAAATTATACACATGAATGACTAAAACATATATTCCATAGCTCTTTCGGGGAGGTTGTTCCTTGGTCCTGAATCTTTGCAGTAGATGCTAAATTTTCCAACAAGACCTTAGTGGTCCCATTTGTTAAATGCATTTGTCTGAGTCTTGAATCAAATAAGGATGTGCATAGCCATTTGCAAGTTCACGGGCTATTTAGTGAGAATGAATTTTAAGCAAAAAATACCAATAGAAGTAATATAGTTTTTTTTCTTTTTTAAAAAAAGATGTAAAGGGAATAATCAAATTGCAAGCAAACAGAAATACCTGGTACTTTATTATACCATCATGTTTACTGCAATATTGCCATGATTTTCCCTTAACTCATTAGGAAACTAGTCTTAAGTTCCTCTAGAGAATGAAGTGTACAAGAATGAATATATTTGGGTTTGGTTTGGGGTTTTGTTAGAATGCTATTTGATGTTGGTGTATTTTTTCCCTCGCAATGATTTTCTAAACACAAATACCAGTGAGGAAAAAAAAAGAAGCAGTATAGCTGCTGTAAGTATTTTGTGAAATGTCCATCTGAAGCCCCTCAGTCTCTGGTAATTAGAGGCCATACTGTGGAGATTGACAGGGTAAATTACCAGTTAATGTTTACACAACAAAACATACGCCCAGTACAATATCCTACACTGATGTTACTGAAACCAGAGTCCGGAAATGTACAGTGGAAACAAAATGTGGTACTTTTCTTGTGCCAACATAAACAGCAATTACAGCACAGTGTGAGAGAAGTCATAAGAAATACTACTGCATATCAGGAGTTCAACAAAGTCAGCACTTTTGTGTAATTGCAGGGGAAAAGGGCTGAAAAACATTACAGATCTCAGCAAGAAATGGCCCTTTATACTTTTAAACTGATCCTTGATAAAACAATGCCGGGGTCATGAGAAGGCTACTCTGCCAATTTTGCTTCACTGTGGGATCCGTTGACATCTGGCTGAGCTGCGGAAGCTGGAAAACTTCTTTAATATTCTCCTGACAGTAAAGTGGACATGTGGAAAACATTCTAATCTGTTAATCTTTGGTGCTCCTGAAGAAAAAGGACATTTGGCTTTATACTTTGCGATGATAAATATTAAGTCTCCAGGTCTAGCTGTAAATAAGTTAAAAGCATTTGAATGGAGGATGCAGTTCTTATTTTCCATATATGGAAGAAGATTGATGTGCACCTGTGTAATCCAGATGATGTAATCAATGCCAGGAGATGTTTTCTAAGGGTAGTTTACCATACGTCCTGGAATTCTACTTTTCTTTATGCTGAGTATGTTTTGTCAATGAATGCTGGGTGACAGAATCTCTGACCCTCCTTATATCCTACATACTAAAGTAGAATAAAGTATTGTTTCACTCAGGATTCTGCAAATAGAATTAAGAGAGATTTGAAATAGTAGTTATGTCTGAATAAAAAGTGCAGGTTTTATTTAACAGCATTAGCTGTACAAATTATTTTTGGTCAACCTTAAATCTAATATGGAGTGATAATGAATGTAGAAGCTAACCAGGACAGAAAAACACGACTGAAAGAATTTGTAGTTTCTTCCTAAGGTATAGATACCAATAAAAGCAGTCCATAAAATAGATCAACTAGGTTATGTGTTCCCTGGATCGAGGAATAAAGAGCCTTTTCAAATACTGTGATGGTTGGGTCAGATTTGCCATTTTCATTGATAGATTCACACGTTCTACATTTGTCAAGTGCACATACTAGACCAGTGTCCTTCCCTGCTTCTCCATAGCAGCACTCCTTCATTTTCAGTGTTGTAGCTCACAGTGAGGTGCTCTCTCTGCAGCCTAAATTCCAAAAAATTATTTTTACCTGTTCCATCCTTCATTCAACCCATTCTCAGCTGATGTCCTGTAATTCAGCCAATAATATAATTCAGCCATTTATTTTAGTGGGTATGCATCTACTCAGCTTATCTTCTGTGAGCCTTCAATGGTAGTGAGTGGATTTTTTTTCTTTTCCTTCTTCATTGGACCTTCATTGTCAGCAGTTCCAAACATACTTTCTCCAGTCCCAGCAAAATTTTCCTCTCCCAAAGCTACCCTCAGAACTTTACCATCAAGTTAAGTAATCATTTTGTTTTCTCTGTCCATTCAAAGCCCTCTGTTTATTTTCAGGTTTATTTTTATTCATTTACACCAGCATGTAGCACGTGAGAAAAATCTGGTTGTCAACTGGCTACATGTAGGCCCCAGGCAACCTGGCACAGTTTTTGCTCCTCTGGACTAGACGGTTCTCTCCCAGCCTACCCCAAAGGTGCCCTTTGCCTTTTGTCTCTAGTTCCCCCTTTCCCTCCAGATCCCAAGATTATTATCTTCTCTGCTCTATATATTTAATTGGTCTTCTGTGTCCAAACTTATATCTGTAGAACAAATATTTTGCATTTATAGATTGGGCTATATCACAACACAGCGAGCAGGCAAACTGTTACATCATCAGAGGTTTGCTTGAGCAGCAACTTCTGCTGAAGAGCATCCAGGGCAGTAACTACTTACTTCAAATCAGCAGCAGCATCTGGCAATGCCCTGGGTTGCCTGGGGAGGGAAGGAAGGGAGACTGGAAAGTTGCTCGGTGTTCTGATGATCACTGCATCTTCATGGGTTTCGACACGACCTTGGTGTGTGCCTCCTGCTCCCCCTGCAGCTTTGTGATCCTTAGCAAAGCAGGGCTCGAGCTGTGCACAGCCCTGAATCAGCAAACCCTAGTGTTTTGTAAATAAAAATGTACTTATTCCTAAAAGGAGCTGAATAAGCCTGCACAGGCAATACAAACAGTGGTTTGTGAACATCTGCCTCACAATATTGATTGTGTTGTGGCACAGGATTTTTATTAGTTTTCCAAAATCTCAAAACCAGTTTCATGGTTTGATTCCCCCTAAACATCCATGAATGTTCTCCAAAGAACTGAGTCCTCAACACAAATGTCACTGCTCAAGCCCACCAGTGAGAGGTTTTTTGTGCAGGTGATGCACTGTCGGTCAGAGATACAGATTTTCCAACTCAGTTTCAGAGAAATTGCTTCACAGTTCTTTGTTGAGGTTGAAGGAAAGAGCATGGTCAGCTGCTGCTCTCTTGACCCTTGGGCATTTTAACCCCCAGACTGACCAGTTTCTCACAATGAGGTGGAACTTCTCTAAGCTTGTAACTAAGTCCAGGCTGTGTGATCTCTTAAGATCAGTATCCCTCTAGTGCCAAATTTGAGAATGCAAAGCTACAAGAATATCTCCAAGGAACTCATGTAAAAATTATTGAATATTAGTGTAGCAAAGTACTTTTTCTTTCCCAGAACTTGTTCTCGGAAGTGGCCAAGCCCGTTTTTCACTAAAACTTTCAAAACAATCCAGTCTGAGGCAGAAACAAGGTTTGGAAAATATAAGTTCCAGCAGTTAAAGGCTGACAAAGTAATAAACAACTGAAAGTAGGGCCTTATGATGGAAAGCGTTAGGGAACTTTAACTCTAGATGTCATTGCTTGCTTTGCTTATAATAAATGTGTCAGTAGCAATATGAAAAGATGTGTGCGATAAGTTAAAGGAATGCTTTATTGACCTATTTTGTGTTGCACGTCTGCCCACAAATTGCTTGCATCTCAATATATTTTGGGAGAAAAGGATTTTTTCTCCCCACTGAATGTATTACTTTTCAAACGAAATTAACTGGCAAATTAGATATTTTAATGTAACAGTGACACCCTGTGGTCAGTAGTGATAGAGTTAACTGAAAAGCGTGATTTGTGATGTGTTAATTTAGCAAAAGCAGAGAGAAAAAGAAGCAGGAAGGAAATGCAAATAACTTTCAGGGCTTTCCACGGAGAGATGTTACCCCACTTTATTGCCTTCTATGTAGAAATTTATGCTTCTAATTGCTCAAATACCAAAATAATATTTATTTACATACATTTTTTTAATTGAAAAACAGGGAATGGCAAGCTTTGATTTTTAGACAACTTGATAATGTAAATCAGGAAAGAGCCTTCATGGGCACTGAACCTTATGAAGCATTCCTGGCATAGTTATTTATATTTCTATGATTACCTCTACAGAGACACAGTGATAGGACAGAACCACACCATGCCAAGACCATCAGTTAGGCACTGAATGGGCTTCAGGATTAGTGTTACTCTTGTGCTGCCTTTTGGGTGGACAACCTTTGACCTGACATGCGTGGATCCTCCTTTTACTTCTTCCTCCCTCCCTTCTCCCTTCCTTGAACAAATGCTGAACTAATGCAGTGATTCTTTGCCATATCTACATGCACTTACCTTTAAGGCATTGGTACACAATGCTGTGGCCCTTAGACTTTGTCACACAACAAATCTTTTCCTGTTTAATGCATACCTGGGATCCTTGATATTATGGTTTCAAAATCTCGTAGTTTAGAAGAAGCCTAATTTATGAGAGACCTGGTTTATAGCTTCTGATTTATACCTCATACATTCCTGGGGTTACTGATGCTGACTTTGCCATTTTTAAGAGAGAGACGAAGTTAAACTTCTGCCAGACAAAGCCAGGTTTAAAGATCAGTAAGGAAGGAGACTGACTGTCCCAAGAAGAAGTTATGGGGAGGCAGTAAAGCAAACTGAGAAACATAAAGTATTTATTATTCACTGGCAATAATGGTTTCCTGTTAAAATTGGCTGTTTGACAAAGGTGATAAATTTAATTCCCTGCTCTCTCATTGGGGAATTAGGAAG
The DNA here is from genome assembly GCA_013396775.1 of Cephalopterus ornatus. Classification (NCBI taxonomy): domain Eukaryota; kingdom Metazoa; phylum Chordata; class Aves; order Passeriformes; family Cotingidae; genus Cephalopterus; species Cephalopterus ornatus. The sequence continues at coordinate 333,177 of VZRE01007685.1, read as the reverse complement.
TTAGCATAGGACAGGAGCAAGAAGTCCTCTACCTTCTCTAGAGAGTAAGCTAAAGCTAGCCAAAGCTAAAGTTTGGAAGGTGTTCAGGAACCACTGTCAGGAATTTAGTGATTATTGAAAGACTGCAAAGTGTCAAAAAAGACTGGAGCTCTATAGTTGTCCTGAAAGGCAAGGTATTGTTCACCCTCACACATGTCCATACATAAGTAGCTGGGTGGGTGCTCATCTAAGACATATCCTATGGAATAGCTGCAGTGCAACTTCTCATGAATGTCAGCACAATTTAGTGCCTGTCAGGAAGTGATAGTCTGTGAGCTTTTTAAAGATCTCCTATTGACAGTGAATGCTTTGCAGGCTCAGATTGTTAAAAGGCTTGAAACTTGTTATCTCCTGTAAAAGGCTGACAAATACTGGAAATGTGATGAAGGAAAAGACCTTGTTTTACATATTTAGTCAATTTTTAGATTTTACTTTAGAGTCCCTTATGCTTTTAATGGCTGCAAAAGCAAAGCAGCTTCATAGCTTCTCAAACTTGCAGAGAAGTTATTTATTAGGTGCTATTTCAGACTCTGTGCTTGGACAGGCTCGGCTGTAATATCAACCTCCAAATTAGTTAGTAGCACTTCTGAAGGATGTTTTCCAACATCTGTTTTTAGCACTGTTAGAGTGGAGCTTAGACTATGGATTATTTAAGGTCTTTTTTGAATGGAGCCACACTGAAGATGAACTGCAATGATTCTGCACGTGAATCAGCAGACACATTATATTTGTACAACACGCAAAAGCAGACAGATGCAGCTGACCCTGCTGCTGAAATAGTATTATGTTGCAGTAGACATCTTATCAGAAGCATTGTGAAGAGGACTTTAAAAGACATTATCCTAAAGGCAGAGGCACCTGTTCATTGCATATTAAGAGCACTGATTTGAAGAACTGCCAGATCTGGAGGTCAGTCAGAGCTGCTGTATTATATACACCATGTCAAGACCTTGTCTACAATTGGCTTAATGTTCAGATAGCAAATCCATCCTGATGGAGATGCAATTTTAGTGACTTCATGTTTATACACTGCTTCTGGGAAGTAATGGATTAAGAGTCCTGTACTGGGATGAAAGCCACCACACCAAGGACGTTACCAGTGTAAAGCTGTAACTAGACTTTCTCCTTTTTCTGCTTAGCCATAATAGTCAGTGTTTAAAAGACAGACCAATTATCACTGTCGGTCATGTGGAAGTTACCATTCCCACTACTTAGCCAGCAGAAGGCATTAGGATTTTTATGCTCTTGCATCTACATTAGGCTAAATTGCCTGAGCTTACTCGAGCTTCCAGGGAAGGTAGTTTGAATCAAATGCAGACAAGGCTGTCTGAGAATACAAGGATGTGGTTAGACAAAGATATGTGTTCCATGTTACCATCAAGTTGCTGTAGTATCCTGTACCCCTCCATGTATTCACAATCCCTTTCAACAAATGACTGTAAGCAACCTGTTCCCCAGTGTTACAAGACTTGCACTGCAAATGCAGAATTACATTGGCATCACAAGTGTTTGTACAAAAGGATATCAAGAAATTTATATATATATTTATTCAATGCCTTCAGAAAAAATGTCCTTCTAATGCTGGCAGGATATTGTTTCTTGGTTTTGCTTACAGTCACTGACTGGAGTAGGCTACTGATAGGAGAACACACTGCGCAGGCGGAGGTTCTCCCCAGCTTTGACCTGGTAAACTTTTTTTGTCTGTTTTTCAACAAATACAATTCACTTGATCTTTTTCCCGATTTTTGCACAAGGATAATGAGATTTGCACATCTAATGACATAATTCACTGCGATTAGAAAGTGACTCTTTATATGCTACTGAAGCTGTTCCTGAGTCTGCCAGTCTTTCTTGGGAGTTTAACAGCTGTGATGTACCTTAGCACATTATTTGCCTATAGCTTTTATCACCATGTAAAAGTTATTGAAAATAAGTACATCAAGAAGAATGCTCCAGAAGTTATGACATCACCTTACAGTTTGGGGAAAACTCCACAAAAGACACTTTCTTCACAGAATCACATAATATGCTGAGTTGGAAGGGATCCAGAAGGATCATCAAGTCCAACTCTTGGCCCTGCACAGCACCATCCTCAAGAGTATGAGGGTATCATCCAAACGCTTCTTGAACTCTGTCAGGTTTGGTGCTGTGACCACTTCCCTGGAAAGTCTGTTCCAGTACCCAACCACTTCTGAGTGAAGAACCTTTCTCTAATATCCAACTTAAACCTCCCTGACACAGCTTCAGGCCATTTCCCTTGGGCCCTGTCTCTGGTCACCACAGAGAAGACCTTCTACTTTTTCATCTCTGGAATAGCAATTTCTAATTGAAGTCTTAAACCAGAAGTGCAGGCATGGTAGTGGCATGCATGCTTGTATCAACCTGCACATCCACATATTAGGCTCCCTTTTCCGCAGAACCTCACCATACTTCAATCTTTCCACTAAGACGCTTTATGTGTGTCTCTGCAGGGACACTTGCAAGCCAGAAAGTTGCCACTGTGGAGCTTGTAGCAATGACTTCCAGCATAAATGCATGAATCTTAGCAGCTAATGCAAAAAGAGAGAGAATTTCCAATTCAAAGGTATCATAAACACATATCCTTTGTATATTAGACACAGATGTGTCATATAACATATTTTCTGACCGGTGGGTTACACATGAAATGTGAAACATGTACTTTGGTGATTCACGCCATAAGTCACAGATTAGTGTACCTTAAAGTATAATATCCCTTCTTAGAGACTCTCATTGTGTGAGCAGTATTAAACAATACTGTCTTGCCTGTCACAGTTACACACCTCAACTCCATTGAGTTCCTTATTACAGGCTTTGAGCAGCTACCTGGATCAAGATAATATTCCCTGTCCAAGAATAGGACCTGGAACAGCACTTCACTGGATTACTCTTTATTATTGCCCTCCAGAAGTGCTGGAACTTCAAAGAGCCTGTAAGGCCAATGATAAAACTATGGAAAGCATTGTTAAAAGTAGAAGCAAGTACAACAAAACATTAGGGAAGTTTATTTCAGAACTAAAAAAAAACAACCACAAAACAACTGATGGGTATATTTGGATAGGGGTCATAGCAACTGCAAAATGCAGGACATACCATTTGCCTACCTTGTCATCTTCTTGTGAAGGAGAAGCTCAGGCTCCTGGACTAGCCTCAGGGGCAGGTAGGTCCCTCAGAAGGGAAATCGGCTCTCTGTTCAACCAGGCCTCAAAGCCGATCTTACTGACTTGCAAATGCAAGTAACAGGCATGGTTTAACATACGAATTTCTCTGGACGCAAAGTTGAAGTTGGAGTTCTCAAAACTTATCTCTGCAAAGGAACTCCTGTTCTTAAGTTCAGCTGTGGTTGCACTCTGATTCAGTCGGCCTGACTTCTCCTTCTACAGTTTTGGTGTATGTCTGCCTAAATTAGCCCTGTGGGGAGAACCCTTGAGTGTGCTTAAGATAGATAGAAGCTGGTGTCTTTGAAGAGTTGATGACTGTTCTAATACCCTTGTCTGCTTCTGATTATCTCTAGAGCCTGAATGCCTCCAGAGGTCTCTGATCTTCTTCAAGGGGAAGACTGAAAAGCTTTGTCTGACCCAGTGTCCTGGATGACACACCTAACATGTTGTAACAGAATAATCTCTCTTCCCAATTTCAGCTTTATTTTAAAATCTAATTACATGAAGAGGGTGCAAGAGCTCACTCAAATCGGTGGAAATTACAGGCTCAGGGTTTTTCCCCTTCCATATCTGTCTTCCAGGGAAGACTTCAACCCATAGGAAATGTAGTATTATCTGCTAGGCAGAGTTGGTAACTGGTTTACTATTTTTTATCATTAATGTGCTGAGAGGATCAGAAGAGAGAAGGCACTTGGGTGCAGCAGTAAGAAAATACAAATTAGAGAATTATGAATTTATGACAGCTATTTTTTCAAGTCTTAATTTAAGACTAGTTAAAATGAGAAAGCTTAACACCATGCACCAAGTATTCCCTTAAAAATATTCAAAGTAAAGCTCAGAACCTGTATCTAAGGAGAATTTCTATTGATTGTCTTTGATTCAATTAAAGCCTTTGCAAGAACAGATGCAGGCTATTTAAAAACATGTTGAAAGATAGAGAAAAAGCATAAACCTCTGTTTGACTCTAAAGCAGCAATCATCTTATCTGTCAAACTCATATGTAATGGACTGTTGGTTCTTTGTTCCATATCCTGAGTTTGAAGAGTCTTACCTTATAAAGATGTTGGGACTAATTGTTCCATTATAAGGAACTTCCTCCAAGGAACACATGCATTTGTGGAGAAGTGCATATTTTTTGCATGTAATGAATACATGTAACCTGCCATTTATCAATAATATAATTAATACTCTGTGCTGATGTTTCGTTTTTGTGTTGTTATTTTCCAGATGGGAGTTTCTGTAGTGGATTCATCTGTTTCAGGACTTGGTGGTTGTCCCTATGCAAAAGGTGCTACTGGAAATGTAGCCACAGAGGATGTGATATACATGCTTAATGGTCTGGGGATCAATACAGTAAGATATTTTTACTTTCTACTTTAGACTTTAAGGAAAACAAAAATACTTTTCTAGAAAACATACAATACATACCTGCCAATTACTTGTGCTGTACAGTAAAATACTGTGAGCCAATGGAAGGTTTTGCAAACTCAGTGCTTTGACATGGCTTGACACATAACATGAATGATGTTGTCTTCATTAACAATTTAGAGTAGAATTGGTTTGCGTATTTAACGTAATTTGAATAATCTCCCTCTCCCCACCTGGAGCTATGGTAGCAGAGTAGAGCTTAGTAGCAGCTGCTTTGAGTTATTGCTCTGCCTCAGTAGCCACAAAACATTCATACTGTAGACACTGCTCCAGAAGGCTTATCAGCTCTACAGTGGAAAGACTGAATGGACCTCAGCTTTCACAGTTTTGGATTTGGTTCATAGTGCTTATTAATTTGTTGTAAATTTTTCTGCCTTCAAAGTCGAAAAAAAATTTTGGTGTTTGGAGCCCAAGCAGAGGGCATTGTTATTTCTCAAGTATCCACTTAATATATTTCAAAATTGTACAAAACCTGTTACCGCCTAGCAGGCTTCACAGGAATTTTTATTTCCGGCTCTGTTCTTGGAGTAGAGGGTAGAACAGCTTATCTGCACTGAGCTGCACTTTAATGAACCTTACCAGTGAGCATCCACACCTCAAGAACACACCTGTAGTATCTCCAGCATGGTTGGCAAGTTAATTATTCTGTATTTGTGGGGACCAATTAATATTACCTTCTCCAGTGAATGTGTGCTCTTTGGTCTTCCTGTTGGCCACTGTTGTTCTGGAAATGCGACACAATGTGTTTGTGCTAACTCAAGCATTACAGTGACTTTAACTGATACACAGACTCTTGAGAGTCAAGTTCAGAGGAGAACACAGAAAGAGCGGCAAAAACTGCAAAGTGTGTGGTTTGCATTTAAACTACTGCAGAAAGAAATTGAAATGTCTGATGTCTGAAATAGGAAGATTTGAGTTATTGAGGAGCTTATCAGGTGTTTGTAGGCTGCAGTTCAGTGTAGTATACAATGCTGATAGAGTTTTTTGACACAAAAGGATTACAGAACTTGTTTCTGAATGGTACATCCCTGAGCACTGTTAAAGCATATTCAGTGCCTTACAGAGTTCACTGTAAGAGTTTATCTGCCCTCATTTGCTTTTTAGGGGATTCTGAATAGATGTCAGATTCCTCTTTAGAAAAGGTTCAATCACAAGTGTCCATTTTACAAGTGGACTCTATTTTGAACTGTTTGTACACACTTTGGGATAGCTTTTCTTCATGAAGATGATGTTTATTCTTTTGAAACAACTCAGGTCCTTGAAATAAGGAGGAGAAATCATTCATTTCACTTTACATTGCTGTGCACCTTAGACTTGGGCTTTCAGTGTAGTCTTTCCTTGGGCAAAATACCCATTGGCCTTTCCAGCTGACTCATAGTGAAATGAAGCAATTAAATAAAAAGTTTGATTATATGAAATATACCTTGTTCCAAGCTTCTTGATAAGATTGATTAATCTGTTAATGGTCTGGTGTCCAAGCAGGAATCTAGCTTGTCCTAAAGGTTGATACCAAATCCCATGGAGAGAATCTCACCATGAAACACTTAGTTGTCCTTTTGTTTTGTTTTGTTGTCTTTATTGGTGGTTTTGTTAAATTTTGGATTATGCAAAAGAAAAATACAAAGCTTTACTTTTTGAATCCTTTCTGGCCCATTAAATTGTGTTTTACTGGATGAGAGACTTGGAGCCTCAAAGTTACTACTTTAATATATGAGCTTTGGTCTTTGTAGTGTTGGTTGTTTCTGGTACCACTGCCAGTTCTGTAAAATCATTATTGCACAAATCTATTAATAAGTTCCTTTTTGTGTAATGGCACAAAATGAAATTTTAATTGCTAATGCTGTCCATTTGTAAGGAGCACTTTCTCATGTTCATCTCAGCTATGCACTAAAGCATTCAGTTTGTTGCCTGAAGTCACTCAAAGGATGGAGAGTATTTAACCATACATTATTGAGTTCAGATTGACCAGATACATCAAAATAATAACTGATTCTTCTTCTATACTGTTCTTCAGAACACGTAATCAAGAAGTGACCCATGAAATTAATCTTTGGCAGGCTAAATGTTTTGAAGTTCATGGGAATTAAAGGATTTTGCCTTCTGTCTGACTGAAGGCACTTGTCCAAGTACATAGATACTACTGGAAGCACTTTTCTTTGTGTTTTTTCGGTTTCATGCCTTAGTGTCAAGGAGTAATTCTGGATATAGGGAGTGGTTACTACACAGTATATTCTGAGTATCTATCTGAAGACGTTATTTTGGCTCAGCACCCTTACAAACACCCGTCACTACTCTTGTCCCATTCTTATCTGTGAGTCATGCTCCTCAGTGCCAAGTGTTGTGCCCTCGCGGTAATCCTCTTTGGTTCGCACCACTTGCATAAGAAGGACAATTTAGAAAGCAGGGATGCATGTACTCCATTTAATGAATGTGAACTGTGAACGTATGTTTCTTATCAACACATATCACATTATGCAGTGTTACACTGATGAAAGCATAAATATTGGATAGTTTGGGGAGTTTGACATCTTCCATAATCTAACTACCAAATATATCTGTGGTTGTATGTTGCTCATTTCTGCCTTGTTAAAAAGCACAGATGCATTAACATTTTTTTATATTACGTTATGTGCAATAGGGCTTTACAAACTGAACCTAAGTAATGACCAAATGTTTTACATGGTGCCGATTGGTAACTCTGAAGCATTTTTTTCAAATTAAAAATGTTTTTGATTACATTTCTGTTAAGTAATTTCTATTCTCCTTTATATTTTTAGCCAATTCCAAGAATGAAAAAGGCCAAGTTTACCAAAGAACATGGAAATAAATGCTAGAACCTATTACAGGATTAAGTATTTAAATCAGGTCTTGGTCTGAACTTTAGTACATTAAGCTGGAAGTGTGATGAAAGTGTATTTCTGCTTCAATACACCTTGTACTCTTTAATGCTGAGTGATACCCTTCTCCCAGTTTTGTGTGACTGCTTAGTGTATTGGTAGTTCAAAGTCCCCTTTTGCATCCCTTCTACAGGAACTTTACTGGCTTCTAAATTCCAACCTTTGTAGCAAGTATTTTTACCACTTAAATGATCTAACTCTAAAACTTTTACTACACCCAAGTAATCCAGGAGACTGACAATGAAGTATTTTTGCCTCTTTAATCAGAAATCTGATTTCATTTTCACAGTTAAGCAGTACTGATATGTACCTTATGCTAGTTAAAAAGCAGTTGCTCAAGGGACATGTTTTTTAGCATGGGCAGATCAAGCAGCTGCAAATTTTTGCTCAGTTGTGACAGCAATGTAAACTGCAATTTTGGATTAAAAGGAATTCCTTCAAGAAGGAGATTAGGTTTATTCAAGAGAATACAGGAACCTGTTTCTCCCTGAACACAGTTGCGAATTCAAGTGTGTTTCCTCCATTGCCCTGAGCTGCAGATGGGATACTTAAATACATCAAGTTTCTTAGCACAGGGTGATAAAGAAGTATAGTACATATGTAGACACTATATTTTTCTTCCAACTTCTAGCTGTAATTCCAGTTCTTTATTCCGGATTCTTTTGAGTTTGAAAAATATTACTCCAGCATTTGGTCCACTGCTGTTAAGAGAAGAAATCACTCTCAAAGTGGTAGAACCTTCCAAACAATGGGAAGCTGTAACTATTCTGTAAATCGCTGTAACTATTCTGTAGATCACTCTAACTCTACTGACCTACAACATGAATCAGGCCCATTGTTGGCAAAAATTAGACCCTGGAGCAAAAAAACTTGGAGTCTAAGCATTTTCGTCATGTACATTTATTATTCTTAACATTTTTCACCTCTTTTTTAGGGAGTAAATCTTTATGCAGTGATGGAAGCTGGAAATTTCATCTGCACAGCTTTGAACAAGAAAACAAACTCAAAGGTTGCACAAGCTTCCTTCAACACTGGGACTATCAATTAAATGGATTTTTTTTTTGCAGCTTGATCACATTTCTCATCTACCTTGACCAAGGACATTTGTATCAGGAAAACAAACATAAGAAAACCACTTCAGCAAAGAAGCAAAATAAAACACATATATAATTTTTTTTTATTAAGGGAAGAATTATTGTACTGTGCTGTCTTGTTAAGAATTGTCTGATTTGTAAGTAAGAAATAAATGTCTGTAGTACAGAACCCCATGCTTGGTTCTTCTACAGGGGAGAAAAAATGAATTTTTAGTTCTTTTCAGGAAAACCGGATAGAAACAGTGAATACATGGTTAATTTTTAATCAAGATGACTTTCAGAACAGTACAAATATTTGCAGTAGTTTATGAGATCCCAAGCTGTGTGTGGCCATTCTATTATGTGTTTTATTTATCTGAATCTTTAGTTTTCATTTGTCAAGTTACTTGTGTTATGAACATGGAGACAAATCTGAATTCACCATAAGAAATTTTTTAGCAATAGAACTTTTTTTAATTTTGTTTCATTTAACATCTGTTAAATTATGGATGACTTCAGCTTGTTCCAAGACATTGTGGTGAGTGGCAGTCTGCCAGATCCTTCAAATCTAATGCAAATTTCCTTATTTGTTACATATGTTAAATTTGTTGTAGTTGCCTTTTCTCGTCAACTTATTAAAACCTAATTATATGAAGCAAATAAAAATTGTCAAAGTGTTCAACATCATTCAGATTCATAGCAGTGTAGAAGGGGCGAAATTTCCATCCAAGGTCTCATCAAACAATTTGATTTTTCATTCTATAGGTCATGAATTTGTATTCTCCCTCATAAGTCATGAGCCTTTTAGGATAATAGAATTCTGCTGGACTAGCTTACACAAAAGGAACCACTTATAATTTTTTTCTGTGCTCTACTGATAGTGATACTTTGTGAGCATCTTGATTTGCTTGACCTGCCCTGGACGCATGTTTGGATCACCACAAAAAAAGCTCTGTCCTCTTTTTCCCATGTTTCAGCTGGGGCTTTGTTATTTAGCAGACACTATGGCTCATATATCAAACCATGAACTTAAATAAAACCAGGTTTTGAACCATTCACAGATTTAAAAATTCCGTAATGGATTAGATCCAATGAAGAAGTGAGGAATCTGCAGCTGTATTTAGGCTGTACTTAGACTAATAATTAGTAGTTAAGCCTAAACTTGGTGCCAGAATTGACATCCTAAATGCTCCCTAATTTAAGTGCCATTTACCCCCGAAGGTGACTAACCACACTGTAATAGTCTCCCATTTAACAGTAAATTTTCCTCTTAGTTTTCTCTGTGGAGGCACAGAATTGGCTCATTTTGACCTAAAGTATGAAGTTCTCATGTAGGCCCTGATGAATTTTCTTCCACCCAAGACCCTGTGAGCAGGTTTAATCCACATAAACGAGATTTAGCTTCTCAAAGAATGCAAATGAAGTCAGCCCTTGGAAAAAATACAACGCAGTTGTGATGCAAACCACCTTTTAAAAATTAGCCTGAATGTCAGAGTAGGCAAATGATGTGAGACTGAACTTGCTGCTCAGCCTGGGGAGATTCAAAGGCACATTTCTGGGGCATCTTAATCAGTGTATCTAACCACCCCTCTATATATACATAACTGAAAAAGAACACACTTTCTAGTAGATCTGCATGAAGCTGTGCCACTGAGTAGAATGGAACTAAAAATTCCTAAGACCAGAAGGATCACAAGGAAAAGCATCTCTGAAACAGATTGCAGAGTTCTTTTCTTTGAAGGTGGGTGGTGAGGATTTCAATTGTGTGCCAAGATGGGAACTGAACAGATATACTGTCCTTTTTTTTTTTAAATATACTAATTACAGCATATTAGATAAAAATAAGTGGGTTTACTACTAACACAATTTTTGTGTTCAATAAAATACATATGTGGAACATAGACTAAAGAATAAAACTCTGCTCAGTTCTGGGGGAATTCCAGAAGTCTATGTTCCTAACTACCATGAAGCCTTGCTAGCTTTGGCTGTAGGAGATCCTTACACTGTGGAGGAGTTTTCTGATGTGTCTCCATGCACAGCACATCGCAGCCTTTTCAGCACTTGGGCTGTCCAGTTTGCAGTTCTAAGGCTCTTAACTCTCCCTGTGCAGTGAAAAAGGGTACCTATTAAATCATGGGGATGAACAACCTAAAATGTCTCAGTTCTTTATTAGATCTGTTTTAGAAACTACTTGGAAGCTTGTGGAGAGCCTTAAATGCAGATCTGTTATTCTGTAATGACATGAGCACTGGAAAAGATGAGCAGTCCCATCTGGAGCCTGTTTTTTACCCACACCTTTAGCTTCAACCACATAGTGAGTTATAATAACCTGGGGTGGAGGTCACAGACAAATAGATTGTTTGTCAGGATCGTTACAAGACAGAAAGAAACACACAGAATAAACAACCAACCAACCAAAAACCAACCTTGTGTTTATGTGCCGAAAATCCCACATGGGATGAATTTAGGTCTGTGGGTCCAGGTGAGCAATCCCTATAAAATACTTGTTTACTTGTAGTGTGACTGAGAATCCTGAAGCATCTCATGTTCTCCCTACCGAATTTTTTTAGGCATGTAAAGTGCTGCTGCTCTGCTTGCCTGGGTTGGCATAATTTTCACTGTGCAGAACATTTTGACACCTAATCTTTAGCTTCATGAAACAGGCATATATTTCTCTTAAGATCGATAGCTTTGCTACACCCCTTCAAAACCATGTCAAACCATGGGATGATGCTCTCCAGTGCTTCTGACTTCCTAAATCTTTATGCTTATATTCAGAGCAACGCATCAGTAGTGGTGTCTGCTCTTTTAGTCCCTACCAGTGTCCCCCACCGAGTACACTGCTGTCACTTCACCCTGAAGTAACCCTCTGGCTGTGGAAGGTTTGCGTCATGGCTTCCATGAGCAGGTGTTCTTATCGCTGTGTCATTATAAAAATTATATATATGTTTATATTTGTGGAAAGGGATCAAGAAAAAGCAACAGAGTTCTGAGTATCATAATCACAACGTTCAGTTGGAATGTGGGGACGTGCTGTTTCGCTGTTAATGGTGAAAAGGTTCTGAGAACATGTGGGAGGGAAGAACTAGTTACTGACTGCCCTCACCAAGTCTTACTGGAGACAAATTAGATGTACCAAAGCTTCTATGCTTTGGAAACTTTCTTTCGTAGCACACTGTGTTACAGTCATGGGGGATCTCACACAAAAACATGGAGATAATCTTCACGTGCCAAGGCCACAGAGTATGTAAACTGGAGTTCCCAGGGCAGTCTCTGATCTATGCTCTGGTCTGAACCTGTGGAGGTTCATCAGCTAACCAGTGTCATATTGCTGGAATTTTCTTTAATACTTTCACAGTAGTTTTTCTTTATCCCATGTTGTTGGCAATAGTTAGAAAAGCAAATGCTGTCTTCTTTGGCTAGTCAAGATAATACATTGTTCTAAAGGCATGGCTGGTGTGCTTTTCTGGAGGACAAGTTGATCAGTTCCATTACTATGGGCATAATCATTCTTCAGTGCCTTTCAGAAGACAGCAATGACATGGATCCCATACATAGATAGTGCTCTTGTCTTCCGGCAGCACCTGCTTTGTAGTTTAAACTTTTATGTATTAGGGCAATTTGGCTCTGGACCAGCACTTTAATGTTTCATTTTCATGTACAACCAGAGTTTATGGAAAGAAGAACTAAATATTCTGGTCTTGAGAGTAAGTCCAGAGAGGCTTTGGCTAATTTTCCTCTCTTAATAGTGTCATTTGAGTTCATAAAACTTTTATTACTGTATTAGGGAGCCACAAAATTAAGACTGCAAGTCAGCGAGGTAAAATTCTTACATTTGGGATCAGTGCTGTTGAAATGGAATAATACTCGTCCAAAAAGTTAGGGTGAATGTATGAGACCTGCCTATTTTTTCACTGAGTTATTTTAAAGGGTAGAAATATTGTTTAGTTACTGTGATACCTGAAAATCAGTATTCTCTGCCACTGAATTTTTCTACGATTTCCACACAGCCTTAAGTTCTCTTTGTTGACTGTGAAGTATCTAGGAAAGTGACTAAACAGATATATCAGTCTGGAGAAGTAAATGAAAGATACTTGATTTTCAGTTTTTGACTTGCTGATCAATGCTTTTGTTATATTTTTGAAGATTATTTTTCTCTACAGTCCTGCTGTAATGCAGTGATATTCATTGCTGCAATAACACAGCAGGCAGAAGGAATGCAGCCAAAGTCAAGTCAGTCCTTTGAAACTGATGTCAAAGAGATGATATGTTTGTTAAGGAATTGTCATGTATCCTCTTGGTTAAATGCACTTGTGATTTTGCAATATGTAGTGTTAAAGCTGAAATAAAAACTGTCTCAGTGTTTATTGAAACTGATATACTCATGTATTATGCCAGATTCAGCAGCTCCAACTAACCAGCTCATGCATACAGCATTAGCAAATATAAGCTGTCACTGACATGTATGCCTGTGTTGACTTTGTCACCCAGTAATCCCTTTTGAGTGCTTTTTCTTAGGGTTACCTTTTTATCTGGTGTTCCTGTGGGCTTTTATAGCAGATAAATCTCTTTTAAGTTACTAGGGAAACATTTCTCTCCTGCATTAACTATACATTAAAAGCTACAGCCAGGAGTAGAGGTAGGAGTTGAAAAAAATTCCATGAGGCATAATCTAACAACTTCACATGTTCCAATGCAGAGTCAAAATCTGTGCCATCTAAGTGATGTCTGATGAAGACTCCTTACACACTTCACGGGAGACTGAATGACTTCAGCATGTGGTCTGAAACATCAACATGTTGATCAGGGAGATTTCTTGGCAAAGTTAACAGCAAAATTCTCTACCCTGTGCTACTATTGAAGTGCCTCAGCATGAGCTGCAGTTAGTTATCTTCACTAGATTGAATGCAACAGTTTGTATTTTCCCTGGTGGAAAGACACCCATAGTAATTTTTTAAGAGAACTGAATGGCGTTTTCTGTTTTATGGCACCATCTTGGGGACGGTGTTGATGCTGCTTCCATCCATCATCTGTGTTACTAGCTTGATCTGACATCTAACTCAGAGTACCTGGATGCGATTGACACAAAAAAGCCTGAAAAGGTCGAGCTCACATCTGTCTGTGTAAGCAGCTCGTTCTCTCACCACACAAACAGGTGAGAATGGCCAAGGAAAAATCTTTTTGAAGAATTCAAGACTCACTGTGGCAAGACAGGAAAAGTGGAGACTTGGACTTTACAGCCTTGTAGCTTTAATACTGCATAAAAAAGAGCTATTCCTGTGTACTTGTCTCAAAAACTCTACACAATTAATTCAAAACAATCTTTAGATAAAATGCATAAACAATCTCAAAGACAATACAAACCCAGTATGCCCCCTTTCAAATGACAGTGCTGTAAGGCAGAAATTTATGCTCTCTCCCTCTAGCCCAGTCTTCATTTCTTCACTTCGTAAAGTCCTAGCTCCAACGGAAAGGGGATAAATGCCCTGTCCTTACCCAAAATGACCCTTTGTCCTAGGAATCCCAAATCATCAATGAAACTTAATTTTCCTCATCTGGGAAGATGTCATATTTCAGGAGAAACATTTTTAATGATGAAGCTCTTACAAAAATACTGGTTTTAAGTCCATCATGATTGGATTCAAAGATCTTAAAGGTCTTTTCCAAACTAAACAATTCTGTGATCACAAAACTGTTCATGAAGCAGTTAAGAGTCTAATCATGATCACCTGAATGCAGATCATCCCAGCAGAAATTCCTTTATTTAATAACTAACACCTAGATACAATTGACAAAATGCAGTATCACTAGGAAATATAAATCAAAGTAACATTTTTTACATGCATAATGGAGGAAATGAACTTTTTCCATTAAGCATTTAATTAATCTCTAATGAAGAGAGCCTGTAAAATCACAGAAGCAACACAATAGCCACTAAATATCTTGCTGTCTTTCAGAGTAACTCACATAGTTACCCTCAGTTTCAAATACGTTTTACATACTTGTTTGTGAGTGTGTGTCTAAGCACATATATGAGTTGGAATTCTAGTGTCTACATATAAGATCATTAGAAAAGAAAAAGTTTCTAATAAGGAGATTTTTTTCTTGCTGACTAAAGTTTAGTTAAATCTGTATTTAAATGGCTCTCTACAAATTTTGTGACATGAAGGCTTCAGCATTGCATCATTGTTTTTTGAAGTCAGACTGAAAACCAGCACAAGGCTCATGTCCTAAGTACATTTCCTATATAAAGAGATGTTTTTACGCAACACTGATGAGAACATATTCTCAACAGTATTTTCAGTTTAAACTTTTTCTACTTCACAGTTTTAAGATGAAGAATATGAATATGCCACTTTAAAATACCTACATGGTGGGAGGTGACTAAGTGCTGCAAATTGCTGGACTGCTAAAGGAGATCTTTTTAATTAACAAAGTAACTGCATTTTTCTGTTTCTGTACTTTTGTCCAAATGCTGATTTAGTAATGACAAAACATTTTGATAGCAAAACAAGAACAAGGTTTTTTTGTTTATGCAGATGATAAAGACAAGGAAAATGCATATTTTAATTATTGTTAAAAATTTCTAAACCTCTCCCCAACAGAACTGCACACTTAAGATTTTGCTCTCACACTAATATTTCACAAGCTACCAAAGTAAGAAGCAAAAGTCGCATTGAAGAGTAGAGATCCCTGCTTTTCTGATTACATAAATTTCTAGCCCTAGATCAGTCATCTGTCACAGTCAAAACTGGAGCTGAGTTACATTTAGTGATAATTCAAAAAAAATTGAAATTAATCACATTCAAAATAAAATTAATCAGATGCTATTATAACAAGACAGTACATGTGCTACTCCTTGATAACACTTGAATAAGAAATGCCAGTGCATTATCCTGTGCTCACCAGAACCAGACTGTTACCAAGATTTGACAAAGACCACTCATTGGTAATAAATAGAAGCTTAAATCTAGCCAAACAACTCAGCTACAGAGAGAAGTCCAGAGCTCATAGCCAGGAAGTGGGATCCAGAATGGTGTGTTAGGGACCATGACTCCCAGTACAGTGCAAGGGGAGAATAATGCACTTCGGGTCTTTCCTAGAGGCAATGAATAGGAAACACAGATAATGAGATGGGTGATAGCTTCTCTCTTGAGAAGCAGACACTTCAGCCCCAAGCAAGTGTCCACTGGGCATTCAGACCACAAAATGCTTTCTAAACTTACTGTATTCAATGTGGCAAACCTCACTCATTTCTTTTAGAAGCATATTGGAGGAGAAATTAAAACCAGTTCCAGCAACAACATTCTGGGGTCAAAGCAGTAGTCCAGATAGTCATTTTAGATCTGAAAGGGGTTGTAATCTGATCTTCTCCTAGCCCACAAGCGCTCCACCATCGAATTACAAGGAGCCTTACAAATACCACATCAGGTACTTGGTACCTGGCAGCCTAGTGTACAAACCTATAATATATGTGCTCTTTATCAGCTCTCTAAAATGTTTTTGAGTTGATTTTTTTTTCTTTCTTCCAGATGAGTTGAGATCAGAAGGGTGGGCTTCAAAGACTGCCACTGCTGATACAGCATTTATACCACTGCCATGTGCATCTAAAAATATAGGAAACGCGCAGCTCAGGACAGATCTCTGAATCTATGTAAATAAGAGAGAGCACACTTCTACCTTTTTTTTTTTTCTGGCTTGTGAAAGGTTTTATATGAGCTAATAAATATAAAAATATTTTGTATTCTTAACTACAAAATTCCGTAATTTATAGTAGTTTTTCTAATATATATTTTATTATCGCATATGTACAGGCTGGCTTTCAAGAACAGCCTTAAAAAGCATAAGCAACAGAGTGGTTCATCTGTGACTTTTATAATGGGCCATAAATGTTTCAGAAGAATGGTCTGGCAGGAGACTTCTTGACTCATATTTTGTTCTGCAGGCTCTGAAAACAAAGAATGTGCACGTATTCAACAATAAACTGTACAGCTTTTGGTTTGAACTTTGGCTTAATTGAAATCAGTGGCAAAATTCCCTTTTTATGATGAACACTGTGGTAAAAAATAATTTGCGTCATTGTTATTAATGCACTGTTCTTTTTTCCATCCTCTGTGTTCTTTAAATCTGAGTTTTATTTATATGCTGATATTCCTGTAACTGCAAACCTGAAGAGAAAGCCTCTGTTCCCATATATTCTTGATTTGCCTTTTGCATTTTTCTACGATTCCTCTTTGATCTGCCTCTGAATTTAATAATGAAATTTGACTCAATATCCCTTCCACTATATATACCTCCTGCTATATCATGTTCTGTTACCTATCATCTGACAGTGTAATTCTTGAAATCTGGCCATTTAATTTGGTCCAAGAAAATGTATCATTTAAGAAAAGGCCATATTAATTTAACTAAGTGAATGCACATTTCTGTTTTCTTACCAAGCACTGGTGTGTGGGCAGTTTCTCATATGGGGCAGGGGGTGGGAGGGAAGGATGGTGGGGATGATGGGTGTTGTTTACAGAATCCTATCAGCAAAAATGGCATTTGGCAAGAATATTAACTACAATAGCAGCATTCATGGTTTGGTTTCTAAGTATGTTATAATGCTGAATATTCTCATTTCCTTTTTGCATTACTGCTGCCTGCTATGGGGCTAGGAAGGTAGCCTCACAGAATTTTTGAATTCAGATTTCACCTTCCCCTACCATGGGACAGGAAATGAAACCTCCTAAAGCCTGGGATCTCTGCATGAATGGAGGGCATTGTAGATACGCATCATATTTCACCCTTCCCTGCTGACACTCGCAATGTCAGTTCTTTCCATCACTGGGATGTGCTGGACTGTTTTTAAAGACAAAGGCGGTGTCCACCTCTTAACTAAGTCAAAACATTTTATTTTCTGCTTTTCCAATTTCCTAGAACCCATGATTAATATCCCTATCAAATTACCTGATGTTAAGGAGAGTCAACAGGACTATTCCTAGTATGAGAGCTATGCAGGAGGAGTAGGCAATAATGTAGACTGTTTCACCTATAAGTAAAAAACAGAAAACAGACATGAAGTGTTTACTTTCTCAGTACTACGAATCAGATATGAGATCTGAATGGGAATGCATACATATGTAAGCTAAAATAGCTATCAATTTTGACATAAGTAATTAAAAGGAGGGAAAACACCTAAATGATATGTCTATGGGAGGAATAACTCTTCCTTCGCCAGTTGGTACAAAGCAATTTTCAGACTTCTTATAGTAAATACCAGCTCCAATAGCACTTCATATGTGTAGCACTACTTTTTACTCTACTCCAGGGGAACAGCTTGTTACTCTGATTTGTGTTTTGGAGCATTCTCCCTATTCATTTTAAAACGCTAATTTTTTTCTGTGTATCAGAGCAGACCCGGCTCCTACTTACCTTCTAGCTTTTTCCTTTTTCACGTACTGCAATAATTACAGTGTGCAGCAATACTAGAATCTAGAATCAAATTATTGTAAAATAGGATTTAGATTTAAACTGTGTTTCTGGGCCCCATTCCCATGGAGTTTCGTCTTTCTCTTAGCCTTCTCACCAAAAAGTCACTTAGGTGGCTTATGTGCTAAAAATTCCAGCTGTTGAAAAACTGGGAGCTTTTTCAACTTTTGTTTTCCAAATGAGGAGAAACTTATTTTTCCTGAAGGAATGAATCCATCAGTTTTGATCACATATTCTGAAGGAAACGTTTCAGTTGAGAGTGTAATGTAAGCCCTGGATTTGGGATGGAGAGGTGTGGAGGTTAGATGACTTGACAAGAGGGCATAAATGCAGAGCTGCAAACATAAACCACAAGACCTTTCTGTGACTTTCCTGTTGCACTGATTCTGTCCTGTTTATACAATCAAGTAAGTTTTATTTACATAAAAACACAAATGCAGAGAGCCTTAGCTGTTCCCGAGCTCCTCCACCTTACATAGCTGGTGAAACAATCACTGAAGAAGGATTCCCGGCCTCATTACTGGGCCAGTTATCTGTGAGAAGGCCAAATTCTGGTCTCTGAATAAGTTATCAGTTATTATGTGTTATTATCAGTTATTTTGTGTTGTTTGTGCATATGCACACGCAAACCCTAAATGAGACATTTCTGTATACACTACATAAATGCAGCAGATGTAGCGTACACTGTAATACAAACACAGGCTGTTTGGGTGCTGGAGCAGCTCCAGTAAGAGAGAGTGAATATTTATTCTACAGCAGGGCAAGCAAGGAGTTCAACAGGGGGTTGGATTTGCCTGGCTTTTATGGTACGATGGTGCTCACTTTTTCTCAAAAAACTATCCCAAATTCAAGTTTTCCAATACAAGAAAAATTAAAGCAATGACTGAACCATCACAAGTTGCACAGAATGACCATACCATTTAATCCAGCAACCTACTGGAAGATATTTAATATGGTGAATTTTTGGAGAAAGAGGTGTTAGGTCTATCTTTGTCTCAGAGTAGGATTGCTAAAAACATATATTAAAAAACAGATCAGCAGTTAGCCCACCTCTCAAGTTACAACATTTCTTTAAGATAATGAGTTTTTGCAAAAGAGTAATTTGTAGGCATTTTTTTCAGTTTCTGAATCTTAACTGTACACACAGTCATTTTTAAAAACTTTTTACAAGTGCAGGAGCAGTTGTGGGAGTAACAGTTTCCTACTTTTTTTGAAGTGGAAGTGAATTTCACACGTTTTAAGGCAAAAAGAAGTTTTTATAGTACATCACTTACCACAATGCTAGGAAAATTATTACACCTTACAAGCTTTTAGGAATAACGGTCATGGGCGGTTAAAAATGGGCTAATAAATTTTCACTAAAACATTGTGATATTTTTCTTATAAAATTTGTAAAAGCTGTTTCATTTTGATTAAAAAAACACTCTTGAATGATCAAATGAAATAAAATTTTCCTATATTTTTGGTAAAAATCTTAAAAAATGCTGGTTTTGGTGAATTGCTGGTAAAAGATATGTTGATAAACTTCTGTTGGGAACAAAAGAAGGATGTTAGTGATGAGATCATGCTAGAAACCATATATTTTCTCAGAGCTGCAGTGAAGTGGGGAAATTTGTGAGGCCAGGAGAGGGCAAAATTTTGTGGCTGAAAAGCTAATTCTGCATTTTATATATTCTTTGCGGTTAAACTACTGGTATGTATAGAGATACAAGCGGATAGCTGGCATTTCCATGGGGCTGTGAGGTGCTGGGGTCGTTGCTCTGTGCCATGGAGGTGGCCTGTAGTCATGGGAGACTCATGGGCCTTCTCAGCTCATGGCAGGTCTGCAGCAGGGCCCCCATGTCTGCGTGATGTCCTCAGGGACACGACGACTGGGGCTGGAGCTGGAGCTGCCCACACAGACACATGGACATTTCCAGTCATGAGGCTTGGTAGAGGGTAACTGTGGGTCAACAGCGGGAACAATTAGTGGGATTACACTCTATTGTAAATCTACCTGCTTCTGTATACACGGGGCATATTCATCGCACAGATTAATGCCAGCTTGTGCTCAGCGGTTTCTTGGCTACCCACAGTTTGTCACAGGCATTTTTCTACATTTAAAAAACAGTCAGATGGACAATGTTTCATACCTTACAAATTAAAGTCACTGGAGCTGAACTAATCTCAGTTCCCACAGCAGCTGGTATAATTATAGATAAACCCTGCCAATTACTTGTTTATCTAGATACTCAGCACAGCAAAACTCCTCAGCAGAAAATATATAACACTACAATTTATGACTAAATGAGATTAATTTCAACAGTCTTGGGTCAAGCCCAATTTTATTGTATCTCACAAGAACAGGATAAATGTTCTGTATTTCTTGCTTTCTTTTCCATAAAAAAACCCCTAACTTAGCTCCAAAGCTCTGTGCTGATGAATGTAAATGCTTATCTTCACACACTTTAATTTTTCAAATTAAAGTGTGGGAAGCAATCTTTTTAATTATGTGGATCTGTAAAATCATGGAGATAATTTGCATGGGATAAAGTCGAAACCAGGCTGAAAATGCAAAATTAGATAGGCAGTAACAACATATTTGAAGTTTGGAGAAATTCTGTTTATCACTTTTTTTTCCAAAAATGGAATGGTTTTTGGATGTTGTTTGCGAAATGACATAACATTCTGGCCCCATCTAAGCTTACAGCAAGTCTCCTTAACTTTTATATGGTCATTACTCTGCCCATATCACATCTTGTTAACAGAGTTGTAGCAGCCCACAGATGACTGTGTTGGCTTGTTCTCTCCCGAGAATGGGAATGTGTTTAAATCCAGTCAAGATTTTTACACAATCCTGATACCATTTTTTTACAACAAAAGCTGGAATAATATTTTTTCAACTTCTGCGGTTCTGTTTATTTGCAGATACCTTTGGATATATGTATTTATGTTCGGATTTATTGTCTATTATGAAAGAGTCCTTTTATTAAAGCAGTCTTATCCAATGGGATGATTCGCAATGCTGCTGAATAGAATGGAGAAATCTTACTGTTTTTTTGAACAGTAAGCTATTTTTTGAACAATAAAATTAAGAAAAAGCTGCACAAATACTGAGTTTCTTCTGAGCGTGGTCATTGGTAGATGGTCATTCATTTCAACGGGTGAGTTTCTTGTATGTTTCAATGACAAACTAAGTAAAGGCTTCTTCTTGTATTATATTGTAGTGACATCGGCAGATTGCATCTCCTGCTTTCCAAGCAGAAAATAGCCAAGAAGCAAATATCTTCAAAAGCCTCCGCACACACAAAAGGACATATTTGACAATTTAACTGTTTTGCCTCTGCACCCTGAGATTCTTCTCTGGATTTGACTTCATTAAAGATAAATATTTTGTGAAGATGATAACTCCCTTTGCAGCCCGAGTAATGCTCATTTACTAGGATATGAATCTAGAATACTGGGTTAGATTTTTGGCTGTGGGATTTATGAAACAATTTGCAATGTGGTTTTTGTCATCAGGTAGATATCCTGAACCAAACTATTCTGCTTGCCTGGCTTCCTATGAGACTTTTATGGCTTAAAGAGTTCCCATCTAGTACATGACAGATCCAATAGAAGCAATATTTTATTGTATAGTTTAGGCTGGTCAGCATTCTTTTTATTTTTCTAAGGGCATCCAAAGTTCTGTTAAGACTTCAAGGGAAGGTTTTTGGAAAGTATTCAGACTTCAGTGAGAACAGAATTAACTGGGTGCAGGCTGCTTTTTGCAAATATTTATCTGAATCCCTGAGGGAAAGGTATAATGTATTTTACCCACTGGAAGGGTCTGCAGTTAGAACTAGTCACAGGGGTGAAATATCTTGCATTTTGCATTTTCTCACTTAGAGCAGGATTTCTTGTATTATGACTTGCATTATTTAACCACTAGAATCTCATTCCAGCGAGAGATTCAGGCTCCCTCTGTACTTGGCAAAACAAAGTCAATTCTTCCAGAAAATGCAGTCCAAAAATATTGGATTAATCTTTTGAGGGTCCCTGACTTTCTTCTCTCTCTACACAAAGCACTTGGATGACATGCATGATTCTTAAGTAGTTTTAATGCTAACACTACAGCCAAATACTTAATTATTTATTATTATAATATACAGGTCTCAGGAATGCCATTCCCTTCACCTATTATTATACTTCCCAGGTCGCCCAATTCGGCAATAGCTGAAAGACAGAGAGGATAGAAGTCCCTTCATTTTGTGCTACATGCAGAGACTGAATTATTTTTTTCACTGTTAAAAGTGTTCTGTATGAACAGGTCTGGAAACTAATTTTTAGTAATGTCTGGAGTATTGTAATCTGTCCTCCACGAGGTAGAAGGGGTCATTCTCATTAGAGTTCATATTTCTGCATTAAGCTCTTTAGTGTTCTCACTCTGTAACTGGGTCCCTCAAATCAAAAGAAAATATAAAATAACATTATTTCAACAATGAGAAAATTTATATATTAATTCAGTATCCTTTAATTTTATGTTGCTTAATTGCTTACTGTAAATGCATTGAAATAAAAGCAGATACAGGTCTTCAGCCCATGGGATATCGTGATCTGCAATTGTGTGTCCTTCTTTAGTATGAGAAGGTAAAGTCCGATGGAGTGTAACACAAACCCCTTTTCAGACCACTTACTATGGGTTCCTAATTTTGTTGTTGTAACTACTACAAAAAGTCAAGAGAGATGGAAGTAGGTGTGACATCAAAGCTATTAATTTGTATTACACATTATGACTACTACTCTCTAATGACTGTACAGAGAGTCAGGCTCTGGGAGATTTAATAGCTTAATTTCCCCCAATTATAATATAGTGATTGTGAGACATCTTTTTCAAAACTACTCATCAGAGAAATTGGTTCAGTCTCATTAACTTTATTTTGTGGTTATATAAGCTAAGCCAAACAGGTAGAGAGCTATCCAGGCTGAATGGGGGAGGAAGAGGTCGAGTTCGCTTGCCTGAACCCACCCAAAGAACCCAACCTTTAGTCTTTTCTATCATACATGAGGGATATTTCAAGAGTACTTCTATGGAAATCATGAAGTGACTTGCCCAAACTCACCATTAATTGGAGAAGAATGGAGCTGTGCTCCGGAAGGCTTTTCCCCTGGCATTTCTGTATTTACCCAGCCAAAAGCATTCTTCTGAATGGAAATTTGACCTGAATATTGGAAAGAAATTACCCATTTAAAATATTGCTTAAAAAATAATTTAAGTGAATATTGCGGTTTGATATTTTGATAACCACCAATTTGTAAAGGGAGTTTTTAAAAATATTGTTTACCGATACTCGATGAACAGGCTGAATGAATGCATAACAGTTTTTTCTTTCCCATCTCAGTTAAAGCTCCCGTAGTTTGTCTTATGGGGGACAAGCACGCTTTGAAAACATTCTCTGCCACAAAACAGCTTAAGTTCTCTTTTCACATACTATTTTAAAAATGGGCCCACCAGAAGAACTGGGCCCATCAAACTAACACAAAAGTGATGAGAAATGGGTTGTACTTAGAAGTAATTTCCAAAACGCAGAGTTTACTTCCCAACTGAGCTGACAGACATCAATAAATTTTTTCACAAAGGCCTACTCTCGAAGTGGGCACAATTTCATTAATATATCTGAAAATAAGCATCTTCTGTTGAAATGAAAAACAGAGGGTTTACCTAAGTAGAACAGTTTACAGAGCAGGAGGCTAAACCATACAAGACTATGCACGGTCACTTACATGAACTCTAAACTGAGAAATTTTTATTCCCTTTAGGAATAAAAACAATATAAGAAAGGCTCACATTTTCAGCCTGGAACACTATCCAAATAAAAATAGATAAACCTACCTGCAATTTATTTTTTTTCTGTGAGATCTAAAAGTACAAGCCAGAGTTAAAATATTTTGGAAGTTTCAGTTTTTGCTTTCTCCCACTGACATTTTTACTTATTCCTGTTGTGACACCAATCCTACATTGGCACTGATCCACACTGTGCTCCTGCCACATATAGCAGGCAGTCACAACTCTTGCCTTTTACTGAGTCTGCAGCAAATGTAATCCTGTAAGCACAGCCCCGAGAGCATCTGCTCGTAGCAAAGGCAGTGCCATACACGAGTAGGAAGATGAGACGGTGTAAACACCACTTGTGGGTCTGTTCACACCAGTTCCAGAGGCAAAGATCCCTTTTCCGAGTCCTGGGTATTTACCTATTCAGAAAGACTTCAGTGTAAGAGTGTAAGTTGTGACTGTAAGAGTGAAAGTCATACAAAGTTCACCCTCAGGCCAGATGAATGAGTTAGCAGAAGGGGATGGGTGGGCTCTGCAACAGAGAAGTCACTCCATGTCTCTGAGCTGCCTGGCTGATAATGGCATTAAAACTGTGCCTTATAATAAAACCCACAGTCATCACCATCATCAGTTTAGCTGCATTACAACTAGACATGTAGAAAAAAAGAGCAGCAAGATTCACAATAACCTGTAAGTGTAGAGTAGGTACTGATCCTTTACTCAGCCAAAGGTCTTGTTTCCCTAAACTAGTTTTGTTTAACTACCAGGAAATTGTTACACCACATGAGCACCTAAGCTTCTGTTCTTCAATCTCAATTAGGTTAGGGAAGTTTCAATCACAAAAAACCCCAAATGATTTTATCCTGAGGATGCTTCAGGGAATAGCAAAGCTCATGAGCAATTATTTGATTATTCTGACATGAGAATAGTATGTTTTTATTTCTACTTAAAGAATTAACACAACAATGTCTTCACTCATTTGGACCATTAAATTCAGCTGTAAAGCAAACAAATAAATAACATTCAAAAGCAAAATCACTGCCACTATTCTCAAATCTAAGTGTGCCCTCTGCTTGTCCAAGGGAGTTGTATGATTTTTAAAATTTCCTCAGAGTCTGAGTTTGAGTAATGACTAACTAAATTAAGGGCAGTGTTTCAGCAACTTTATCTTAATTTCTGGGTAGCCTTTGAGTGACAAGAAAGAAAATTACACTCTTATCCGTGGTAACATTTTGGTCACTAGAATTAAAAAAAGCAGCTAATTCCTTCAATTAAATGAATGCATACAATTAATATATGTTTTCAAAAGACAGTCCATAAGACAGAACTATGAAAGAGCCATTGCTTTTCACTGTAATCTTTAGATATAGTTACCTCTCCCAAGCTAGTTTGAGAATATATATAATTACATGTAAGAATGACTGGCATAGGGTATGATGCACTAGCAAGTAATATATCCTAAAAGGATTTATATAGCAAAATAGCTAGTGTAACAGATCAGAGATTTGAGAGGAGGATATTCTGATCTTTGATCTGGTCAATGGACCAGACATCTGGATGTAGCTGGAGCATTGCAGACGAACCTTCAGGTTGAGTTTTAGGCTGCAGGAATCCAGGAAAACCACCCTGTGATGTAGAACCACACCATGATGTGACCCATGACACTGTAAGTGGGGACAAACAGGAGCTTTGGTTTAGAGGCACACTCCTGATTCAGATTAAAACATTAATATTTGTTCCCATATTGCCAGTTATTGCATTAGCAATTCTCTCTTAACTAAAGACTTGGCAAGGACTTTTGTATTTAACAAAAATAAGCAGCTGATTTATTTAGCACATAAAAGGTGATATTGGTTCTGAGAAAGTGCATACATTTCATCTGAGTTAAGCCCAGTGTTTTTACTGAAGACCAAATCCTATAGCCTCCATTCATATATAAAGTCCTATTTAAATAACTGAAGTATTTTCTGTGGTATATTTTCTATTGCTAAATAAGTGTAAGGTAGACTAATATTTAGACTCCAAGAAGAAAAGAAAGAAAAACAACATACTACATCATATTATTTGTAAAAAACAGTATACCAAGTGTACCAAAGTACAACATCAAGCCAATGACAGGAAGGCTTTGGACTTTTTTCTAAAAAAGCTGCAGTTATAAATCTTACTGAAATCACTGTTATCAAAGATAGAGTAAAGATTTGGTGAAAGCCAGTGTCTTAATACTCTTTAAAAGTAATTATTCTTAGAGGTTTTATTTGTTACTCACGTAACTCACTGAAGCAGGATTTGCTGTGAAGCATGTGATGGAAGAGCTTGCACAAAGACTGCTCCATGGGAGGCAGATTCTGGCAGGTACACTCCATGTGCAGCGTTGTGCCCCAGTTGCTAATGTAGGCTGCTTTGCAATCAGCATTTGCAGAACAGGGCATGTCATCCTTGATTAAAGTTTCAAGACAAGCTTCATCATCGTAGCATTTTTTTGTCACATGTCTCCAACACTTTGACCGAAAAGTTGTGTATTTTTTCCTGGTGGAAAAAAAAGAAAAAAAAGAAAAGAAGTATACAATGACACTCTAAAAACTCTGATTTCAAGAAAGGAAATTTAAGGATCACCACTCAAAGACAGTGTATTTCCAAGTTACCACTTAAGCTTTAAAAAATTCCAATATTCAGTGATAGCTAGCCTAAATTGCTCTGATTTTGAGAAAAAGCAACTGCTCTTTTAATCAGCACCTGTGGAGATTCCCCCAGCAAAACATAGTGTGAATTCCAACAGTCTCCGATACTCAGAGAAAAAATGCTAATAGAGGAATTAGACCAGTCATGACAATGAAACCACACCAGGTGCTGTTCTAGTGGATCAGTTTGTTGGGCACTGTGAAGGAAGAATGAACACTTGACTTATTTTACATTAAATAAGCTACATTCTATTTCAACCCCTTGTCCCCCTCAATGGTAACAAAATACAAAATGTCCAATGCTCAGGAAAATGTCAAGTAATTCAAGTGAACTTAAAGATTCATTGATAGTAGAAATAAATTACATGAAGAATTAACTTGTTTCCCAGATCAATAATCTTCAGTTTATTTGCTCTTAGGATGGAATAAAATTGGCCGTTAATGCAGTGTATGTAACAATAGAAAACATCTATTATTAATTAAGAAAATGCAGATATTAATTAGAAACAAATTTAGCACTTACATTAAATGTTAGGGGACGATAAAGGTCTTGTGTATTGCACATTAAGATATTAAAATATTTTCCCTTAATCATAAAATTAGGTTATTAATTTGCTGTTGATATTGTGACTACAAGCAAGTCACATGGAAAAGCATGAACTGTTACAATACTGGCTAGGAAATTTCTGTAAATATTTTCATTACACAAGCAAAGTCTTCAAAGCAGATGCCACCTCTGTTCTATGGAATTATTTTTATTCATCTCCTGATTTACAGATATGCTTAGCCATAATTCACAGACCAATTTTGCTAATTATATGCACTTATTGTCAGTGCCAGGAAACACTAATGTTCCCAAAATTATGGGGACTTCTGAAATTTTCAATTATGATATTACATGTTTACACAGATACAGACATACATTTGTAGCCCAATTCTTTTGACATAAAAAGAGGCAATTCCACTGACGTCAACCTAAATAATCTGTGCAAAACCAAAATCATCTTTTGGCCTCCTGGTATGTTGACTGAAGGTTAATTTGAGCACACCTTTGAGCTAAAATTCAGATCTAATTCACAAGGGACCTGGTAACAAAACTGAAAATCAAAGTGGGCCAACTGACCATCCACAAATGGTGGCAATTAAGTAGGACTACAAATATGGGCTAATCCTGCTGCATGTTTTCTAAACACAAAATAAAATCTTGAAAGGGCATTATTCTTCTTAAGTTTGGTGGTCTGTGCATGTTTCAGGCCAGCTTTTTGCAAGAATCAGTATGCTTGAGACAAAGAGAGTAAGACAAAACTTTTCCGAACAGGCCAAGTTGGTTGTATGACTGTTGGGTACAAAGGGTCAGACTCTGTGCTTGAAAAGGTAATTAACCAAACAAACTTCATCTGGTCTGCTGCACCACTTGGGCAAACTGCTAGAGAGCAAAGGTGCAGATGGGCAGGTGTTATCTGAAGAAAGTGGTAATGAAAATACGCAACACTATTGTTTGTCCAGCAGAAATGGTGTTACGTGTCATGATACAGGCAGAAGAAAAACCCACACCAGATTCCAGACCTTTCTGAAAATTAATCTTTTCAGTTAACTTGTGAAATCACTTCTGGAATTACCACAGTTGATGCAAACATCTGTGGAAGATGTCAAACAAAGCAGATTCAGTGCAGAAAATAATTCTGTTATAGATGAGATATATAGTATTTATATATAAAAACAAATTGACCAAATCACTATTCAAAAGCACCTTACTGTGCAAAAATACTTCTACTACTAACCTGCACGATTCATTCTCTTCACACATATGGATTACATTCAGGCACGATGGGGCTGGAACCACAGTAACTGCACAGGGCTTGCCATGGAGAAGTTCTTTGGCTCTGTGGCAGGATTCATCATGCTGGATACAATCACAAAATATCATCATTTGAGCAACTTCGAAAGGCATGTTTTGATAGAAGAACCTTATGGCTGCTTGACATTCTTCCATGTTGCACTTCTTATTTACTGAGCAAACTTTAAGGTACAGGGACAACTGTTTGTTACATACTTCATCTTCAACGCACTCCCTGTTCACATCCAAACAGGTTCTATTTGTTGTGTACGCTAAAAAGAATAACAGTTTTAAAATGAAATCACAAGAAAATTTTTCTCAAGTGATGAGTGGTAGTCATCCTGTCTGCAACATTCCCAGTAAAAACAAGTCTTACTCCCAAAAATTCTGATCCGGCTCTTCCAGCAATGCTTCTTTTAAGACTATTGTGTAATCTCCATACTTTTCTCTTCCACTGCTTGGCCCTCCTAAGCAACCCTCCTGAAACTGCTGAAACCTCCGTTGTTATGCTAGGCTATGTAATAAGTAATGGAGAAGAGAATATAAACAGCATTTCTGTGCTTTCAAAGTTAGATATTTCTAGACTGCGCTGTAAACCTTGCAAAAATATCTAAAAAATTCTGCCCCTAAAATGTTTATGGGATAAGATTTGCCTCTGTAAATTTAACAGGATCACAATTATTACCTGGCATTTTTGAGTTCTTATCTACCCAGCAGCTTAACTGAAAATATGTTGGATCTGTTGACTCCCTGCTCATTCACTTGAATGAAAATTATTAGTTTTAATCTCAAGGTACATTGTACACTATCTGAAAACAGAACTAAAATGATTTATTAGGATTCATAAGTAAATTCAGATTTACCTTGTTTCAAGAGAGCAGATAAACCCCACTGTGATTTTGTTTCCATACTAATACTGTCTAGAAGAAAAAGATACAGATATAGGCATAAATGATAAATCATGTCTCAGCTTAGCTTTTTAAAGTATTGTCTGTCTTGCTTGCATAGTGCCAGTAGTAAAAATGAACAAGAACAAAACAAATTAGTTTTACTGAGTAGAACCCGTTAACAAATTCTAAACCCTCTACTGCATATATTCATAAGTTTTGGGATCAAAGCACAGTTTATCAAAGGCTGCTGATAACATTCATTACATAATTATAGAACCTGTGAACTCAAGAACAGTTTTTCAGAGCTTCTAAGTGCATTATAAAGTCAGATTTCTTGTCAATAAATAAAAGCCAGAGGCCTTAATGTGTTCATCAGTTTTCAAGTTGAACCAGCTGCTTGTCATGACCTAAAGTCAAGGCAGGTAGACAATTTCTGCTATTAGAAAATTATTGTTAATGGTCTTATACTCTTTCTAGTCATAGAGAAAAACTAAAATGGACTGATTTGGATGAGGCTGTATCAAATTAACATATTGAAGGACAGTAGTATTTGCACCCAGGCTATCATTTTTCTATCATATTGTGAGTTCATTTATAAATAGGCCTTTCAAAATGTACTCATTTTCAATGTTAAACTGCAAATGATTAAGAAAACCTTTTTCACAGACTGTGGACACTACTGTTACGTATGAAAGCATTCAGACTGCTGGAATAACACTAACCTGTGTCAGTGACCAGATTTTTCTCATCATCGACATCAGCATTATAGTCATCATCATCACTGTCGTCATCATGTCCACTGGGTGCTGAAGCTTGGCTCTCTTGAGAGTACTGTAAACAACGGTTGTTAAATATTCCCTTCCATATTTTAATGCATCTCATCTGAAGTGGCTCTGAGCACTTGCACTGTCCCAGCACTGTTTTCATCAGTTCTTTCCATGCTGACAAACAGCCCTGGTTGACCATTGGAAACCTGCACTTTGCTGCATCTGCCTGGCACGCTCTCTGGAAGCTCCTGTACAGGGCAAAGCAGGAAGGGTCCTCTCGACAGCGTTGTTTTGCAATACGGCAATCGTTCTCCAACTCCTCTGAGTGCCTCTCATGTTTGGAGTTTCTGTGCTGCCTAAAACTCACTTCAGTGTCTGATCTTGAGAAAGATTCCAAATATTCTGTACAAATAGAGAGATATAAATCAAATGGAAGATGGAGCATCATCACAGGTCAGCAAAAAACACAGGAAAAGGATAATTGTCTTAATGCAATACAATGAATGAAACAGCCCTAGTTTCATTCTGAGCTGTATGTAAACACATCATAATTTCAGAGTCTTGCAGACTAATGAATCTTCCTCATGCTTACTGTGTGCTGTTAGCTGTATAGTACGGTCTCCTTTAACAATTCAGCTGCAAAACAGTAGTAAAAGAAATCCTCACTAAAATGACTGCATATAAAGGGATACATTTCACATAATTTTAACCACCTAAAGATCGGACATATCATGGATTATCATCTTAATCCAATGCATAATTTTTAAAGTGAAAATCACAATGCCATCAGATGGTTCATTCATTACCTGAAATCGTAATTTAAGTTAGACAGGGAGAATTACTCATGAGAGTACCTACCAACACTATATGCTATCATTTGTAGGTAAACTCAACACTAGTGTAACTCCATATGAACTTTTTTCCCTATGCTACTGAGAAATGTCATCTCAATCAGCAAAAAAATATAAAATTACTTCATTTTGCTATAAGCAAAAGCAACCACTCCAATGACATCAATGTCAGGTTTTAGATACCCATCCTTCTTGTTTGGGGAAAGGAGTAACAGATCAGGATATTATTTCCTCCACAATAAAGCCATATATTCTACTACTATTTGGTGTATGCTGTTAGATGCCAGTAGGGAGTGATCCATCAGTGGCAGGAATCGCCTTTGGAGCTCACTTTCCAGACTCTCATTCACTGGCTGATTTTAGCTCTCTTGTGTCACCTTTGCTAATCATTATGCCAGGAGACACTGGATCACGAACTGCAATTTCTTCGTGCACCGAGTAATTCTCAATTACAGAGACAGGCTTTCTGAAGGGATAAGAGTTCTCAGAATAATACAAAATAAATTGAGAGGAGCTAGGCCCATTGATTACCACAAAAATTTTTAAAGATGCCATTTTATATATTATGTACAGCTTTATGAAGGTGGAGACTATGCTTCCTACATCCAATAACCTCGACCAGACGTAGTAAAGGTGCTCCTGCAACACAATGTGACACAACTGCACCACTCTGCATCCCCATTCCCTCACACTCCCATTCATAAGGTGGCTGGATGTGTCTCCCTATACACAACCTAAATCCAGTGGTGCTCAAACCTCCTTGGGCAATGAGCAGCCCTCAACACACACTGCGTTTTCACTCTTGCTTTCCAGTGGATTGAGCAAGAGCCTTAGAAACTATCTGAATTTATCACATGCATTTTATTGGTTTTGCTTATTTTAAAGCAGATATGTCATTTCTTTCATATGGAGTGTAAATATCATAGAAAAGACAAAAACTAATTTGGCAGGGGAATTCTCAGATTTGAGAAATATGTAAAGAAACTTGAATCCAGTTAAATGGGGGTTACAAAATTACTCAGTTTGGTCTTCATTATTAAAACTTTATGTTTAGTTACCTTTATTAATGCTGCACTGTTTCCCAAGCAAAGTCTTGATGCTACAGATATTATCTGTAGTGCAGACACAGTTTTTAAATTCTGGGTATTCATCAGCCAGGACCTGGATGATTCTATTACATCCAACAGTGTCTTCTGCCTTGCACTTATTACCTAGAACTCACCATTAAAATTATAATGTTGTTAATGTTTATGAGCGCTTAAGGGATATGTTTACATAAAACAATTCAATTGAAGCACACAAATAATATGCTTTGCCACCAGAAGATGGCTTGCACTTAATTTTGTTTGAAAACCTGTTGAAATTTAGGAAGTTTAAATAATATTCAGAGTAATATAATAAAGTTGCGAATATAATATTACCTTCTTTTATCTGATCTGACCCATTGCCAGAATATCTGTTCTCATTTACAAAGTACATAAAACCTTTAACTCATACCTTTTATTCTAAGTAGAGGCACAGAGACCAAACTGAAAAGGTGCAAATGAGTGGAGGGGCACATCCTGAACTGAGGCCCTGAGAGACTCATCTTGGTCCTGTGTAGGAATGAGGTGCCTGCTATAGAGATGCGAATTCACAGTGCAGGCTAAGGCACTGCCACATAACAGACTCTGAGGGAGAGGACACAGATGGCAGACCCAGTCCTGTGATAATGGTGATGCTAACCCCAGGCTGAGGAGATGTCAGCACTGTCAGACTCTCTCACTCATGTGAGTATGGCTCGAGCCTACAAATGCCATTTGGATATACTCTTGGACAGCTACTCTACAGAACCACTTCATTGCCTGAGAATGATAACAAATTTTAACTAGTCCAAGAATATTCTGATTTTTAGGGGTTTTTATAATAAAAATAAGGGAGAAGTTAACATAAAAAAGCATGCAGAAGCCCTAGGTTACCAGCCCAGTTTTAAGCCCATTGCTTGTGTGTGCACTTGGACTCAATGACAAAGACACTTGCACAGGCTGTGAGGTCATATTTTCCTTGTATGTGTAACAGAAATAAAGAGCACATACTAGTTTGTGTACAAAGGTAAATCAATCAACCGTCCATTTTATGAGCTAAAAGTTTCTCACAGTATTTTATTATTTATTATTCATTAAGAAAGTTACACATTACTTAAGAAAGTTACATAAGAAGCAGTTTAATACCATTTAAGAAAGTTTTATTTTGTTCAAGCCATGATCTGCCTTGTCAAAACAGGTAGGCAGGTCCCCAGACCAGCACATTTGGTCTCTTCACCTCATAGATAGTTAGTGTCTTGCAATATGTCAGACATGGAGTATGTGGCTCATGAGATCCAAGCAGATCACAGGGCATCACAAGGATCCGTTTTAATCTACCGAGCACATCGACTGTTTTCTCTGCCCTGTGAACATTGCTGTCTGGCTTCCTGCCTTGCTGCTTCCCTACTAGCCTGGAGCAGCAGAGACTGCGCACTCCAGTAAAACTGCAAAGTGAGAAGCCATGTGTCACCACCACCATGGGCAAGCTTTAATGTGATTACAGTTTTAACATCATTTATATGTTGTTGTCACAAATAGCAGTGGAAAGCAATCCAGGCGAAGTTCTGCAAAAGGAAACTGCATTTTGCCTGTGCCTGAAGGAACGAGAATCAACTATTCCAGAACACACATCCACATCCTGCCGTCCTTTTTTCAAACAGTGTCTGCACTGCCCTTTCTGCAGTTGCTGCTGCTAAGGAGGGTTTGGGGGTGTATCAAAAAATGCACTGCTACAGGGGAATATCACAGGCCAGCAAGAGCTGCACTTTCCAGCCTCTGTTCCCACTTCACCCCTTGTACAAGCAAAGGAGGAGGTGACGGTGCCTGGGCTTGCCTGTATCTCTCCAGCCACATCTTCAACTTGCCTCCTGCATTTGCAGAAGTAGAGCATGACCCTGACCTTTAGACCTCACACTTTCAGTAGCCAAGGACATCAAAGACCTACTGAAGGTCATGGACATAGAATACTCCCTGACTAAGAAACTAGGGTGGAAATAATTTGGTGACATGGGAATTATGGAGGCTTAAGAAGGTGGGTAGATATTCTCTACATTTTATCAAGTGAGTAAGGGATAATAGAAGAATTTCAGGAGAACAAATTTCATGGGTAGAAAAAGAGCAACAAAGATCAGGAGGGGCTTGGGTAAAAATTAGCTTATTCACAAAATTTATGACTGTCTTCAAGATCCTGAGGACACTTCAAGGGTGGAGGTGAAGAGAGGTAGAAAAATAAAACCCACAAAACCCATCATATCTTACAGAGCACCCCAGCCTCACTTAGCTCACCGGTGCTCATGACACAAACATGTCATGGCCAGAAGTCAGGCACAGGGCTGGTTTTCAATTATTGCTGCTTTACCAGTCATTAGTTCCAAGTAATATATACATATGCTTCCAAGGCATTTCCATAAAATATGCCCACTTCACTTAATGTTTGGCAGCCATTATCCATAATTAGATTTATAGATACATATTTCATGTACACAAGACCATAGATAGAAGCATGATAGAGTAGAAGCTGACACCTCCAGAGTGATAATCTCTGTTCTTGCATAGTCAGCTCTTCAGTAGTCTCAGTGGGAATTGCATTTGAAGACTGTAGAGGAAAGTAACTGGTTTTCCCCTCTAGCATGGGTGAGACCACAGTCTAGACCTCCAGAGATTCCTTCCAACCTCAATATTCTGTTATTGAAAGAAAACTAAACTCATCCAAATCTAATTCAAAATGGTATTCCTTAATATTTAAGTGATCTGAGGTTTTTTCTTTGAACACAGATGTTTCCAGTTCAGAAAAATTAAGAAAATTTATACTCCCCGTTACATCAGAGCTCAGAAATATCTATTTTTTTCAGTGAAATAACAGAAGGAAAAAAAAAAAAACACAGAACTACAATCTCAAACCAACAAACAAACCATAAAAGCCCAAAAGGTGGAAGAAAGATTGGACTCAGAGGACTATAAACTGAGACTCTGGAAATGTTGTTGTAGTAGTAGGGAAATAGTGATTTAAAGTTTGACAAGAAAAGGAGTGACTTAGGCAGTCATCTGCACAGTGTTCCCAGACCTGCTCTGAAGAGCAGAAGATAGAGGTCTTGATAATGACGCAATTAACTTTGAGGTTACAGTCTGAGGGACTGAGTTATTGAACTCATACCACAGAGTGTAATTATCATTTGTAGTTAGGTTTTGCATAAAGAAACGAACAAAACAAGTATTTGCCCCATTGGCTATTACCTTCAAGTAACGCATTTGTGCTCAGAACTGAAGGGCCTTTTCCATTCCTACAGTTCATCCACGAAGTTTTTAGACTTCATACGACAGACAGTATAATGTTACTCTTACTAATAATGCTGCTGGTAGATTTTCTATCACTGTTTCTATGGGCTCTCCAAGAGGTACCATCAGCTGTCTGCCTGGATTTACATGCTCTGGGATCATGGTACCTAATAGGCACGTTTAGTATAATTTGTCCTAGACCCAACACAATACCTGAGTGCTCTGCAATGCTGGAGAGTCCTTGCCAAAAGGAAACATACAGATGCAAAACCAAAGAAGCAATCACAAGAAGAATTTATTTCTGTACGGTTTCTCTGGCCGAGTTACAAATACCTTTAATATCAATGAATAAGTATATAAGAAAGATAAATGGCATATTATAGGACAATGCAGTACATCCAAAGGGGAGATCACAGAAGTAATCATGTTGGTCCACTTCATCTGGTTTCAGGGTATTATAATTAATACGCTACAGCAGAAATCCTGATCTTTATGTCAAATAGTCTTGGTGCTAATGAGTTTGTAAATTATGTGAGAGAAGCAAATTCAACTTGTTGTGATATGGGGAAGAGATCTGGTTCTAGAGAGCTCATCTTTAGGTCACTTGAGCCTGAACGTACTGCATATTCCAATACTTTTTTTTTTTTTTTGCAAACAGCTGCTCTATCTTTTGAAACTGTTTCATTTCACATAAAATATTTAAAAGCTCAATAGAACATGGGCTGAAACTAATTTTCTTTGGGGACTGTTGTAACTGTTATGTTATCATGTATTTTTCATTTACTCCATCTATTCTTAAAAGTATTCAGACCTTCTGTGCAAAGCAGATAAGTATCAGAAAAAAAGACACACTAAGAAGGATCTCTCAGAGAATTTTCTGTTTTAATTATTTTAAATATTGCCTTGTGACTTGGGACATTTGGGACATCAAATCTATGCAACAAATCAGACAGACAGAGGCATTCATTCAGGTAGATTACACTGCAGGGGAATGTTTTAGCAATGGCTTATTGACCATGAAGCCAAGCAACTTCCACTGCCTGGCTTCCCTCACAAATCAAACATGGGATCGGGTCCTGACATGAAGACAGACAGAGGGGCATTCACATTGTCAACTCTGCTGCAGCTAAGGCTCAGAAGAGATTATGGCATCAGGACATAGCTGGTTCTGCTCAAATAACATCATTATAAGCAGAAGGGATGTTTCCATGGAGATACAGATACCTCTACATGCTGCCCAAGACAGGTGAATTCAGTCAGTAAAGAGTCCCTGGCCCTTATCGTTTGCTAGTGCTGATGTAGCAGCAGATCAAGGCCCTTGACATTTATCAGTCAATAAAGGTGTCATTACTGGCTTGGTCTAATAACACTATCACACTATACTGCAACTCTTCTTCTCCCTTCCATATTCACAGCACTTGGAAGATGAACACTCAACATTTAACAGCAAGGTCTTGGATGAATTTAAAGGAAGAGAGAGGTGATAAATGATAGCCAAGAATTGTTCAAGAAGATAACAGGCCTTTGGAGAAAGGAACATTTTCATCTGAACAACTACAGAGATTAGGATAAATTTCGGGTCACACTTATAATACCTGGTCTTTCCCTACTTAAAACATAGTTTATTTGGAAATACAGCATCAGATATTGGAAGTGCAATAAACAAGAGAAAGAGACTGATTTTCTGCCCTCATTTATGTGAGGATCTGTTTAACAATTCAAGGACGCTTAGCCATGTTGTAACCTGCACTTTATCATACTATCACTCCCTGCAAGTGAATTACTGTGACATGTAGATACTATTCATTGAAGAATTACAGTCTGCATCCCTAAAACACAATTTCCTTTGAGTATTTGATTGAGGCTTTATTAGATTAATTTCTTATGCTAATGCAATATTTAAGAATTATTCTAAGTAACTACTGTATTGTTTTGGGTATTGTGTGAGATTACAGAATCACAGAACAGTTTAGGCTGGAAGGGACCTTAAAGATTATCTTGTTCCAACCCACCTGCCATGGGCAGGGACACCTGCCACTAGACCAGGCCACTCAAAGCCCCATCCACCCTGGCCTTGAACACTGACAGGGAGGGGGCAGATCAACTCTTCCAAGTTACATAAAACAAAGTTGGAGCTTTCTTCCAGCTGCATACCAGCTTTGTTTAACTGGATCCCATAAGGGCATAATTTCTGCTGAATTCAGACTTCTTGACTTGGTTCAGACTCTAACTTTGTTCATAGTGCAGAAATTTAGTTTATCACCTTATTGAAGAGACAATATGACTGTTACTAAAAATAGCATTGGCCATTGTCAGGGATTTCAGAAGTTGTCTGTCTTTTGCCATAATTTTCTCTTTGAAATCTCATTGATTCATTCAGTTACCACAGCAATACTGTGACAAACTATGAACATGTAACCACACAACAACTCAAAATAAAGATGTGTACACCATAAGGAATTACCTGAAATATTGCAGGCATCTTCAACAACATTCCAGACACTCTCACATCCATTTGTGGCATTTATACATTGCTCCCTCAAATGCAGACAGTCAGTAGTCTGGACAGTAGATATACATGTGAAATATATGAACAAAACTGTAAAAACAGAATATAGTGTTATATAGTTAAGACAGTAGATACTGTACTGACCTTTTTCCTTTACACTTTTTTCCTTTTTATAGATTGTAAAAATACAATTTACTGTAGTTTATCTATAGATTCAAATTTTCTGTCAAGTTACTTTTTAACAGAACAAATCTTTTCCTCAGTTTTGCAACTGGAAAATTGAATTTAAATTTTAGAAGTGGCAGTGTGGCATATTTCACATTGTTTTACTCCAGTATTATAACATTAACCATAGCTATACATGACATCAGTGCACAGACATATAGAAACTACTGCAGTTCTGAGATCCATAATAACTAACAGAAAGAAAGACAGCACAAAATTCAGAGGAAATAGCATTTTATTTCCATGAAATCTCACCAAGCTAGACTATATTGGAATTCCTATGAATAAACTATGTGAAAGAGATTTGACAGGTACACAACTGTTAGATTATAAATGCAATTTTATTTTATAATAGAGCACTCTTCACTCTCTTTGTTTTTACTTCACAGATTCATTATTTCTTGAAAGCACACCCCATCCCCCCCCCAATTTATGTCTTTATCTGCCTCCCTGAGAGCACTGAGCCTGTTGCGTAAAAAACTTCTGAAACTGAAGACTGATATGGAGGTTTCAAGGTAAAAAATTTTAAAGCAGCACCACCTGTGACTTACCAGTAGAAAATTAAATTGCCTTGCTAAGAAAAGAAAAAAAATCACCTGGGGTTACGTCAACATTCCCATGGTAACACAACTTCTAATTTGTAACCATGTGTCTTTATTTTCTATAAAATTAAGATTCAGACACTGATTTCAGGCTTTATCAAACTAGGCTGCTGAACACCTGATGTGAGTGCTTTGCTTAGGTGTTGAAGGATACAGCATCTCCCAGATCAAGTGTCCTTTCTTCCCCCTTCATGTTTAGGTAAATTCATATGGAAGTTGAGTAGTTTCCAGCATTGTTTAATCCCTAAAACATCATGTGCAAGAGGCATGAAATATTCCTTCAAGACTTGAACAGACCCTACCAGGAGAAATTAAATTTTTCCAATGATACATTTTAAAGTAAGACATTACATATCAAATATTCATCTAAATAATCTTAAAGAGCCATTACTGTTTAGAGGTGATGACATCCCTTCTGGAAACAATGTTTACCAGTGATATATACTAGTGCTGCTGTAGGGAACACTTTCTGGATGCATGTTGATAAATATAAAGCAACATTTAATACTTTATAATTGACAGGTGCAACAGCATCTAGTGTGCCTACGAGCCAAAGAAGAGGCCCTATGTGCTTGTTATAGCTGGTGCTAATCCCTCCTCAGTTGTGCATATTCCTGCCAGTTCTCAGATCTATGCAAGCCTGGTGATGATTTCAGTGACTTCCAGCCTGAAACACTCTTTTAGGCTGTGTCTGTATGTCAGCCTTGAAAACCGATGGATAGAAACAGATCCTGCCTCTTGATATTGAGGAATGGGCAGCTGGCCCATTCGTAGGGACAATTTTGGCTCATTAAGACAACATTTTAGTTCTGCGACTAAAAAAAGTCTAATTGTGATATTACTCCTATTTATTCAGATGACACAAGAAAAAAAGTTGTCAAATATTTAGCAGGTGAAAATGACTCTATATATATGACAATACAAAATTACAAAACCCAGGAATTTATTAAGAAAAGGTACTTTGCTGCATGACCATTTGCCTATTTTGTAGGTACTGACATAACAGAAGATTTACACATCTGATTAGGATTCACAGCACAAAGACTCTGTGCTGTCTCCCTCCTGTTCCAACAGCTTTCGAGGAGCAGTAGCTGAAAATGGATAGCCAAAGTAGGACTGACTGAGCAGCCAACTAGCAGCATCTGCCCCCTTATATGGATTATTTCAGATTATTGCTTATTTCAAACCCACCTGGAAACTATGCCCACAAAAACAAGGATATGCTTTTGCAAAATAAAGAGCTAAGTAGCATAATCAATGATTGAAGGCAATTCAGTCTAAGAAAGGGCCTCTCTAGGTCTACTGACATATTATGGATGTGTCATTTGTTTCCTTAGCAGTACAGAGGGGTACACTGCCAGAAGTATACATGAAACACTGTCCTATATGATTTCAGAATCCAGTGCACTATAGCCTATACAATAGCTTAAATTTACAGTTATTACTTTAGTCATTCACTTTAGTTATTTACTCTAGTGTTTGGAATACTGAATGTTTTCTGCTTAAAAGAGTTCAGGGCATCTTTGTAGCTAAAACTTTTAGAGGGACCCATTTTGACAAGAAGACATACATTTCTACAGATGTCTGTACTTTTATGCAAGTGTCACTGGGTAGGTGTAAAATTCCATGTTCTGTAGAATTTGGTGTCTAAAGTGAAGAGGGGAGAAAAAAAGAACATTTTAGCACTTGCATTTTGCAGATTGGGAACTGAGGAATGGAGGAATTACATTTCCTAATTCTGCAATCCTAAAATCGCAGAATTATTCTCTGGCAGGTAATAATGAATAATATCAAACAAAGCTGTGCTTTCTATCCAATAGCAAGACCAGCAAGATAGCTAGCTCCAACGGAGAATGGCAAACTATAGCTGAATATACTTTGAATATAGTTGAAAAGTAATAAAGGACAATTTTACTCTAACAAGAGCTCGGGAAGAACTACCTACAAAATATTTTTGACAGTGGAATACAAGTTTACAACAGTAGGGTTTTGAGAAGAGGGAGAATAATAAAAAAAAAAAAAAAAAAAAAAATTTACTCCCAAAAACCAAACCAACAACTGCCCCAAAACAACAAAACCCAAACAAACAAACAAAAACCAGAAATAAAATACACTTTTCTCATTGTATTCTCTTCTACCAAATCCTTCTGTCCCAGCTTTGGGGATTTTGCCCGTTTCTCCACTCAAACCCCAAGGAAGGGTCAGCAGCCCTCTATGCAGCACTGCCAGCACCCAGCACTCCCCAGTCAGCAAACAAGGGGCTGTTTACTCAGACAAGGCGTCCCATCTGTGGGTCTCCTCACCGGTTCGGCTCCTCACCGCCCTGCCTTGCCTTACCTTACCTCTGCTGCAGAGGCGCTCCCCGGGGCCCGGCTGCCGGACCCGGTCCAAGCCGGTGCGAACCCCGACAGGTCTCCGGGAGGCTGCCCGGGA
The DNA here is from genome assembly GCA_013396775.1 of Cephalopterus ornatus. Taxonomy (NCBI): domain Eukaryota; kingdom Metazoa; phylum Chordata; class Aves; order Passeriformes; family Cotingidae; genus Cephalopterus; species Cephalopterus ornatus. Next base: position 292,167 of record VZRE01007685.1, on the reverse strand, counting down.
GCAGCAGAGGGGATGGAGCCGAAAGGGGTACCCGCGGAGAGGAGCTGTGGTGAGGCGCGGGTCCCGGCGGAGCCGGGGTCTCCTCCTGCCCCCCGCACTTACCGAGGCCGAGGAGCGCGGCCATGGCCGCCCGCGCCCTGCAGCTCCGCGGGTCACGCCGGCGGCAGGTGCGGGAGCGGCACCGCCCCTTCAGCCCCGCGCCGGGCACAGCGCCCCGCCCGCCCCGCCACACCACACCCGCGCCGGGCACAGCGCCCCGCCCGCCCCGCCACACCACACCGCACCGCACCGCACCGCACCACACCACACCGCACCCGCGCCAGGGACAGCGGTGCCACCGCCCCGCGCTGCGGCCCGCTCAGAAGGGGCTCTTTGGAATCTTCCGCGGGGTCTGGTGCTGACTTCGCGTTCAGTTCTCACCTCATTACCAGAGAAACTGATAGGGCTAGTCTTTGGCTGCTGCCTGTAAGCTCTCTAGAAAATGCCTGTTGCTGTGTCCGATCATCTTCTGCAAGCACTTTTCAACACGTTTTAGAATTGAATTTATTTGTTTTCATCTCAGGTGTGGAATAGGACAGTGATCTGTTAAGGAAAGAGAAGACCTGTGGAACATTTTAGACTCAGACCAGGGGAACAACTTAACCAGTCTGTAATCTAGATCCAGACTGGATTATGAATCTATCTTCAGGAGTTTCACTAAAATACATCAAAAAACAGTTCACCATACAAAAGTCAATAGCTGACTTGGTACTTAATAAAAAATAAATCAACCATAATGCATGCAATCATACACCTGCTGGCTTCAGTGTGTGCTCTTTGCTTTTGCACTGAAAGGAGGGGGAAACAATAGATCCCTATTGATTTCTCCATGCTACTCATGAATCTTGTTTGCACTACAGAACACTTTTACCTGGATTTAGTCTTTCAATGCTTAAAACAAAAAGATATAATGGAACTTTCAGGTTATCTCTCAAAGAGATACAGTGGTTGAAATCCTGTCCCTATTGACAAAGCAAAACTTGACCCCAGTCCAGATTTTGCTTATTTTTTGTTTAGCTCAGGAAAATTCAATCTTGTATATAATCTTATTTTTAACATGATATTTAGCTTATTTATTTTATTGATTATTTATTTAAGCTCCTAATGAAAAAATTGCTAAATATTTGTTTTTAAATCATATTCAATAAATAATATATTACTTCACCCAGTATATCCAACAGCCACATAAAAACCTGTAGAAGTAGAAGGAACAGTCTGAGAGATTAATATAATTTTTGCTGTCAGACAAATTTTAGGTTTGCGAGCTAACGTGGTCTTGGCCTTAAACCGTAATAACATGCAGCAGTATGGTATTATACAATGAGGGCTGAGTTAAGCTAATATTTAGTATACTGTCCCTGCTATAAAGGACTCGCCAGGTTAATAACATGGATTTTTATATTAACATGGATTTTTGATATCAACAACTTTGATAATATCAGAGAACAAGATGGTACTCTCTATGCAGTCTAGAAAAAAAGGAAAAAAAATGCTTTTTTTGGAGGTGGAGAGGAGGAGATATTATCTTGCACTCATTGTGACTGCAGGACACAAGCTTATCACTACAGTGACAAGAGGAAAGGAGAAACAGGTCAAGATATCAGACCTCAAAGGCTGTGAAATATGTTGAGAGACAAAGTACCAAAATGACGGTGGCACAATAATTTATAGCTGCAGAAACAAATATGTTGTGATCTAAACTGCATGTTAAGTGCTGCTGTGGCCAAGCAGAAACAGTGGCATGAGAACTCCATTTCTATGCTTCTGAGCTGGCAGTGGAAATATTAGAATATCAAAGCAGCTAGAGGCAATAAAACCCAATTAAGGCTCAGCTTTCAGATAATTTTCAGTATTTGTACACTGGATAAGAAATGTTCATTCATCACCTTTTTTTTCTGATGCATAAGAAGTCCAGAAGTTCCATTAAGATGCTTTGATTTGTTTCACATGCAAAGGGCATTACATTCCATATTGCTCTTACAATCTTACCCTCTCTTCTCACAGCCATTTCTATCTCCATTAATAACTACTCACGATTCAGTTTATTTCTCTCAGTGATTATTTTAATTAAAAAAGAAATACATCTGGTTAATATTTTGAATGTATCCATATATTTGGATCTTTCTGGAGTAAAAGGCCCTAAAACTGGCCAAAACCCCCTACCACTACTATACAAAAGAAGTCAACAGATTTTTAAATGCCTCTGGAGTCTCTGCAATGAAATGGTGCCTGAAAACATATCAGAGCTAAAGAAGAAAAAGTCTAAGTAGTTCTCAAATTTTGTAAAACTGAAGAAATAAAAACATGAATATTTGCTTCAAAAATATTTATTTCATAAAATCCAGAAATTTTTGAATGAAAAGTCTTTTCATTAAAATAACCAAATACTTATCTTGATAACCATATTTAACCAATTTTTAGCTTGATAACCATAGTATGTGGCAAGAAGTTCACAGTCCTTAATTAACATTCTCTAGCTATCCTTAGAATTTCAAATCTTAGATAAGCTCTGATTGTATCATTTGTATCTGAAAGATATGCTATTCACTCAACAAAAATTGCCCAGAGAAAAACCCAGAATAATTTGTTAATGTCTCATCTTTTATTTATTTCCTCATCATGAAAAGTACTGTTAAGTTAAAATTATGGCTAAAAGAAATTCCTAAAAGTATTGGAATATTTTAATTTTGGAGATCTAAGTGAAAACAAGAAAAAAGAAAAAAGAGAATAAAAGAGACAATTTCTGTTACAAAAGAGAAAATTAAGGGCAGAACCTCCATTTCTAAAGTGGCACAGAAGACCTGCAGGAGCCCAAAACTGCCATTGACCTTTAGTGATGTTCTTGCCTCAGAACCAACTTAACTAACACAATTTATCCCACCAGCATTAAGGTAGCAGCAAAAAGAAGACGAGTTCTGTTGGCAGGTGGTATTCACCCCCCCTTTAGGGCTGAATAATACTTTCCATGAGTATCATTAACATTGTTTTTTAGTTATTTGTTTCCTGGCCCAGGTGAAAAATACTGTACCCTTTCCCTCCCTGTTAATCTCACAGGGATTTGGGCAACGCACCTGACAAGGCATAAGAAGCTTGCTGGTCTTTTATGTGTGACCTGTGACCTTTTATGTTTGAAAAGTATACATACTCCTCTTCTATGCTGGGCAAGTTTTCTTAGATAACCAGGTACTTTTTACATTCTTTCTCTCTCTTCAAGGAAAAGCTAAAAATACATTTTCTGAAATGAAAGTGTAGGCTTCCAAAATTTGGGCATAACTGACATTTTCTGTCTCAAATAAATGATTACTGATAATTATTTTGCATCTAGGTTACTATACTAGTTTTAATTATTTTTTTAGTTTTTACTTGCTTATATGAAAACAAAAGAAAAACTTAGAGGACTTTTCAAATTCCATTTTCCTATTTCTGTAATGTTTTAATTCAGCAGCTGTTTGTTCAATCATTTCAAATTATATAGAAAAAATATATCTTGTTCCCCATTTTAAGAATTCTCTATTATCTGTGGTTGAAGAGTAAAAACAGCCTTCTAATGTTAAAGGAACTGCAATAGCTATGAAATCAAATCCTGCTGTGCTTTCCACAATTATTTGGGTTTTATTTTCTTAGGAGAGACAAAGTAAAATAATTTCTTGAAATAACATTGACAAAAATAGCTATACTCAAATGTTAAGCTTACACATAAGAATTTAGAAATTCCTATTATTTTATTTGATACTTAAACATTCTTTCCATTTAGATATTTCTCTTTATTATTTTTTAATTGAAAAAGAGTATTCTTCTTTTTCTCTTTTAATAGAAAACCTTAACATTTAAACAGATGTAGGGTTTTTTTCTCTTACTTAACACCAGTGTAAACAGGGAGCGATTGCAACAATGTCAAGTAAAACAGCTGTTGGGGGAGACTAAAGCATAAAGTGATTAAGTACTTCATAAAACTATAGCTGCCATGATAGATAGTACATTGCATGACATTAGATCAAAGCAAAACCTAGAAAAAATATTTACCTAAGTTATTCAAATAACACTTAGTCTGTGAATAATTGGCTTTTTAGAAACATTTGAATACATGAGACTTTTTTCTATGTCAAATGCTTTTTAGAGAAAAACAATTCCTCCCTCCCATCTTACCCTTTCTTTTGAAAAATCTGAACTGAAATGCAAGAATAGTGCCACAGGGTAATTCTGACAGATTAGCCTTTTTCTAACCAATTGGTCACATTCATCTAGTAAACTAAGTCTCCAGTGATGCACCATCTTCATCCTTTAAAAGAAAAATTACAATACATAGTAGGAAGCCCCAGGCCAGGGAGATTATCCCATAATTGGAAAATGTATGAGTGGGTGCTTTGTCTATCAGTCCAATGAGATATCACCTCTATAATTTCCAGAGATAAATATTTTATTTCAGTTGTTGAAAAATCAACGTCTTCTTGGCATATAGATTTGTATCTTATTAATTTTAGTATCAAATGGCAGTTTAGAAAGAAATCAAAAAACCAAGAAAGATAACCAATGTTTTCTAAAGAGATCTTTTTAGAACAACACTTGCAGATATTATGGACTAAAATGATCTACAAAAGTTAAAATGTCCTGTCCTTCAGGGGTGCTGACACTTGTTATTCCTATTGGCCTGAGCAGGAATTTTGAGCCTATAGCACCATTGAGCATTACATAAGTTATATTTAAATAGTTACTTTTTAGGCACTCAAGTCTGAAGAAAAAAAGAAAGGCTTTTAGTGTTAATTTATGAAAACATCTGTGACTTTCAGCACTTTGGATTCACACTTTAGAAGCATGTTTGTGCTTGGAAAAGTAATGTGGACTCTCCCAAAATCAATCTGAAGTGAAAGTTCCATAATGAACACAGAATTTATAGAAATTATTTATAGAAAGAGGATATAAATAAATGATGTTTGAGACTTCTTTCAAATACTTAGATTTCTTTATATGATACATTTTAGAACATTCCACAGCATCTAAAATATATAAAAATAAATATCTACAGTATTTACAAAGTATGATACAATACGATCTTTAAAAAGACTTGTAAAGACATGTTCTTTAGCTCATACTGAGGTAAGTAGGTTTCTGTAAGACTGAGAAAAAAATAGGATAGGAAGTTATTTTGAAGGAATCCCTTTGTCCAGCTGTTGTAGATTGTACCACACCTAAAAGCATGTGCCACTCTGGTGGTTGTAGTGTATTGAGCCAAAGTCATCCTTGCTGTAACTCCATTGATGTAATTTTTGTTATGCTGGGGATGAATTTATCCCACCCTACATTCTCTGTGTTGACAGTGTCTTCTACAGAAATCCTCATGGCTTCATCTATGTTTGAAGTCATGTTCATTCCTGGTATGTGGAGATGCAGTTCCATTGATTTCAATGGGTTGAGCACAGCTGGGATATCTGTAGAAAAAATAAAGATTCTAAGATCATTTGACTGTTTGTATTAGGTAGCTGACTGACTTACCGTCTGATTGTCACTCTCTGGACACTATGTAGGTGATGGTCTATTAACAAAATGGTCTTCCAGAAAATGTTCAAAATTGCATTTGCAAATTTTAAGTGAAATCTTCTTGACTGAAGACTAAGGGCATTTCTGATGCATAAACCTTGATTTTGGGTTTTTTTTGTTTGTTTTGTTTTGGGTTGGGTTGGTTTGTTTGTTTTTGGTTTCTGTGGGTTTTTTTGTTTTACTTTTAAACATTTTAATGTTCTACTACTACTTATTTAATATGCACTGTTTGGCAAATTGCCCTGTGGTTCCTGTCACCAGCAGAGCACTACAGCTTCCTGTGTACAAGTCAATCATGGAATCATTGATAGTTTGGGTTGAAAAAGACCTTTAAAGACCGTCTAGTCTAACCCCCCTGCCATGAGCACAGGATAGGCAGAGAGAAGATAATTATGATAAATAAGAGACAAAGGGTAAAACATAATCTACAGATACACTTTCATCTGGTTGCAACTTTGCTCGTGCCATACATATAGGCAATACTATTGAATTCAGGGAAAAAATCATTCCTTCTGTAGTAAGTGAAAAGTGGCTTCCCAACTGTTCCTGAACACATGCAATAGTCTACGCAATAGGAAAAAGAACATAAAATGTTGGAAAATAAATTAATGAGAATTTCTTATTTGATCAGCCTAACTCACACCAAAATGCATGCTAAGCAGATAATTTGAAATTGTAAAGGACATGCAGGTAGTTCAACCTCTACACACAATTTTGGTTAAAATCTTTGTCATGAAATGTACCAAAACTTCAGATAATTAGCTCAGAGTAGAATATAGCTGTTTATAAACACATTCCAATGACAGGGAAAATGATTTTCATACTTTCAGGCAATTGTTCTTTATTTAATTAGGAGTCTAAAGGAAGTAGGGATCCAAAGAAAATATTTATATAGAATATGGTTACTTTATCCCCTCCCCAGCTGCAACACAGCTTTTGAAATTAATGTGATGAAATTTTGTTTCATCCATGTATAACCAAAGTTATAGCATATTCTATAAAACATTTCTTTTAATTTACTTTTCTTATAGTCAGTCCTTAATTGTAAACCCCTTTTTCTCTCTGTGTGATCATATCCAAATATTGTTGTATGCACAATTAGATTTTACTTTCACAGCACCAAAAGACATAGGGACAGGTACAGTAACAGCAGGTAATAGGCGCAGTACCATTTGATGGAATTGTGTTTATGTTGGTCAATACAACGTGTTCTGCAAGTTTTGAAACGTTATCAAAATTGCTGATCTGGGTGGTCAAGGACTTCCTACTCTCTGTACTGGCATGACCTCTGGTGAACCGTTCGTCATGGTGGCTGCCAAAGATGCAACAGGAAAATGCTGCTTTAAATTCTTCTCTAAATTTCCCTGTCAATCATAAAAAGGACTCATGAAAAAAATTGTACTATATACCACATTTCATCCAACTTCATAGATTAGAAAAAAAAGGGAGCTATCTAAAGCAAAATTAGCGCAAATCACCCTGACACTCTTCTCATGCAGAAGTAGGAAATCACAACTTCATCATCTTGAAGAAAGATAGAAGGAGGATAACCTTTCTAAGAAGATATGTGAGGTGTGTTGTGAAGACTGAATTATTCTTGGCTAGACAGAATGGACAAACTAGAATGATTAATGGAATCATGACATAGGTAGTTAATTAAATATATAACAAAAAATTAATTGAGCAATCATAGGCTTAAATGATTGAATCATTACTTGACATGTGAAATGAGAGACCATGGGTAATTTGTGTTTCACCATTAATATATTTGAAAAGAAGATTCAAAGCCCATTAGTCTGCTTTTGTGGCTCAGAGGAAATTGTTCAGATCATCCTCACACTACACACCACAAAAAAACTACAGTGGGCAAATGTGTAGTGAGAATCAACGTAGTTTTGCCTCCCTCTATTTAGCTGCAATACAGTTTAGGCCGTGATTTTCCTCTCCATAGCCAAATGATAAAAATACGAACCAAGACAAAACTGTACTAGTAAGTAAACAGCATCCTGGCTGGTTCTTTGGCCTTGAACCTAGTTGGTACAATCTGGTTATGCAAGTACTATTAAAGACTCACAGCCTCCAAACCCCAATACCTACATACAACATGCTGGCTAGGGTCAGCCCCTGGATTGTGCTACCTCCCAGACAGTATCCAGGGAGTGTTCAGCGAAACAGTAATTGTTTCAGATCAAAGTCATGCCAGGAACTTCTCTACCAAATTAATGTCATGGACATTCATATTCAAGCACTTGGACCCAGGCCCTGGCACTGTCCAGGTTAGTTGTAGGTAGATAGCCTGAAGGTAATGGGATACTTCAGGCAACTTGTTCCAGGAAGAGGGCCTAGCTCCCACCAGAGGAGCTGAGCTGATGTTACACAGTCATTAATCTTATTTGCTATGGCTTATTACATTAAAACTATACATTAAACTTGAATTTTAGGCAACTGTAACTTACCACTGAGGAAGTTATAAATAATAGGATTGGCTGCACTGTTTGCATATACAAGCCAGTGTGAGAATGTGAACCAGGCATATACAGTTTCTCTGTCGTCAGCATGATTAAACATCCCCAAAACCCTACAGAAAGAGAAAAACAAACCTGAAAGACTGCAAAATTAGACATCATACAAAAAGATTTTACAACTTGTAGCCTAATTTTATCTCTGGTGACCTATTTGTAGTAGCACAGAAAAGCTGATTCAACAGTACTCTCTTTCTTGAGCAAATAAAGTCCTCTCCCTAACCCTCAGCCTCCTGTCTTGGTGGTTTAGCACAACAGAGACCATCAGTACTTTACTTTGCTATGGTGCAGATATGCAACTTTTCTGCCAAGTAACCAAAGTCATCCGGTGTCAGATAAGCCAAGAAAAGATGAGAAAAGTTGCATTTGATCTACTCATTACATTGAAGTTCCTGGCGCTAGGCCCACTCTCCAATAAATAGGGACTCTGGAATTGAGGAGGCATGTAACTGGCCCCAACCCTGAGGCTATAGTAGCAGCTTCTGTCCTCCAGAGAAATCAGTATTTCCCAGATTCCTCACACCGTGCTTTTGCCATTTCAGTGAAAATCTAACTCTGGGCCTACTCTGCTCTTGTTTCTTGAGGCAGCCTGTGTAGTTCCTCTGTTTCAGGTCATAGATTCCTGAACAGCATTCTGGAAATACTTCATTCTCTCCACATTTCCTACCAAGACTCGAGAGTGAAAAGTACTTAAATTAGGCCACAGGAAGAGGCCAGAATTGAGTGGGATGTATTTAATCATTGAAACTATTCCTTAAAAACTGAAATGTTCCAATAACATTCCAATAAAAAAAGCACAAGTAACAGGCTGGTTATTTTTTAGTATATTCAAATCTTCTGCTATATGCAGTTATTTATTGGTATTCCAGAGGGCTTATGAGATGTAACTTTACGAAATCCTGTCTATAAGGCACTGTACAAAAAACAAGAGTGTACACCGTTATATATCAAATGAACAGGAGAAAAAAGGATAAAAAAGGAAAGTACAGCTTCATAAGGCTATATTGAATTAGAAATCATATAAAAAAATTTTAAAACTTCCAGCCTAATTTCATCTCTGATGACCTATTTGCAGTACCACAGAAAAACAATTTCAGGCTAACTGAAAGGTTTAGCCTAAGGTATAAAAATTGTACATGAGGGCCTTAGGTTTGAACACAGAATTTCTCAGTCCTTGGAGCCCAGCCACAATACTACACTCTGCTGCTAACATGCAGCTGCTGCTTTAGGTAACTGCACTTCCATGGGTGTATTTACAGCAACCAAGCCGTAATCCCATGTAAATGACAAGGTTTAATGAGGAGATAGGCTACATCATTTTCATGAGGAAGAGCTTGCTAATAAGGGTTCCACAATCCAGCCTTTAGTTTAAGTACTATGGATAGGTTACATATAATATTTTCTTGCAATTGTATGCTTATTTTCCATTTCTTTATTGAGCGATAAGTAAGCTTATCCTTCAAAAGTATTTGCCAGAATAAAAGGAATCTCATAATAGAGGATTGTTTTTAGATAGAAAGCTGTTCCAAGTGTTTACATTTTGGGATAAACTTTACCTTTTCAAGACATTGAGTATGCTGATTGGTAGATAACAAAGCGCAAAAACCAGGAGGACAACCATTAGCATACGTGCTGTTTTCCTTCTTGCATGAATCTGTTTTATTTCAGCTGCCACAGCGCTAATCTTTGACTTTGTTGATTGTCCCAGCCCTCGGGGCTGTGCTGAGGGCTGCAGAGGCTTCCATTTTTTCTGAACAACAGAAGAAGTTCCTGGGATCTAAGAAAGAAAAAAAAAAAAAGGGACATTTTGAAAAACATTTGAAAAACTGATAAGTAGATATAACAAGAAAAATAGCCATGTTGATATACACAATGTAAGCTCACAGGGATAAAAAGGAGTTTAAAATTAAATTAATTGATGTAGCTGCAAGAAACAAACTCAGTTTCAGACACACTAGAAGAACTGCATAAAAATTGTGTTTTATACAAATATATTAACTGGTGTACTAAAATTTTCTTTACTTCCGACATACCTTGCCTTGCTTGTGCCTTCAGAACATCACACTTACCAACCCCATAGCTGCAATTACTTTGCTATAAAGTTCTACATTAAGTGTTTTGTTGCATAGCAGAATCACTTATCCCATTAATATGCTGCTAGTATATACTAAACAGCTTTTCAGCATTGGAAACCAAGGATTTAAAGCCTGCACAGCTGTAAGTGCCATAAAATTTCCACACATGCAACCTAGATGGCAATGAAGTAGCTAAAGAAATCACAGCTGAAGTGTGGATCTCCCTGAAAAATTCTTCAAGACTGAACATACACTATATATGCATATACAGTGATGAATAGAGGGAAATCATGGAAAAATGCCAAGACATAGTAAGCATTAAGCTAGTCAAAGGCATTCTGCAATGGGTAGATGTAGCACCATGCTATTAAAAAAAAAAAAATCTTGGTTTTTGTTTTCTGTGCCCTCACATATGACAAGCCAAATAAAATAATTTTGCTTCAGTTCTTCAAAATCACTTCCTGCCTGCAGCCAAATGAAAAAGACTATAGATAGCAAGGACTTTCTCAGAGAATTCTATTACCATTACATTTATAATGTGTTCAATGCTATACAGTGTGAAAACCTTTTGGCTAGAAATAATAGTAATAGTTATATAATATATAATAAGTAAATTATAGTTTTATTTATGGATAGTGCAATTTGGTGTGGAGTGACTAGTCACATTTCATGTTTAATAATGTTTTATATTTAAAAGTATCTGCAAAATTCACACTGTAAAGTGTTTTTTTTTTAAAAATGGGCTTATCCACACAAACTGACCAGAAAAGAATGAAATTTTTGATATTTATTTCAGAAAAATAAAAGTAAACTAAAAAGTATGCCCATTCAAAATTGTTGTAGAAAGCTATTATACCGGGGTTTTGGTGGTTTGGATTTGGGGGTTTTTTTGGTTGGTTGTTTTTTTTTGTTTATTTATTGGGAGTTTTGTGTGTGAATATCTTCCTTGCACAGACAAGCCCTTCATTTAGCATTATGTGGACCATCAAACCTGATTTACAACTATTGGAACATTTTGGCAAAGATAGCTTGTAATGAGCAGGAAATCAATGCAGCAGATTGGGAGATAGGTTATACATTTTTTTGTTTTTTACTAACGTATCTGTGAACTTACCAAGTCCAGCAGAGCCCCTTGCACTTTAATTGTGGGTTCCACTCATTCAGCTGAAATCAGCAGTTCTCAGCTTCACAACTATGTGTCTGTCCTAATGCAAGGGATTTACCCTACTTAGCTGTGGGGTCTAGTACTGCAGTGTGTCTTTGCCATGCTCTGCTGAGATAAAATGCTGTCTAAGATTCTGATTCTGGCTTTTCAGGGATACTTTGATAAACCATTCTTCTAACTTTGAATCAGAAGCTTTTCTGTCCGTTTTCAATCATACTGAGTAACCATATTCTAGCAAGAACTGGAGGTGGAAGCAAAGAGGTTTAGCCTAATCTCTCCCTCCTGATTATGTCAAAGATTCACTTGAAGAAATCTGTGATCAGCTTTCATGGTAGATAGATACAATTTAGAAGAAGATAAACATTATCTTGGCCCCAAATTGTGAGTGTCTGTTTCTACAGAAAAGTTCGACATGACCCTGTACATGGTTTGTACCTGTATGAGCAGGCAGAAGGGTCTTTTCTGTTATTTAAGAAGTCTCAAATCAAAGTTAAGACTGTATACAATGTGCAGTCTCCCTGTACTATATATTAAATTGCTAACTTTTCAGGAGTTTGTATTGAGAACCTTTCTAAAAGAGCCCATTTTCCCTCAGTCTTTACTTGGCATACACCTGGGCTTGGCTACTGTGACACCAGTAGACAATAATACAGCAAGAACATTATCAGGACAAACATCACCCCCCCAAAAAAAACCCCCAAACCCTGTATACTCACAGATGTATAGCTGAATCAGTACCATTTAAGGAGCATTACACTTCAGAAGTGTGTGTGCATGTGCATGTGTGTATATAGAAAGATTTACAAAGATGTATTTATGTATATATACGTATATGTATACATGCATGTGTTACAAGATAGAATGACAGGATATTGACTTAAGTTGTGTCAGCAGAGGCTTAGATTTGATATTATCCAATTTATGAAAAATTTCTTCACAAAAAGGGCTGTCAAGCATTGGAACAGCCTGCCCAGGGAAGGGGTTAAGTCACTGTCTCTGGAGGTATTTAAAAGACATGTAGATGTGGCACTTAGGGACGTGGTTTAGTGATGGACTTGGCAGTGTTAGGTTTATGGTTGGACTCGATGATCTTGAGGGTATTTTCCAAGATAAATATTTCTATGATTATGTATGTATAAGTATACACATGGGAGCATAATGTATATATTTCCATTTTTTGTAACAAATCAGTTATAAAGATAATTGTGGAGAATTTGTGTATTCCAATGTTTTACTAAAAGCCTATTAGCTGTGTCCAAACAGGTACTAAATGACAGCTATTTTCTTATGCACCTTTTCTCTATGCCCTCAAGTAATTATCAAGGGGTTTATAACTAAAGGAAATCTCTCAAATGTAATATCAACTTCCAAAGTTTGGAAGGGTATATTTCAACTACAAAAATGAAAATGGGTAGAGTTCCTAGTTATTAAGACAAGTAGGCTTTAGTATCAATGCATTTGGACATCAGTAAATTGAAGCATACTTGGAACTTACAGCAAATTGTGTATCAAAACTTTCATCATTAGTCCATCCAGTCTTACTTATTTGTTCCGAAGTTACTTTTAACCTACTTAAAAGCCACAAGAGAATATAGCCTTCTAAGTCACTACGTCCTTGCTAACAATTAAAATAAGTTACTCAAAATCCCCAGTAGCTGTTGGATAATTGTTCTTGTCTTTACAAAGGTGAATCATAAATTCAAAGATTGTAAAGCTTATGTTCAAAGATCTGCTTGAAATACACAATCAGAAATTTTAAGAGCTATTACACAAAATATTGGGTAACAATAATTAGTAAATCTGTCTTAACTTTTTTCATCTGAAAATTTTCATGCATGACACGCTACTTTTTAAAAAAGGACTGTTAGAAAAAGTTTAAGACGTAGAAAACATCTACCATTTGTTGTGTTTTTTCTATCATGTACATCTGTAAGGCTTATTGTATCTTGCAATAGGATCATTACATTTAACTGAAGTTCTGGTAAAGAGCATGATTTCTTAATTGAAACTATTATCAAAGAATACATTTAGAGCACCGCAATCATTTGTGCTACATGACTGATTACAGCACACCTGCTGCACTTAGAAAAATGCCTGATGCCTGCAGCCAAGTCACAGTTAATAATAGATGTGCAGTGGCTTTAATTTCACTTAGTGCAGCCTCTGATACATAGTGCTATCATCTATGCCAGGCAAAGACACATCTGTAATTTGGCACCATTAATAGCACTAAGCCTGTAGTAGTATTTATCTTTTCGCCTCTGAAAAATGAAGGATCATCCTAGCCTTGACAACATGCAAGATGTATAGGGAGAAGAAATGTTGTGAAGAGGAACTAGACTAGCTAATACCACTGAGGGGGAACAGGGCAACCCAACAAAAGAGATTGGTTTTCAGTCATTCAGGTTCTGCTCTGAATGTGAACCAGCATTTTCAAGCTACATGCAGGTTAATAACAACTGCTTTGCATTAATTTACTTAATTAAAAGCTTGAGAGACTGGGGAGATTGTAAAGAAAGCATAGAAGAGAAGGTTAAGAAGGAATACAGTGATAAAGTCATTGAGTGATACAGGACAGATTTAGCAAGGCAGAGCATATTAGAGCTATGTCAAACGGAACTTCATTACAAAATCACGCAGGGAAATCCTTTGTTTTGGTGAAAGGTCCCTTCAAATTGTAAAGGTTAAATTTTACCTTCAGGGTATCTTGTTATTTAATCTTATAAATGTAAGAAATTAAAGGCAAAAATAATAATTTAAAGAGCACAATATACAGCAATTCTAGTTTAACCTAATCTGATTAGAAGTGAGAATAATTGCTGTTATGATGTATAGGTGATGGCAAAATGCCTTGAAGTGGATTGGTATTCCCTGTTCTTTACTTACTTGCAAGACATATATTGTGTCAGTATAACGTTTGATTTTTACTTTTATCATATGTATATTTAGAAATCTAAAGTCTACTTGTGATTTCTCGGATGGATCAATTTCAACGACATGAAAAACACTACTTATGTGGTAGATATTATGGCCTGCCCAGGACAGCCTCAGATTTGGATGGTTGCAGACATATTGGTGAGAGAGAAAAGATTGAGCACAAGTCCTATGAGGAGAGGCTGAGGGAGGTGGGGGTGTTCAGCCTGGAGAAGAGGAGGCTCAGGGGAGACCTCATTGCTCTCTACAACTCCCTGAAAGGAGGTTGTAGCCAGGTGAGCGTCGGTCTCATCTCCCAGGCAACCAGCAGTAGGACAAGAGGGCATGGTCTTAAGCTCTGCCAGGGGAGGTTTAGGTTGGATATTAGGAAAAAACTTTCTATGGAGAGAGTAATTAGACATTGTAATGGGCTGCCCAGGGAGGTGGTGGATTCACCATCCCTGGAGGTTTTTAAGATGAGATTGGATGTGGCACTTGGTGCCACGGTCTAGTAACCATGGTATAGTTGAATCAAGGGTTGGACTTGATGATCTCAGAGGTCTTTTCCAATCCAATTGATTCTATGATTCATGCCCACATGTTGATGGAAATATCAACCATTGTTAGAGCCATTTGAGAGGGAGTATCTTGCATAGTGTCTCCAACAGGAGGAGATTACTGTCCTTTACAATGACAAATTATTGTCCTTTACAGAATGACAGGGCAGCGGTGGCAGAGGACTACAGCTACAAATAAATCCTGGACAAAGCAGGATGCAGCAGAGCGCACCATAGACTGGTGCATGAATGATTACAGTTCACACCCACAAAATGATTCTTAAGCATTCCTGCAAAAAAATTACATAACTTTTTGCAACTTAAATTCAAATGTTCTTTGTGTGTTTGCCTGCTTGGGGTTTTTGGTTTGATTTGGTTTGGTTTTTTGTTTGGTATTCCTGTTTTCTTTCCTGTTTTTTTAATTTGAAGTTTTTAGAAAAAGATGTTTGCATTAGAAATCATGTAAATCATGTCAATTATTTGTCAACAATTCACTTCAAATGTTACTGATAACAGCCAGCTTCACATCAGGCAATTCCAGTCTCCCAGTTCTGATAGTAGGACCTTCTAGTTTAACTTCGGTTCAGATTGGACCTGCTATCAAACTGATTAGGAAAAATAAAAAAATGAGAAAGTCAGTCTTAACTTTTGACTGCTACAGGAGATTTTAGCAGAATAAATAAGGTCACCTAAGGTGTTTCAGTAAGCATTTCAGAGCTCTTTCTTCTGTCTGTAATCCATCCTTCTGTTGCCTTTTGCTGTCTTTCTCCTTCTAAGCCCTTCACAGATACGAGCAAGAAGAGTTTACATTCAGCCTGACTGCCTTCACTTTTCAATGCCCCTCAATGACTATCTAAGGTGGCTGTAAACCAGCCCTAAGTGAGAACATGGAGTTTATACAGAAAAAGGCTGTACATGGGAATCTGCACAAAGTCGCAACAGCAAGCAAACAGAGCCAGTGCTGAGTGACTTACCTGGCGACACCACAGCTTTCGAAATATCTGCAAATAGGCCAACACCATAAGACACAGTGGTGCCATGTATGTCACCAGAAAAAAGCACGTGTGATACATTTTGGGGTAAACCTCAGCTGGAAAGAGAATTCAAATAGGAAAGGAGCATTTAAATATACGAACATTTCAAAATCTCCTTAAGACAAATTATTTATATAGATATGCATGTATTTTTCAACATAATAGGATTTAATGGAAGATGTATCCAATAATATTATGGTCAAGATTGCTTTTTTAATCACTTCTAGAAACATGCTTTTATCTCAAGGATCTCCTATATCACATTATTGATTTCTTACCACATTATTACTTTAGGTATGAAGTCTTCAGAAGTTTTGCTTTTTATTAAAACAGTAAAAGATAAAAAGTTTGGTTATCTAAAAATAGCTAACTAAATATCCAACCTAGCTCACCATTGACATATTTAACAGGTTGTATAACTGTCTTTAGTTTCAATTCTGCAAAGGCTACTATATATGCCTGAGTAAACTGCACAGTCTCTCATCTATAAAGACTGAATACAGACTACAGCACACAGGGCTGATGGGAGAAGAGTTAAATCTCTTTTTGGAGACAGAATATATATGATTAAGACTCTGATTAATTATTATGATTACATTTAAAAAGTAGAATTAATACATTGAAGTGCTTTAAACCTAGGAAATCTCCAGGGTTGTTTTTGATTCAGCTTTAACAATAATGAATTTGCTACCATTTTGTTTTAATTTCCAATGTATCTCTTTTAAAAAGACAAACTTAGAGACAAACATCTTAAAACTGTTGTGAATGTATTCAGTTTTAAGAATGTTGGATCTTAAGCTTGATCATTAGCTTATAGCAGAATGTGCAGTACATGAAACCTTGCTTTCTCCTTTGTAATGTCAAATGTAGTTTGCTATTACCAAATGTTAATATTAATTACAACTTAACATATATGGAATGAACAGAAAAGGAATGAACATTATGGAGAGTGACAATACATAGAAGAAGAGAAACTGCACCTCATGAGCAGTTAAATTGCATGGTAATCCTAAGCATTGCATCTTGACTAGAGTAAAGAAGGAAAGATTATGTTAATTTCCAGATTTTCTGCTTGTTTCAGGGTGATAAGATCTGCAACTGAAACTCTGTATGAATTGTAGTTTTAATAAAAAGAAAAAAAAAAGAGTTGCATGAGATTAAAACTTTGGTGAGCCAAACTTATTTTCTGCTTCTTAAAGTGATTGGGACTGTGGACCCTATCAAAGAAGTGATCCCTTTACATGTGAGGAGAATCTCCGAGAGTTTGGTCAGAAAAGAATAAACAAAGACTTGGCCTATAACTCTCATAGCAAGGAAGAGAACATCATCATGTTAACTCCAGGTTCATTCTCAATTGCAGACTCAAGTCATCTCACAGTCATCATTGGACCTGAAAGTGCCAGCTGGTTCACTGGTCAGAAAAGCTTCAGTATCAGGAAGATGGAAATTTGCTATAGCAATATCTAGCCCATGCTCATTCCTAGCAAAGGTAATAGAGATGTTGCCACTGACGTTTGATAGATTTGATGGATCAGCATTCAAAAAATTCAGATGATCAGTATTTAACTCCTTAATTGCTCTAAGATCTTGTAGCAAACCAGCTTACCAACTCTTAACTAGCAGCTGCAGCTACTTGCTCTTGTCAATGGCCCTGGGGCAGCCAGGCCATTTGGGACAGGTTTTTTAAATTTGGTGATAACCTGAGATTATATATTGATTGATGATCTCAAACTTGGTTTTGCATTCCAGAAAATGCAGCCTCACAGCAGTCCTGTTACACATGAAAATACTGACATGCATGCTTCACAGGTGGAGAGACTAAGGAGAAACTGGAGTAATGTGACTGACTGGAATCACGGGAGGTCAGAATTGAAAGTACATTCTTTCTACTCAGAAGGAGGTGCCACCTGCCTCATCAATGCTCTGCAGGCAGCCAGGCCCCTTTCAGATAGAAGAATAGTACGTATTTAAAAGGCCATCTGGAGTTTACGACTTCCAATTTAGCGTTCCAAGTAAAGTGAAACATTAAATGAGCCTAGCTATCTACAAAGAACTGAGGACCAGGTTGGAGGAAGATCCTAACACTTGCCTTTGAAGTTTAGCCACCTGGAAAGTGCCAGCTGCTAAACATCAAAGGAAACCTGTCTCTCCTCCATCCAGGGCAAAGCCCTTTACAGAACTTTTCCCTAAGAAGCATGACTCTGTTTAGCTTCTCAAGCCAAAGAAAATCTTTAAAGCTGTTTGACAATCACAGCAGCAAGGAGGAGGAAGGGCTGGCTTTGGATACCATTCATTTATCAAATGAGTGAGTTCCAGGCTCCTTGAATGTGAACATCAATCTCTGGACATCAGTCTATGGTCCTGGTGATATATCAGCTGCCTGATTGGGACTACTGAACCTCTTACTGTCAAGCAGAAGAGGAGAAAAGTGTCTTTGCCTTCCATGGTCACTTAATGGGTTTCAGGACAGGGGGAAATTGTTCTTAGCTGGAGTAACCATCTCTTTAAGAACAAAATAACAATTCTCACATCTCTGGCTGCTATTTTACTGAAAAGAGAGAAGGGAGCATAAAGCAAGCAGGTGGTCATGGGGGTTGGACAGGGTTGAGGTCAGCATTCCTAGTCAGCTTTGTTCATGCAGTATGATTATTCCACCTGATAAAGGATCAATATGTTAAAACAAGCTTTCTTCTGTCTTTTGCAGGGGTTATCAAACAAATTTTAAACTTTTCTAAAGCTTCCTTTTTGGCACTGACTACCAGTCCCAAACTGTCATTCAATGAAGCAAGGATGTAGATTAAGGATGTAGATTTGTTGAGCATTAGTAGAGTTCCCAGGTTCCCTATTCTCAGGAAGATGCCTATAAGGTTTTGGAGTTACCAGTGGAGAAGCAATGCAGCTAAAAGAGTATACTTTTATAAAAAAGCTTAATAAATAGGGATGTTAGGTGCCCACAGTAGAGAAAATTTGACCATACAATGCAGTCCTTTCCAACCTATGTTCTTATGTCAGGGTACTTATGGTTAGCTAATATTAAAATTAAGTTTTGAAATCTAATATATTATGCTTGAGTTATCAATTCACAATAACAGCAAGCATAATTTTAGTATTAGAAATAGTCTGACTTCTGTCTGCATTAAAATATTCCACAAGTTTTTCATTAAATTCTGAACACTTCAATAAACAGGATGTATAAAGCTTCCTGTATTAATGCAATTTCCAGCTATTTGTCTTCCAGTATCAATACAATGTGTTTTTTACTATTGTATGAGTAGTCTAAGAGGAAATGGAACACAAAGTCTTCCCTTTGTTTCCATTCAACACAGTTTTGGGAAAGGATTATCTCCATATTCTTTCTATCATTTGCAAAGAGCTTGGCTAATGCACTTTGGCTAACACTTTTTTCTTGAACAGCTCTAAGAGAATGTTTTTAGCTGACTTGGACACATGGTGAACTCATTTTAATATACATTTCTTTTATTTTGGCACTTTATCATCAAATTCAGCTCATAGCAATTACAGACTATTATAGAAATGTGGCCAACTCTGGCTCCTTAAGTGCGCCTGCATAGGTCACATGTTGGATCCTTCTGCATTCCCAAATAAAATATTGTTATTAGACAGTACTCAAAATGAAAAACCCTCAGCCTAGAATTGGCAATGAATTTTACATTCAGGAAAGCCAGAAGCAATTAAAAAGAAATTGAGCCCTGTTTTAGGCTGAACTATTGTACCATTTGCAGTCACTGGCAGCTCTCCAACAGCATGCTTGAAATCTTATTAGTCAGGGAGGTGACTATTTCTTCACCATTAAGGAGCCCAAGTGTCACAGTGCTGATCAGACCTTCCCTCCAGACATTCATCAGGCTTCTATGGTCTTCAGCAGCTGGTCCTAAGTCTGGGTAGGGTACAGTGCTGTATCCCGCTTTAGCATCTCTGACATTTTCCTGGACATGGGTTCCCACTTAGTCCTCCATAGCACCTCATGTTTCAGTGGCCCTAAGTTCCCAGAATTACAATATACTTCCGAAACACTTTGGAAAGTGTCATTAGACACCCCCTTTTTGCTGTCCCAACCTTGAAAAATCACAGTTTAATATTCTTGGGACATACAGTATACATGATGCTGTGCAAGGATTTTATCAGATGTAGCCTAATTTTAAACAGCATAAATTATATGCAGTTCTAAACAAAGCAGTAAACACACAAATACAATCCCTTTCCTCTAAATTGACTGTTCTATAGGATTTTCTCAGGGTCTCTTGATTAGGATGAGGTATCTATAAGCCCACTTGCTCTTTACAAAGTTAGGTTATTTTTAGCAACATGAATTTCTTTCTCCTTCAACCTTCTCCTGCTTAGCTTTCTTTGACCCTCAATATTCCCACAGTCAAAAAAAGGCAAATCAAAATCTAACAAAAACACAACTATTTTCTTTGAAAACATTAGCTCTTTATTTCTTCTTCTGGCTTTAAGGAAGTTTTTCAGTCTTTTCAAACTGCTCCCCTGTTACCATATTCTTTTGTTACTCTCTTTGGGGGCCTTTGTGATTTTGAACCTTGTTTTTCAGTAGGAAACTTGCATATTCTCTGCTTTGGCCAAACTCAGAGTCCTTAGACATTTTCAATAGAATGGAAAGCATTTTTATAATTACACTCTATTCTCAGTAGTCTGAAAGGGATGTGTGTATATATATGTTATATTTTATTCTCACTGACAAAATATGGTTAACACTATATTTACTAAGCAACTCCATGATTTGAGCAACCTACTTGTAACTTAATGCATATAAAGACTCTTTTTTCAAGTTACTGTGAAAAGCTATTTTTAGAATGTGGAGAGGATTATTTTTAATGGATATCTGAAATACACCAGCAGAATAACTAGCAGTGATGGTGCATTAGAAGAATAATTCATTAAAAAGACAGCAGAATAAAAATAGGGTTGTTATCTTTTACTGGGGTGAAAAGCTTCCCATTTCAGAAAACTTCAATGCATTTTTAATGCAAGATTATTTTTTCATGCTCAATAGAATTAAAAATTAAAAAAAAATATAACAGAGTGTTTGCACTTCATTTCTGAAGCTGCACACAAAAAGGACTTAATCCTATACACAAGGATTTGCCTTTGTTATACCCCTTTCTATCTCTTCAAACATCTAAGTGAAGGCTCACAGCATAACCTGTTTTGGACAAATACAATCCATAGGAGCAGAGTCTTGCAAACATGTGGCATGTTTTTTTCTTTTCAGGGTTTTGTTTTGCTTTTGTTGTTGTTTGTTTTGTTGGTTTTGGTGGTGGTGGTTGTTTTTATAATTGCTGCTTTAGCTCAGGCATATCTGTGGGCTGCAATTACTTCAGCACAGCACTGAACTAGAGGCATTTCTAAGGCTACTACAGACTCTGTAGTTCAAAATCAACACTTTCCTGTTGGGAGTCAAAAAGTGGCCAATACAGATCTGGAAATTTTGAGATCATGTTCCCTGATAATATGCTCTCCTGACTGCCTAATTAATTAACCACACCATTTCCTAGGTTGATTAAAAGAATCTTTGCTGCAGAACTAACCTTGAAGTGATGAAGGCATGGATAATTAGTTCTGCAGCCAAAATGAGTGGACAGAAATTGTACTTGGAGTGAATGCTGTGAAAGAAAATAGCCGTACAGATACCGTGGCATCCAGCAGCAGACAGGCATACAAAATTGTTCACAGATAAAAAAAAGAACACTAGAAGTAAGGAGCAGATTTGTCCTCTCTAATGAAACAGCAATTACAATACTCACAGCTTAAGAGGCTTCCTCTAACCTACAAACTTTCAGCACATCTTTGTCAGCAAAGACTGCCAGTGAGCTAATGGCCATCTCTGCCCCCTTGCCTGCTCTCAGAAGATTAACTGGGATGAAGGAGATAAAGAAGAGGGAATATGATAGCCAGTGTCTTCTCATTAACGCTCTGGTGGCCCTGTGAAAGCTATTAGCAGGGGAGGAACTTCCAAAAATGCACATGGAAGAACCCTCAGCAGTTCAAGCTGCTTAAGCTAATTTATCGTGATAATTAAGTACAGGTGATCTAGTTGTATTTTATTGTAATTGTTCACAGGACTGGAATCTTCTACAGGGACAGCTCTGGGAGAGAATCTGATTGTGTTTTAGTCTGACTCAAGGCTATTAAACAGGCACCTTTTAGTTATATGTTTTGGCAAACTTGGCTTTATTTTCCTGTTTGTGAATAATGGTATTACTGATGGTCATTATATCCAGTGTCAGTCACAGCATGTAACTCATACACTCTGTTAGCATTGGAGGTGTGCCAAGGCCCACCAGAGTTGAGCCTTAACCATTTGGGTGGGTGGTTCACACCACTTGCTGTGATCGGAAACAAAGAAGAAGTAGTTACTCCCTGACAGCACTTACAGCTTCTTACAGCTGCATTCAGATACAGAACACGTTAGATTCAGAGTTAATCTGGAAGGGCAGAATTACAAAATCAGGGCAAATGAGTCTAAGATAGACTCATTTGTAACTGATTACATTCACCAAGTTATTTAAATGATCTTCTCCATAAAAAATTTCAAATTGTAAGTCAGTACCCCATATCAATGACATCTCTAAATTCTGAAATGACATCTAATTTGCATTGAACTCCTGGGAGGTATCTATAAAGACTAGTTAAATGCCACCAATTAGCAAAAGCAATATATCAGGTAAACAGAAGTTCTGTTCTTACATAGTTGTTTTTTAAGGCTAAACACTTAAGTCTTTGTAAACCTGTGATGTCCATCGATCACAGAGCTATATAAGCATAAGCATTTAAGGGTGGGAACATTTCCACCCTCTGGAAGGCATTAACACAGGCAAGACACAAGTCAGCCTCATTCATTTAAACTTGATTTCAAATGCACTTTAAGTCTCAGCAATACAAAAGAAATTCACAAAAATTTCACGGTATTTGAAAAATGCTAGTTCTAGGAAAGCTTATATAATTAAGAACATTTTGTGATATGTTTATACAATTTGACTGCGTATTAACATGTCCTGACATTTTTATTACTTAATAGCAGTACAAATTCAGTTTGTATGGTCAATGACACACTCACCTCCCCAGTGCTCATCACACACTGTGAACAAGGTGGTTTTATTGGCTAATCCTGGGAACACACTGCTGCACTCCATAACAATAGCCTGAGGAATCATTATGATGCAGGACACAATCCAGATAATTATAATGCTGTTCCTTGCTCGCTTGGCTGTGCTTTTAAACATCAAAGGGTGACAAATTGCATACCATCGATCCAAAGCAATGCAGCTGAGTGTTAGTACAGACACAGAGACTGAAACTGTCTAAAGAAAAGAAATATTGTGTAAATGTAAATGAAGGATTTTTTCAGAGCTTTAGAAATTATTTATTGTAATTTTTCCCCAGGGTTTTAAAAATTATTTCCATTTTCAACATAGTTCTTTACCTGCAACTATTCAATAGAAATTACTCCCAGAAAAAGACTCCTTTTGAAATCAGTTCTTACAGAATTACATCAGATATCCTCCTCTGCTGTAGTTCTACTAGAATCAATTTGTCGATTTAAGCATTAGGTTCTACCTAAACTGAGTAGGTGTAGCGAAGTCAAATTTTGAAATAGCAAATTTAATCAACTGGGAATTTACAAAACTTTATCTTAAAAACCACTTTTAAAACATTAGACAATTAATTAGATCATCATATATATTCCATCATTTTACCTTATATTTTTCAGAGGGACAATGGAACTTTAGGGTCTCATAAAAAAAAAAACCAACAACAATCAGCTTAAGGCAGTCTAAGACATTTTACTTCCTGTTCCATATAGGAAACAACCTATCACTTCAGTTTTATTCTTTCATTCCATATGCTTGGTGATCATGTCACTCACTCTTCAGATTTTCTTTCACTAGAATAGAGGCTTTGGAAAAAAAATTTGCGATTTTGTTTGTATCGCGTAGATGACGTAGCTGCTGGAGAACTTTTGCCCTTGACAGCGTGGCTCTTCAGCCATAGAGGTATCTGCGGAAAATGTGGATGGTGCTGGGGGCTTAGGCGGATCACATGCATACATTCCAAGTTCTGCTTATTTTTTTTTAATTATAATGACTACAAGGCCAAGCACTTGTCATTCTAGTTTGCCCAGTCAGTTCATCCAACCACCTTTTCTTAGAAAAGGTATTTGTCAATCATCTCGATGCAAATGATCTCAAAACTAATTAAGTCCACTGGTAAATGAATGGTGGCAATTATTGCTTAAGGCAAACAATCTGACCAGCTCCCAGTGAACCTGGATACTCTGACTATTTCTAAGACTACAAAATCATTAAACACATGAAAAAAGCTCAGACTGCCTTCAGAAGTTGGATTGTCTGTTCTGGACACTCGTGTAGCTGTTTAGATCTACACAAAGAGAATATTAATGACTTTGTTGCTTTATATCCCTTCTGAATCATTAAAAAAGATCACAAAAAGAGCATCAGACAAATGTTCCAGAAAGTGTATTGCCCAAGTCTAACAATCAGATCGTCCAAACGTGGTATTTATTAATCATAAGCATATTCAGAAGTGGGACAGTCTTTTAGACCTCAGCATGTACTCTGAGATACCTACTTAGATATCAAGGATATACTTCCATTGGATTATCACTATTAGGAAGATGCTATTGTTCTTTCTCATTTTCATCATGAGTGAGTAATTTGCACACAAACATAGAAAAATAATACCTGTAAGTAGGGAATCACTTTGCAGAGGGTCTGCCCAAAGAACCATGTTTCTGTGATGTCCACAACTAAAGTTGCTGGAAGACAAGTAATTGTGACCAGAATGTCAGCCAGAGAAAGATTCACTATGAAATAGTTGGTAACTGTCCTCATGTGATGGTTCTTCCACACTGCAATGCAAACTGAATTTGGAAAGACAAGTTAGGGAGTGGTTTAAGAGGAAAACTTTTGGCTTTGTAGAATTAAGGAAATGTTTGTGTCTTTTTTTTAACACATACTATTTGAATATGTAGTTCAGTGCAAGAACCATGTGTTTTCTTTTAGAGTGGAAACAAGAGGGTAAATGTAGAGAGATTCTTGATACCCAAAGAATTGCTTTCTACAGATAATAGCATGGGAAATAATCCAATACACATCTAGATTTGTAAAAGTTTATCTGTTTTCTTAGGATAGCTTAATTCAAATTGCTAGAACACAGGATCTTGTAAACTGTACCAAAACAAAAATAATTTTATAAAATATTTTTCTGGCTTTAATATATCTATTGCATCTGCAGAGAATCTGTAACAGTTGTCTGTGATAAGTAATTAAAAGTAATTTTTGCAGTATTAAATATGGTAAATTTTTGATTATGATCAAAAGCAGCATGTAGCAGACACTTAGGAAGATGTGCCTTTAAAGTCTCTCTTTTTCAAATCGAAAGGCTTTTAGAAGTGAGGCAAATCAGTCCTTTAACAACATTACACTGAATTGATAAGCTACTAAATTAAAAATGCCAAAATTCAATCTGAGAAAGTAGCGTAAAAGTAAGTCTTTTTAATAATTTTGGACAACAAACCCTGAGAGACTCTATCAATCCAAAGCCTTTGAATGTTTTAGATGCAATTGCCAAAAGCTCTTTAAAAATTAATGCACAAAATTTTCCAGAAACAGCACAAAACTTCTTGTAAAACACAGTACAACTCACTGTACATCAAAGGGTCTTCCCTGCAAACAATAATTCATTCATCATGCAAATCCAGAAGAAGATTTAAAGTCTCCTTAATCTGTTAGGATATAGCACTATACTTAATTTAGATATATGAAACAGATCACAGAATGTTTAAAAGTGGAGTTAAAAATGTCCTCAAGAGATTGCCCAAATCTAAAATGGAATCAGCTAGAGTTAAGCCATTGTCTTATTAAACTAGCTAAAACAGCTGGAAAAAAATGCACAGACTTCAAGGCCCATCAGCTCTTGAGATCAGATGTTTCTTTAGATCCTAGGAAGGATGATGTGCCTGAAAGCTTCTGTCTATCTTCCAGCTGCATCAGTTGATCTAATAAAATATATTAGCCCATTCCACAAATCTTGTCTTGTTTGAATCTTTAGACCAACAGAACTACAGCAAGACTACAACTGAGCCATTGCTGGCAAGTTTACATTTTACATCTGTTATATTTGAAGATATTACACATCTCTTAAATGTGTTGCACTTTTTAATTTTCTTCCTTATTAAGAAAAAATAAACCTCATGTCTAATCTACTTTTATTTTGCTCCTACTTATATTGCTTTTTTCTTCTGCACACAGGCAGAAAGAAGAGTTTTTCCCAGCAGCAAAGCTTCATGTATGTTACACCTTTCCTCAGAGCTTCAGAGCTCTTTAGCTTTTACTCCCAGTCATTTCTTGAACATCTGCAACCATCCTTGTTGCTGCTCTCTGGACACTCTTCTGACTGAATCGCCTCTTTCTAGCGAAGAGTACAGTGACCAAAATTGGTAGAATACTCATTCAGAGCTTTGGCAGGAACTGAGACTACACTACTTCTTCATGAGAGCTATGTTTAGACATTTAAAGGAAATTTAGGACAAAAAGAAAGGGAGAGAGGCTAGGTGGCCTTCAGTTTCTCCAAAACAAGGTGATTTTATCATATACCCTTTTAGGATATAGGTTTCCAAGATTCATCTAAAATCTCTTTTGTGACTCAACATGTGTTCTTCATATCTTTTAGTGTGTTGCAGAGATAGTTCCAGATTCTATAGCTCATATAATGTAATTTTTGCTATTTATGTATCATGCTCTCATAAATGTAAGTGAAACCCCCCCTACAAAGCTCTTCACTGTTCTTGTACTGGTTTTGGAGAAAATCTTCCACAGTATACATTTCTTCTATTTTTTTCTTCCTGAATACAGAATTTTAGGTTCTCTTAGCTGTGGCCTAAGATATCTGAAAGGCAAGCCTTATAAATCAGAAGTTTAAAGGAAACATCATTTTATTTGTATTATTTGTATTTTCTTCCCATTTGCATGATTTAAGTTGCAAAGTAATTGTTTCTATAGCATTGTATGATAATTACAACATAACAGAGCTTTACCATTGTCTGTCACCAAGTTCCTACAGCTATAACTTACAGTCTAACAGTGCAGAGGCAGAATCTAACAGGGAAGTAATACATTGCTGCCCCTCTGGAATGTTGTTTGCAGTAGGAAATACAATGCTAGGGAAAAAAATTGCAAACACTATTTCACTTTCAATAATTTTAACACTTAACTCTAAAAATTTGAAGATTTGGACTTTTACTTATGGGTGGTTCTTTGTCTTGAGTGCAATTCATATTGAAAGTATGGTCCTGTCTTGTACTTAGGCAAAAGCTGATATTAAATGGCAATGTTTTTCTGTACTTCTTACTTATTTTATCAGTAGGCAAAATTTAAATAAAATATTGTTTAAAAGTCAGTTCGTCTACTTTTTTCTCATGTGGTGGTTTCAACAGTCCTTCATTCTACCCAGTTCAGGCAAGTGCATTCTTTTCAGCCATGGATATCAGAACTTGAAGGTGCAAGGCTTAAGCAGATATGTATGTTCTCTGACCAGGCCTATTCTTACTCCTATGCTGGCCTATCTGGGGAAAGCACCTGAACATAAACATTATTTATGGTAAAACAAATCCATAAAGTTGACAAATGTGAAGTCAATCTCTCTGGCAGCCAACTGTATCAGAAATCAATTCATAGCATTTTGCATGTTGGATTCAAAGCTTTCTATCAGTATGAGCAACTGCAACCCTGTGATACCCCAGAGAGCTAAGAAATATTATCATTTTCATCTTTAGCACAAAGAGAGTGAAGTGCAGAACAGAATTTGTTAAAGGTCATACAGTAAATCAGGCACTGATGAGAATAAGAAACTTGGACTCCTAATTCCCAGCTCTTTGCTAAACCTTCCAGATCACATTGGCTTAACATGGATGGAATTTAGATGAACTTCAGTAATTACTATTCCTCAGAGCAATATGAAAGCCTATGCCCCCTTCTACTAAGGATCTAGCAGTATGCAGGAAAGCCAATGTACAAAAAGTAGCCCTGAATTCCTTTGAATTCTAATCCACAGAGGCAAGAGACAACCAAAAGGTGGAAAACCTCAATAGTTTACAAGCATAGAAATGCAAGATAATTTGTTACTTTATATTTCTCTGTTTATACTTGTGTGTTTCTCCTTTTGACCTCTTCTCTTCTCTGCAGCACAAAACAATTTTCCATTATTTTTATGGCACATAGCACAAGAGCACCTTAATTAGCATGTTTACATACTACTATATTAATTAAATATCCCAGAAACTCGTTCCATGAATGTATTAAAAAAATGAGATTGTGAAAAAAAGCCCCTGAAGAGGAAGTATTTTCAAACCAAGTCAGCTTTCTCCCACCTCGTTGTCCTCTGCTGGTAGTATTGCTTTCAACCTGTGCAAGCTTGGGTAATATTTTATTTCAGTGCAAGGCTAAAGAGCTATGAGGATTTGCTATGATTTATTTGAATAAGAAATAATGATATAAAGATATAAACAGGTCCTAAATGACATAAAGTTGCTTCAACATATTCCTTCTAGACCCCATGTCTTTCTGACTTTATTACAGTACAAGGTTATTCAGTAGTCTTGGACAATAGCTTTATAGATATACCAGTGCCGTAGCTGCTCATCGGGAAAGATTCTCTAGCTTGTGTTCAAAAACTGTTATTTTATAGGCATACAAAATACTTTGGCTATGCCGCTGAATATAGGATAGCTTGTTAAATATCAGAACAAAAAATGCTATATACTCTCTTCTCACACTCCTTTAATTATGCATTGTCATCTCACGCGGCTCTGTAGAGAAGTGGAGGCACTCAGCTCACGTATAAACCCTCAGGAAACCTTCTAGAGAAAGGAAGCTCTGTGGAGTGGAAATGCCATCTGCCTACCCAGAAGGAAATAGCAGAGCCGTAGGTTTCCAATCAGCCTAGGGAAGAGGAGCAAGGATGAGGAAGGTAGCAAAGATTATCAATTAGGAATATATTTTACCAAAAAGTACTTCAAAATCATAAAACAGAAGATGAGGCCAGCAACAGCCTTCCTAAAAAACCTGGGAGACACCACAGCATTAACAGGATGCCTGTATAGCTGAGGCACAGTGTAGTGGCCCTAACTGAGCTCTTCAGACCTCCGTTAAAAAAATCTATGAAATCGTAAAAATAATTGAATAAAACCTCAATTTTACATTATATGCAAATCTTTTATGTAGCCTTTGATGTTCCCGGCTATAAATAGGACTGAGAAAGAAAGCGGGGAAAGTGGTGTTAACACAGGCATTGAAGAAAAGAGGATTAGAATAAAAAAAAAGAAAAAACAAAAAAGGCAGGAGAGAAATTTTAGAAATAATTCAGAAACATACTCCTCCTCTGCATGCTTTTCCTGCCTGCTAGTGCTCTAATGGAACCTAATTACCTGCCAAGAGTACTTTATTATTTTCCGCATTTTTGTTTTTATTTTACAAAACCACTCAAAGTTGGAGTTATCCCTGCACGTGCAAACATGCAGGCCAGCTTTCACAAGGAGCAGCTGTTTTTCTAATGGCTATTTGACTCTCCCTTTGCCATCTCACCTCTGGCGCTTTACTTGCGCTAGACTCCAGCAGAGCTTTAGGAAAAGCCCTTGCTGTTCCCTCCTCTACCACACAGTGTCAGTGAAGGCTCGAAAATCAGCGAGAGTCGCCAGGCTGACAGTGTTTGGAAAAACTTGTGGAGGCATTACCCAAGCGAGGACAGTTCTGCCATAACGAAGCTTGTTTTGGGACTCATCCTCCAAATGTAGACGATCTCCCGCTCCCCAAAAAGCCTCTCAGGAAAGTCCCAGCAAGGACGAAACATAAAAAGTTAAAAACAAAGTTAAAATTAAAGACAAATACTATTAGAAACCAATCAAGAAAGCTACTCCTCATTATATTCCTGAAAAAAAACAACAAACCCCACACCTCTCTAATATGACAATATGGTGAGATTGGTATTTTTCACATATAAATTTAGTCTAGTCCCTGTTGGTTTAGTGTCCTGAGGCATTTTAATTAGAGGCTGTAATGCCGTTTAATCAATTAGCACAGCTCATTGTGTATCAAGCTGAATATGAAAACAATACAAAGGCTCCACCTGGTATAAAGCAGAGCTGCTTTCCTCCTGGAAGATTTATGCTGTCTTGAGCATATTAAACACTGTGCTGCAGTTCTGCTGGTGGACTGCTGGGTCAGCTGTCAATTTGTTTTCTACATGTCAACTCTAAATCGTTTTCCTTACACTCCAGAAGTCTTGTCAACCTCTTACTCAATGGGTCATCTTTCAGTGTGACTTTCTGGGCAAAATAGAAATGTAATTTCCATAACCAGCAACAACTGACATTTTCATATATAAAGGAATGACACTACCTCTTATTTTACTTTTGATAAATAATTAATCCCAGATGGATGTAAACAAAGAATAGTAATTTTTCATACTAAACCTCAATGATTTTATTTTGCTTTATAATTCAGTATCACAACTGTTCGACTAAAGTATCAAAATATGGTCATCCAGCAGCTATTTGTAGCTGATGTTGTGACTGTAAGCACTGGTCCTGAACATCTCCAAATGCATGAGGCAGAAAGCTTCTAAAAAGCTTTACTCCTTCACAGTATTTTTCAATCGAACAGTGATGAAAAGTGTAAAAAATAGATTTGAGTTATACATTATTTATTCTCTACCTCCTATCCCCCCAAGAAATTGTTTTCCCCTGACAATGAATTGGTCCTCCATATGGGATTCTCCCTTTTGTTCTTTTTTAGTGATATTACCTGCTGCAAATCAAGATCTGAGTGGTGGGGTGTCGAGCAACACAATCATCTTTAAAGGAAGACTGTTGATAGTCTACCAACTGGAATTCTAGAGAGCTAGAGCCCCTGTGGAAACACTGAATCAATGCATACTGCTGGAAGAAGAAATGCTGTCATTAAAACTACCTTCATTATGACCGACTCCTGATTAAGGATTCTCCTGCTTTGACTTAAGAGTCTAAAAATTAGGTGGCTAAGACTAAGGTTGTTTTATTTGTGTAAGGAAGGCTTCCCACAAGTCTTTCAATAACTTCATTAATGACCTTGGTTATGGGGAGAGAAGCACAGTAACTATATTGTGGTGGATATTTAATTAGCGGTTTTTGAAACCAGCAATGAGAACAAAAGATCTAACACAAAGCGATCTCTTCTGTGAATAGGGAGATAATATCTACTACTTCCTAGGTTGTCCGTCTCTTACCCGATATTAAGGTCTAAACTCACACATTACTTCATTTTTACATAACTAATCTTATCTGAAGAAAGGAGACCAACATGAAACCTGGTTTATGTTGACAAGTAATAGAAAGAATGACACAAAGAAAATACACTTTTTAATACAATGTTTATTATAAAGGAAATATTTTTTAAAAATCCTACATCTGGTAACAATGCCCAGCAGATAAGAACTGTTCTTGAATATGTGATGCGATAGCTGAAAAGATAGATAGTACTCTGGGCAAAGGAATTACACAGCCTACCAGAGAGGTGATAGCTCCTTATCAACAGGAAACTCTAGATGTGTCAAAAATTCTTAGAAACATGACAGAAAGTTAGGTGGTTAGGTCACGCTCCCTATGTATCACACATGAACAAGTACATATGCGTAGGTTCCATCACACAAGTAAAATACCAAAACTGTAAAAAATACAGTTGAATAACATAGAACATATGAAATCTCAAGGTATTCAGCTTCACTGAAATGTACTAATGGGGAACTGTCTCCCACAAAAGACAGTGAGGGCCTACATAAATAAAACAGATATACAGCAACTAGTTTGCTTGCAGCAATATATTTTCTGAGATGTTTTCTAGCTGCCAAGTGATCTGTTGTCCTGAGACTTTTAAGAGGACTTGAGGGTTGTGGACGACTCATGTTCTCCAGCCTCATTCTATGTTTCAGGCACTGCCTTATTATGATGATGTTAGGGAAGAAAACAAGAACTGAATTCTGTGCTGGAAGCTTATTTCAACAGATCAGAATTAGGAATAATAGCACAACCATCTAATTAGCACAGGATTCATTTTCTAACTCAGTCACATTACATAATCTTAGGCAATTAACAATCTGATGGAAATGGGAGTTATTACCAGAAGATCAGCTATGCTATAAAAAGAGACTGCCCAAAATGCCATATTTGGTCCGCTGTGGTGGAAGAAAAAGGTACCATCACAGAGTTTTCCAAATCTAACTGTATTGATTAAACAGACAGATTGGTTTAGAATGTCCCACCACACACACAAACACACACACAGAAATCATTACCAGTATTAATTATGAAACCTGGTCATCTCTGCAGAGCTGGCTATACTGATCAACCAGATGTTTTATAATAATAATAATTGATATAACTATTTTTCTATCCATAGTAACAATAAAAACTCTAAAAAATCCTTATGCACACTTCCTATTACAGATGGAAGAGCCATAATATAGCTGTCATACTGTACATGATGCTATGATAAAAAGATTTCACACTTCACTGATTCAATTTAAATGTGCGTGAATCATTAAAATCAAGGTGTGTTCACAGCTGAAATGCTGTGCAGTTTTGAAACAGCATGCTTAAAAAAGCATCTGTCAGTCACTGTAAAATGGAGTTGCACTAGGAAAAACCTTTCCATGTCCATGTTTGTTTCTAATGTAGATGTAAGAGTGACTTTTCTGTAGGATATACAAAGAAAATACAATTCACTATGCTAGTGGCATGTTCCAGTGAATATCTTACACATTATACAACTTCTGAATCTCTATCATGAATCCTTCATTGTCAATATTATATTCCACAAACTGAGCTAAAATCCTTGCAGTCTTACTGTGCTAAGGACGAGCAGACAAAGCACGGTTCTGTCAGGGTTGAGTGAACTCCCAGGCTCTGCAACCCCAGGGGTTAGGTGCCCATGCTGAAGGCCAGCTCTGGTACAGGGCAGCATGTGAGCTGGGATCTGGCTGCTGGGAACACAGCCTTTGGAGTACTCCTCTGTGGGTCACTTCTTTGCCTTGGAGCTACATTTAAGCTCAAGCCCTCACACTTAGTTCAGGCAAAGACCATGTTGCAAGTACACTTGTGCCTTCCTGAATTTGATTGTAATCCTCATCCACTGACTTGACTTTCTGGCTT
Source organism: Cephalopterus ornatus (assembly GCA_013396775.1). Lineage (NCBI taxonomy): Eukaryota > Metazoa > Chordata > Aves > Passeriformes > Cotingidae > Cephalopterus > Cephalopterus ornatus. The sequence continues at coordinate 259,088 of VZRE01007685.1, read as the reverse complement.
AACCTCAGACCTGCTTCGTCACTATGGATTTGAAGGTGATTGCTGGGAGGTGACTGAAACCTGGTAAACATTACCAGACCTACCAAGCTCTCGGGCACAGTGGGACTATATTGGTGAGTACAGTGCTCTGTCAATCTTGCTGCTGCCCTCAGCTCCTAGTTCTCCTTATCCTGGGGAACAGTCCATCATAGTTCTCTGACAAATTCCACTTGTGAGACAGATAGTAAGTCAGCTGCTAATGTCCAAAAAAACCAAAGAAGGTTTCACTTGACGTACAGCAGAGAAAATAAAGAATGCTTTAAAACCAAAGAAATATTCTAAACACTTCACTTTTCTTTCCCATTTTTGAAAAATGGTGAGTAATCCCTATATTATGCAAACAGCGATGTATTTCAGCTGATACTGAAACTCTTACACAAATGGAGCTCATAGTTTCTATCTCTTAGGTAGACAAAATGTATACATATTGTATCATTTCCCATGTAGTACCTTTTTAACCATGCTAAAAGCCATTCTAGTTATTATTCATCCAACAGGTAAACGTGACTCTAATGATGATACTAGATATATAAAGTCCTTTCAGTGACAGATTCTCCAAGTAATCTGAACAAAAAGCAATGTAATAATTTAAAATGTGATTAAATAAACTATGCCTTATTTACAACAATGAAATAGGATTCATGAAGATTATGTAAAAGAATGCATGACTCATCCAGTTCTACCTACACATGTATGTATACCTAGACCTCAGTATTCACTGGATACCTTTAAAATGATAATAGAGCAGCACTTGAGACAGTTGCCTATTGATAGGCATTGAGTAGGACGCTGGTGTTAGAGCTGTACACAAATCTTTTCTTCTCCAGCCCTAAAGAAATCAAACTACAATGAATAAGAATAAAATGGATGCTGTTGCACTCTATGAGCCAGACTATGAACTCTTTGAAGAAAGGACCACAGTTTGGTTCTGTACGGATCTCAGCACAACTAGCAGTTACTGTAAAACAGATAATAAATGATACAGCTATCCAGAAAAGAGTAATTCTCTGTCAATTAAATGTGGTTTCATTCTGAGTTAGAAAAAAAAAACAAGTATCACCAAGTTGTTTGAGTAAAGAAAGCCTCTGAAATTTCTCACTGATGTCCTGCATGGTCTCTTAGCCTTGGAAGCCAGCAATGCTGAGAACTTTCAAGCTGGGCATTGGCAGGCTGTATGTGCTAAAGATTTCAGCTCCTGCCAGCTATGGGGAGGTCTGCCAAGAGGCCCAGCAGCCCAGCTGGCGGGATGCCACAAAATTGCTTTTTCTGCCTTCAGTCTGTGATCAAACCAAGGGATCTCTGCTGTACATTTTTATTTTGATGAATGCCTGTTCCCTAAGAAACCATTTCGCTAGAAAAAGTCTGACCCATGCAAATTAATAACTTCAACAAGGACCATTGTCATTCTTCTTTCACATGTATAAATGGAGTTAAATATATGTAGTTGTACATTACTTATTAATGCCTTGTGGTTTTACTCCAGTTATTAACTTGCTGCAGTTGGTCAGTGGAGTGACATCAGTAACCAGAGACCTCTGTACACCCTACAAAATGCCTTTTCTTCTGTAATTATCTATTTTTCTATGTTCAAGCAGTGTTTTCAATTCAATGTTTTCAAATAAAGAAGAAACAGGACTTTATAGTCAACATACATTCTCCATTAAGAAATCCTATGTTTTCCACTAGCTGTGCAAAGAAGTTGCAAGAGTTTATTTGCTCTACAGCTGTAAAGAAATTTTCTGGTCCTGTTTACAAAAGAGAAAGTCCTGACCCTCAACACCTATTCTTCTTCAAAAGATAAATATTGACCAAGTGAAGAAGAAAATAGGGCAATCATACTGATGTTATCATCTGGATTTCATATTCTCTCAATGATCATGTAAATACGTCTTAAAACTATCTTAAAATCTGTTTCTTCTCAGTGGCACACAAGAGAATAACTGACATGAAGCATTTGAATGCAACACTGAAACTTGCATTCAAATACAGAGACTTGCTAATGGTTTTTACTTTAGCTGGTTTGTGCAGCAGCTCAGACAGTATATGTCAGTTCTTCTAATTAAATCGAAAGCTAAATAGCAATGCAGACCTTGTTATATGCCACTATAAGTAGAATTCCTACTGTGCATCTCACTCAAGAGCCCAGTAGATGTCAATCATAGTTCAGCCTTATGATTCTACCCTTGGTTGTTAATTAACTGTCAGAATGCTTCAGTCCAGTTTATTAGTAATATCTGAGGGATTTGCAGTGCCTTCCACTTGCACAGATGTTATTTCTGGGATACTCCTAATCCCATGTGAGTGCACAAACCAAAATAAGAAGCAGAAATATAATTTTCGGTACCACATAGGGAAGGGGAGGGTCTTTCCTGATAGCTTAAGTCCTATTTGAATAGGACATTGACAAAATAGAATCAAAGCATTGACTTCACATGCCACATGAGTCCTGCAACACTGGTCAAACATAAGCAAAGGAACACAATGCTTCATTAAGAATAATGCTATAAAGGACTATTAGCCACTAAAACTCTCTTTAGAAACACTTCTGCTTTTCTTCAAGAAGGTCCATGACTAAATCCCAGATTAATTTTGAACATGTAAGAGAAATCAACTTCTCAGAGACACCAGCACGTGTGCTGTTCTACATCAGATTTCACTGGTAGTAAAAGAGTTTCAAAAAAATCTCTTTGGAAAGAGCATTAGACCACATCCTTTTCTCACCTCAGAATCACCTGAGCCTGCAATCAGTACAGTGTGAGCTTTCTTGAATAAAGATGAGACTGTTCAGCTAACAAGCACCTGCACCTGCAGATCCCACAAACAAGCTGCCCGTAAAAAACTCCAGCAGTTTTGTGTGAGTAAGGCTTATGTCATGCATAAAGGCAGTTTAAAGAGCAAACAGCTTGAGAAGTATCATAAAATCATTTAGGTTGGAAAAGACCTTTAAGATCATTGAGTCCAACTGTAAAACTGAATTATCTATTGTATGATTTATTGTGATTTAGAGAAGTGGATAGAAAGGCATTCAGGTACTGCTCTGTTTATTTTAAAAACACCATCAGATTTACTGTCACGTACTACAACTTGGAAAGAGATTTCAGAGAAGAAGTGGACATTCCAGCAAAAGAAATGGTGGGTGGACTGCCAGCTGCCACTTTCTGTCCCAAGCAAAAAGGTAATGTACACAAATGCTAGGGAAGAACAGCTGCATATCAACACTGATATCATCTCTATTTGCCACCACACAGAGAGGAAAGCTTTTCTTCTCGAGGCTTCGGGGGGAAAAAGTGTAAATAGGGTGAAACCTCTTACAGCTGAAGATTTGACCTTGAATCATTACAGGCAAGAGGACAGCTTGTTTACAGAACGGGTGGCAGCAAACCGGTAAGCACAGGTAGTTCTAAAACAGTCTTTGCTCAAAATGAAAAGGGCAGTTTTCTTCCCAGTTTAAAATACAGCATATTTGCCAGGGCTCTTATCTTTACAGTGCCTGTCAAGCTGGCTGCCAAGCAATAGACCGAGCAAACGTGGATGTTTACAGAAACTTAGTGCACCGCTCAAGGAAGGAAAAAAAAAAAAAAGGAAGCATCAGTCCATTGCAAGAAAAAAAGCCTTTCAAAATCTTGCCTTTGGCTGCTGTCTTATTTGCATCCTGCCTCGGGAAGCTTGCAGTGACAGCCCTGATACGCACAAATCCTTCCGAAAAACATGAATGAAAGACCCGTATGGTGGGGCGGGGCGGGGCTCAGCGCCCTCCGTTCATGGCAATATCTCAGATGGACACAGGGAATGCCAATGGCCGTGAAGGCAGCCCAGCGGGTGCTGCCCGGCGGAATCTGCTCCCGGCAGCCACACCGCGTCCATTCATGAACGCGGAGCTGGTGACGCTCCCCCGGCCACCCTCCTAGGCTGCGGGGAGAGAGGACACTCTCCCCTGTGCCAGGACAAGCGCCTTTTTCGACAGCCCAGAGAATGACTCCGGCGCGGAGGACAGCGGCAGCGGGCTCGGGGGACCGGAGGAGAGGAGAGGTGGGCGGGCTGCCAACGGCCAGACCCCTCTTCCCGCTCCCATGCACCGCCCTCGCCCACTGTCCGTCGCCCCAGTCCACCCGTGCCCTTCCTGCCTCGCCGCCGGCTTTCCGCCACTCTACAGCAGCACCCTCGCTCCTTGCGAGGTGGCCACCGAACACGCCCCGCGCCCGCGCCGCCTCCTTCAAGGATGAATGGAA
>VZRE01007685.1:131686-254421 GCA_013396775.1 Cephalopterus ornatus | reverse complement strand
CCCCGCTCCCCCTGCCCGGCCCCGGCCCGAGCAGTGACCGCCACAGCCCCTCGCCAGCGCAGGGGGGAGCGGGTTTTAGGGCCCCTTCCGCGCAGCAAGAACTTTCCCCCGCATTTCCAGCGGGGAATGCGAAAACCCACCCGTTTCCAGCCACCGTCCATGCAAAACCCGTCTCCGGAAGGGGGAAAGGGAAGTTTGGGGGAGCTCGACTCACCCAGGACGTTCCCGACGAGAGCCACTATGAAGACGACGATGTAGCCAGCGATCAGCGCCCATTCGTATTCCTTGGGATGCAAATACTCCTTCCAGAGGTATTGCAGGAACTCCTCATCATCGTAGTCGGAGGAAGGGGTTAAAAGAGCCTCTCGCGTTTCGTTTAGTTCCGACCCGCTCGTCCAATTCCTGCACGGAGGGGAACCATCCTCGGGTTGAATTCCGGACATCCCTGGTGGTTATTCCAGCGACTAGGGAGAAAAAAACCAACAAACACAAACCCAGACCCTCTCAGAGCATCCGAGCTTTCTCCCGCCCGTCCATCGAGGCTTGTGGTTGCCAGTGCAAAAAGCGGGGTGTGGGGAGAAAAATGACGCGGGAACTTACGGGAACCAATGCGGGAACAGGCTGGGGATCCGCGTCGGTCCGCAACCTTCCCTGACCAGCCTTTTCCCCCACCGGGCAGAGAGTGCACCCTCCACGAAGGAGGTTGCACCCCCGCCCGGTCGGGGAAAAGGCTGGTCAGGGAGGGTTGCATGCCTCAGGTGCCTCACCTGACCCGGCTGGAAAAGTCACGTCCGTTTCAGACGCCGCCGATTTTTGTTCCCCAAACCATGCACAGCATCCCCCCACACACCTGAATTTCTGCACGCCCTCCCCCCAGTCCATCCCCAGTCCCGCATCTCTTCCCCCAAACCTACTCCCAGCTTGTCCGTCCTCTTCTGACTCCTTCTCCTCGGTTTCTCACCCTGTCCTACACAAGCACTTCGCTTTAGACCTTTCTACATTAGATTCCAGATATAGTCAAGTTATTTGTAAATTAAAGGCTGTGGAAGGCAGTCTTGAAAAGAAACACTGCGTTAAAGGAGCCTTTAAAAAAAAGTGGCTAATGAGGCTGTCTCTGTGCCACTTTGAAGGCTGGGCTTGGTATGGGGCTAAACCAGGAATTAACTCTGATGAGAAAATCCCTAAGGGTGCTGAACAAACAAGTGTGGGGTTTCATCGGATTTGAAGATTGTGAGAGCTAACTTTAGGTTTGATTTTAGCATGCAGGCTCAGTGCACTGAGGTTGTTTCTAATGTCCAATTTGGGATCTCTGAAGTGGGCTGAGCCGGCAGACAGCAGTTCAAGAGAACCCAGAAGTGCAAGTTAAACAATGTGATTGGATTCCTGGATTCTGGTCATTGCGTCTTGAATTATTTTCATACTTTGCCCAGTGTACAGTTCCTGAAAGAGAAGGGATACGTTTGGACTTGTCCCTCCGTGACTGATAAAATCCCCTCTTATTCCGGTAATCTGTTCACTTGCTATCTGAATAATTTAATGAATCTGATATAAGCACCATTTCTATTGTGAAATGGTACACCTCACTCAGTTGAGAATTTCAGTGCATTCCATAGGAATGGAGGGACTATTATGATGGAATTCTGCTTCCAACACATAAGCATAATAGAGAGGCAGGTATCCATTAACACCGTACTTAGAGTGCTTAGCTGTAGACAGTACTTTAGGCTCCTCAATTGTTCTTTATCAGTGGGCAGCCTTCTCTATTGCCTTCAAAGTTCCGTGCAGCATACCTACACCCGGAATACCTGCTGCTATTTCTTTTCACTGTAAAACAAAGAAAAATTTTCTTTCCTATTCCACAGGGAATTCGAGTAAACTTTTTAGTCTAAATATGTTAAAGAGTGAGATCTACTTGGATATACAAGTAGGATCAGCATCTGTCTTACATAGATTAGAAAGGTCGAGTTTGAAAACATCGTAAACAAAGATTAAAGAAGCAAAGGATCTGCAACTAGTGAAAACGTTTAAGCTTATATTAGTTGAGGTATGGATTTTGAGAAGTGATTTGAACTCTCCTGGCAATGCAGGTCTGCATGGTACACAAAAAGAGACCTATTTAAAGAGCTTGCCATGGTTTTTGCTAGTGGTGAAGAGGCTTAGAGAATGACCATCTGGCAAACAGTAACAGACACCCCACTCATGCTCCAACTTGTTTCACATGCTAAAATGTTTGTGATTCCAGTATTTGCTTCCAAGTTGCCATAAAGTCTGAAACAGGTAATATCTTTTTTGACATAGAGTACATTCTTCTTCCTCCTTCACCAATAGTAACCCCACCTGGAGTGCTGCATCTGTGGTCCCCAGCACAGGAAGGACATTGACTTGCTGAAGCAAGTCCTGAGGAAGGCCATCAAGATGATTAAAGGGATGGAGCACATCTCCTATGAGGAAAGGCTAAGAGAATTGGGATTGCTCAGCCTGGAAAAGAGATGGCTTAGGGGTGACCTAATTGTGGCCTTCCAGTACCTGAAGGGAGCCTACAGAAAGGATGGAGACAGACTTGTTACAAGAGTATGTAGTGATAGGATGGGGGGAGGGGAAGGATGGATTTAAACTGAAAGGAAGTCGTTTTAGATTAGATATTAGGAAGAAAGTCTTCACCATCAGTGTGATGACATACTGGAAGAGGTTGCCCAGACAACTGTGGATGCCCCATCCCTGGAAGTCTTCAAGACCAGGCTGGATGGGGCTTTGAGCAACCTGGTCTGATGGAAGGCTTCTTGCCTATAGCAGGGGCGTAGGAACTAGATGTTCTTTAAGGTCCGTTCCAACCATTCTATGATTCTACAAACATTAGGGAATTAAATTAAAAGGGTATAAATGTTTGGAAACAACATGAATTTATGAAAATTGTGTCTTAAGGTTCTTTTCTTTTCAGCCAGATTACAAATTTGATTGACAAAGATATAAATAATTGATTATGCAGATTAATAAGATGAATAAATTTGGTATTCCTAGAGTACTGTAAGACATTCACTTTGATTCATATAGACATTCTGATTAGGGAGCAGGCTACTAAAAAAAAAATCAATCTAGCACACATCATAGAGGTTAAAAATGGGCTAGCTAATGAATCTAAGAATGAAATGGTAGACAAAGAATCATCCCTGAGCCTGTGCATTCCTACTGTCAAGTTCTCAGTTCTGTTACACTCATCATTCAATGACCTTGAAGAAGCTGGCAGGTGATCCAAAGATCAGGTGTACTCAACTAAACACACATGCTCATCACAAATCTGTAGCCAGAAAGCTTCATATGATCCCTGATTGTATAAATAAGTATACCTGTGAAAACAGATTAAGTTTTAAAGTATAGGTGAACCTTGACTTAGTGAAAATATTCGCCATGTACAAAACTCTGGTACTGAGGAAATGCTTTTCAAATGGAGCCATTTTAGCTGTACCTTTTAAAATCAAGATCAAATGCCTGTCTAAAAAATAAGTGCTAGCTGAAATGAGAATTAATTCAGAAAAGTCACATGACATGGTATGCAAGAGGTCAGACTAGGTGATTATAGTAGTCCCCTCTGGCTTTCTGATTTGTGAAAATATGTTAGCAGAATAGATTAATCTGATGAATTTTAGTCCTGATTTATCTTTTTTAAAATTATACTATTTTCATAAAGCCTAGTGCAACAGTTTAAATCTGTTCCTTTCATATGCAAGTATACAGCAAATGTTTCAAAGTATGTAATTCTTATTTTGTTAACAGGTTCTTTTTTCAGTTCAAAGCCTGCTTAATGCGGTTTTACAAACTTCTACAAACAAAGAATGTATTAGCTACACAGCACTTAAAAGAAGCTTGAAGTCAAGGTTCTATCTATCCACCTTCTTATCTCAGGAGAGTACTGTCTGGTACTTTATTTGGCTAAAATGTGTATCTGTTCTAATCCATAACTTTCCATCACTAATCCAAAAATACTGAAATTGAATTACTAGGCCTAGAAGATACGTCTTATGGCTTTCAATGCCACTTGTTATATGACATTAAACTGTGTGAATATAAATCGAACAGAATTTTATGCTTTATTGCATCTGATAGCTCACAGGAACTGACATTCATAGAGGACATACCAACCTTACTTCAGCATCCAAGTTTATGGCTTTGTCAAACATATTTCTTCCTCCATAACAAAAATTCTATTGCAGAGTTATATTTTTATTAATTACATGAATAGATGGCATTTTTTTCTTCTCTTAGAGACTAGACCTTTAGTTTTAAAATATATGTGATTCCTAAGACTTGTTCCAAATAGCATATTAAATTAGGAACCTTTTATCAAAGTAGAATTAATTTTAAAATTTTTGCAAACTTGGATTAAGAGTCAGAGAAGCTGAGGAGGTTTTTTTCTGCTGTTGCTGAACATTTTAGCAGGTGATTTTGTTTCTGGGAAGCAAACCACATGAGCACAGCCACTGAAGAGAAACAGACTGCTGTGCTGGCAGAAGAAATGGACTATGTGAACACATCCTTCCTTCTGTCTTCCTTTCACTGTTCTCACTGAACCACTTTTCTCTGTCTCTTTGTCTCTCTTATGGCAGTTAATAGAAAACCACCAGCCTTTCTGTTTATTTACTTGAGTCATCCTGGTCAGTCAAGCTCTAGATTTTGCCTGTGAAGCCCTTCTGGTATCTTTCCTTCTATAATGGTATTTCAAGGTGGAAGTGCTTCTCCCTGGTAGCGGCACTAAGTAGTTCCTGAGAACCAGATGGACTGTTATCAACTAGTAAAGCCGATAAATGAGCAAGTAGGGAGAATTTAAGAGAAAGAGAGGAAGACTGAAAAAGCCAGCTTTGGAAATCTATACAGCTGTAAATTTCATTGGGGTGATAAGGATAATACCTACCAGGCAGTAATGTGCAAAGGGCCACAAAAGAAAAGTGAATACTGTATTCTTTTTTGAAGAGAATGAATTTATAAGCAAACCTTATGAAGTAACGTAATTATGGTCCGTCACACAATACATTTGCAGATGGGCCATCACACAGTACATTTCCTTTAGGTCTGTTCTTATCTTAGCATCAATTCAGGAATGAATTGTAGGTTAAATATTCAAAACTAGTTTTAACATGAGAGATATTATTCAAACGTGCTGCTGATTTTTTTTGAACTGCTGGTGATATGAGAAGCACATAGCAATTACCCTTGTTTAGGCAACCTCAGGCATTTTTCTCTTTGCGTGTAGAAAGCAGGATCCTGTTAAGCAAGATCCTGTTTTAAACAATGCAAAATCTTACTGAGGTACCATTATCCAAATATAGCAAGAATATCAGTAACACTCTACCGATTTATTAGCTCACCAGCACCATTAAAATGACACAAAGCTAAGATAACTTGCTCTATTTCTAGCAGTGATCAAATAGGAAAGATTAGCTATTGGTTAGTTCCTATGCCATCTTCATTATTAATAACCACCAATACAGAACATATTTGAAGTGAAAAATCCTGATTCTAGTCTTGTTTACTCTACTGTAAATTAGAAGTAACTTCATTCATGTCAGTAGAGTTATGCTGCTGTAATACAAATTAAAATAATAGACTAAATAGTTGTGCAAATTCAGATGAACTGAAAGCAATATGAGAATCTGAGTCTCAGTGAAAACTGTTGTGCAACTGGAAACAGAATTAACCAACATCATTCCTGTATAGTACAGATAAATTTCCAGAGCGGTAAAAAACATATCTATGTAAAAGTACACTGCTCCACCATGCTTTTCTTGGGCTATTTGCTTACTAACAGCCAAGTACTAAAAAGAGTTTTAAAATCCTTTTAATTTGTTTAGAAAAAAGAAAGGGTTTTGATATATGAAAATGAATGTGTTCCATCTGCAGCAATCTCTCTTCCACCAAGTCTACAAATATTTAAAAGCAAACACATTTAATGATCAGGGCACAAATCCAACCTGGATAGAACAAATTACAAGACACCTTTCATGAAAAGGTCTCTGAACTGTATGCAGAAGCTGAGAGAGGGATGTCTGTTTACTCTTTTTTTATAAGTCAGGGCGTGCCCAATGATAATTTCAGTCAGCAAGCTTCAATTAGTAAAAAAGCTCTTCTAAACTTCATGTTTATGTGAGAACTGGAACTCGTGGAAGCCAAGGCAAGTTTATTACAAGTCTATCAAAGCTGTTAAATGAGGCAGTTTGAATGCAACATTGCACTCAAGGCAAGAGCTCTGAAGCCAGAGAAAATATAACTCCAAACAGAAAACCAGAATAAAAGTACTGTATTGTGCTATTGCTGTCATCAAACTGGTTCTTACATTCTTCTCCAACCCTTCATATGGCATAAGATCAGCGATCCCTCAAATCAGTGTTACATCTCTGACAGTGGCCAGGAATAGATGAGTAGAAGGAGAACATGAGGGTAAGGCAAGTCTGCAGTGATACTTCCTGTCATTACAACTTCTCATCTTTGAGCAAGCTGCAAGTTAGAAGCTTCCAGAGGCCAGTCATTAGATCTGGCTGATGAATAAGTGCTTTCTCCAACAATTTGAGCCCATATGAACCTCTGGCTTCCACTGTAACTAGAAGCAATGATGTCCACATTTTGTTACAGTGTTCCTCCTTTGCTACGTTTGAAAGTGTTCCTGGATAATTTTATTTGGTTTTTTGCTCATAATTGTAAAAATTAGAGTATTTCCCTTTCCGCTTTTGAGATGCTCTTTTCTTCAGTCGAGTCCTTCTTGAAACTATCTACATTTCAGCAAACACTTTGTTTTGGTTACTCAACTTAGCGTCAACAGAAAACTTTGTTACATTTTATATTCGTACCCTAAATCGTCTGTGATCTTTTTAAATGAGGTCCTATTAATTCAGTCTTTGTTTTCTTTTGTGTCGCTTGTATGAATGTTGTTTGGTTTGCCCTATATTCTATACTTTTTTTGAGTACAACATTCTGTAACTTCACTACCAGATGAATCATTTCAAATGGGACACTTTTCAGCACATTGGCTTTCAGATCATTATTTTAAAAACAAATCCATTTTTATTTTAAGTTTCATCAATAGATTTCTTTTTCCTTGGATAGACTACATCCCTCATGTCAGTTTGATTTTTTCTTAGTTTCCCCAGTTCCTAATTTACTGACTCTGCTCTTCATGCCATTTCTCAGACACAAACTGACACTCTGCAGTCTCTCTAGGCATGTGTTTGGTACTGGCAACATTTCTCAAATATTTTTTATAATATTGTTGCTACTATTCTATTTTATGACACCTTGAGATTTCCATTTTAATGTTAAGTTTTCAGAGAACAAAAGAGAAGTATTTAGTCATGAGGATAGTTCACAAACCATCAAAATAATTTGTTGCCATACCATTGTCCACACTTTGCTCTTTTGTTTCTCAAGGTGTGATTTCATAATCTGTTTAGATATACATATTTTCGTGTGGCTTTTTTTTTTTCTTAATAAAATGTTTCATTTAGGTAATGGGGAAGAGCTTACTTTCCTCCTATTTTTAATGAACTGCTGCATGAATATTTTTCTCATTCATTCAATGAAATGTTACCAAGAACTTTTAAGTGGCTAAACACTACTTTGCACTGTAACATGCAGAACTTTACAGTAATTTTCCTGACTGTTATAAGGCTTCCTGTGATAGAAAAACAAGTTTTCTGCACCAGAAATTGAAGATATTATGGCATTCAATTTCTGAAGAAAACAAAGATTTTCTTACACATTTTGTAATTATAGAATTATAGAATTGTTAAGGTTTGAAAATCCCTCCAAGATCTTCAAGTCCAACCATTAACCCAGCACTGTGAGGCACACCGGTTAAACCATGTCCATAAGCATCACAATCTAAACATATTTTTAATGCTTCCAGGGGTGGTCATTCTACCACTTCCCTAAGCAGCTTGTTCCAATGCTGTCTCATGCTTTCAGTAGAGAATTTTTTTCTAATATCCAATCTAAACCTCCCTTGGTGCAACTTCAGACCACTTCCTCTTATCCTGTTGCTTGTTAACTGGGAGAACAGACTGATCCCCGCTCGCCTACAATGTCTTTTCAGGAAGTTGTAGAGAGTAGTAACATCCACCCTGAACCTCCTTTTCTCTGGATTAAACAACTCCAGTTTCCTCAACTGCTCCTCATTAGACTTGTGCTCCAAAAGTCTTTCAGTTTGTGGGGTGAAAGTGAAAATTTTATTCTGCAGTTTGCTACTGCATCTATAAAATGTACATTTACTAGGGATATTGTTAGAGAGAAGTGTGGAACTGAACACCAAATCAGAGTGAAGAACTTGATTGTTCGGGCTGTTAGATGATGTTGGGCCAAAAATAAATAAATAACAGAAGTTGTCTCTGCTGTAGAATTACTAAAACTAGAACCCTCAGTGGGCTTCTACAGCTCCTTAAATATTGGATGTTGCTTTCTGTGTTCATCTCTTATTGTCAGTTGCCTATTTCAGTAAGTCTCACCTTGATTGGCTGTACCTTAAAGGCTATTATCAATATACTATTCATTATTCATTATCCATTATCCATTCTCCTCTTAGACAGTGGCTGGCTCAAATATTTACTCTGTTAAACACCATAAACCAATAATTCAGCTTGCAAAAAGAAGAAAATATAATAAAATAAAATGCCCAAAAATGCCAAAAAGAAAAGGAAATGTTAAAAAGTCTAGACACAGATCAACATTATACTGCAGAAATTAACCTAGCCTGAATATAAAATGAACCCTTTAGTGAATTAAACCCATATTTTTTCATCTCAGTCAAGTCACCTTGCATTTAGGAGTCACATCCAGCTTCAGTTCTCATGTCAGAGAATACCAGTCCTTATTATTACGGGCAGATTTTTCTCTTCCTTTTGCCACTTGACAACTTCAGAGCCTCAGATAATAATATTTCTGTCAACTATTAAAACATTTTTGTATCTATTACTTAAAGATGTATGTGCGCTTCGCAGGATGAGTCTGTTATCTATTGAAGGGTAAAGGAAGAAGTCATTTAAGGATCATCTTTGCTAATGGTAAAGGCAATTGTGGAAGGATCAGACCTGTGACCAAGTACATGTAGACTTATTCACCTATTGTGCAGCAGCTCGCTGGGGTTGGCAGGGGCCTGAATGGGCTCAGATGTATGACAATGCAGACATCACTGCTGAGTTGGACCATCGGACTGGAAACCCAACAGCACAGGAACTTTCATTGCTTTTCCTTGTGTTTATAAGTAATGCACAAACTCTCGGAGTCATATGTGTAAACAAATTATTATAATCTCTTATACTACGGTTACATTTTGGGGGCCAGCATGGAAAGGGACACTTATTTTTCTGTGAAGTTGAAAGTGTGAAGTAGTGCTTAAATATGCATTGAGTGATGAGTATGAACCTGGAGACTGCAGCAGACCTGCAACTTTAGGATTTTTTCAGTAAGGCTTAGGAGGGGATATCCCAGTCTGTGCAATTCTTCCAGTGATTGCAGAAGATAAACGATCCACTTTTGCAGAATTTCAAGCTATAAAAAAGACTTTCAGTCTGTGATACAGTTAATTCTTTCCTCTTCTAAAATGTATTTATATTGGCTGCATATTTTTCATTTGATGTTATAGAACAGCTTGCAAACAAGGCGGCCTTGTCTCAATTTAAGTTTAGCTGGATCATGATTAACCAAGATCTTCAAATAAAGATCTAAACATGTCATGGCAAATCATGAACAGAGCTTGGGAAAGTATTATTTTAAAAAGCATAGCTCACTTTTTTCCTTCCAAGTTTCCTACCCCTTTAAATGCTTAAACTTCCTTGGATGTTCTTCATTGTTTCTTCAGTGACTTTTTCTTCTGGATTTCAAAACTTTAGGTCTAAAGGTCACTTTTGTGAAGCACAGCTGATCTCTTAGCATTTTCACTACAAACAGGATTATATTTAATGAACTTTATGAGGATTCTGTATGTTTATACATTTCATAGTCCGTTGGTTGCAGCCACTTATAGAAAACTCAATCACTTAACCCCAGCTTCTAGGTACTCATCTGCAAATTGAGTTCACAGAACTTCCTTACTATGAATGTTTGTAAAAACATAAATTTAAGGCGCTATAAGTGAAGGAGGGGAAGGATGGCATAAATCCTGGCACTGGTGCACTGACTGAAGTCCAGACTATGTCCACTAAGTCCAAACTAAATGTCAGAACTTGAAAAATCTGTCCCTTACTTTAGCTGTTTTTTTCTCCTTTCTGTAAATTTGCTTATTCATTTTGTGTAAAAATAACCACAAATTATTCTGTCTCCAGTATATCTACTCACATCTATAATACCTCAACAGAGTTGGTTTATAACCTGTGTAAAGATATATGCATTTTGCTACAGGACTTAAAAACTGTTCCATTGTTCTTGACAGGGAAAAAGAGTGAGCCGGACCATGAGATGGAGAATCTACACTGAAAAACAGGCTGTTGTTAGTGTTCGCCAAATTATTAATTACTTTGTTGTTAAAGTTCATCAAAGGTCTCTAATTAATATGTATGTGCAAGGAGAAAGGACAGTTTGGAGAATAATGCAAGAATACAGTATCTTCAAATAGATCAGTGGTGGTGTTTCATCAATAATCCTGCTGGAAGTGCTAGTGAATTTATCACTCAAAGGACACCCTGCAGGTTTTGAAGATCTTTGTAAAAAGATGGTGAGAATGATAAACACAATGAGAATGTCTGAAAAATTAGAACATTTTGCCACAGGAAACACATTGGAAAGAGCATCAGTAAAAATGTGTCATAAATGAACAGCAAGAGGAAGGCAAACTACATGTTTCAGCTCTAACTTATGACACAAGAGGGAATCACTGAATGAAACTAGTAGTGGGAAACAAAGAATAGGTCCAACAGCTTTTCTTCCAACAAGGTAAGAACAGACTGTGGAGCTAATTAAGGCAAAAAATCCAACTAGTTTTTAGAAGGCCTCATAATCAATAAAGACTAAAAGAATATCCAGGCTTGTGACTGCTAATTACAACTAAAGGTTTGGCTTAACTTTCTTATGTTAGAAATTAGGTGAGATTTATGAAGTTTCCCATGGAAATCCTATTGCCCATAAGTTAACACACTATGAAATCCATTAATAATGTAATAAGATGAAACTTAAAATGAGATAAATTTCTTTTCTCCACAAATCTGGCTTCCTGTAAGTAAACAATTGTCCCCAGATTAACTATAAATCCGTTTTTGTCACAAAATAACAGCAAAGATGGATGATTACAGTTGAACTGAGTGTTTTGCAAGTTACATTATCATCTTCAAAACAATTTAAGGAAAGTATATTCCTTCTTGAATATAACATTGTAACCTCTGGGATAATTAGGAGAACAGATTTCACCTTCTGCTGAAGCATCAGTGCAAAAGCTGAATAAATATACACCTCAGAACATAAAAATTCCAACTCAGATATGCAGATTAAACCCCCCAAAAAGGTGCCTGTGTGGTGTATGCAGGCAAGATAACCTCACAGACTTCTGGTAATACACACATTCCTAAACTCTGTACTTGGGACTCACTCAGCTCTCCTTTTACAGAGAATATGGGAAGCTAGCAAAGTAAACTGGAAACTGTCCTAAATCACTCTTCAGTAATTCAAGACATTTACATAGAAACAAATTTCCTACTTCCAGATCCATTAACTGAGCAAACTGGGGGTTGAGAGTACACTGGATAGCAAGAAATACTCAGAGAAGAGGGCTCATACCGCCTCCTGTACATCAATCCATCTCCTAGGAAACTAGTATTTCATTCATTATCCAGAAACTTTTCCCTCACTCTACTAGAGACAGGTTAGTCAGATCATATTTTTCCACTCTGTGAGGAGTACAGTTAAGAGGAAATATGCTTTACCTAGCAGCAAAATACCTCCTTTTACTATCTTTTAATAGTGCTATTGCAAGCAGTATTACACAGTTAGGTTTTACTGTATTATTTTGTGAATTTCAATACCTTTTCTTTCAGCCTGCAGTTGAAGATGTGCATTTCCTACATAAATAGTTTGTTGATTATTTGTTTTCTTCAAATATTGCCATTCCCCATGCCCTAAGAAATACAGCTTCTTCGATGGTCTATAAGCTGCAGCATATTCCATTATTATACATTAAATGAATATTCTACAACTCTCCTAGTGACCAGTTTTTGAACTTAAATTTCAGATTTGCTCTGCAAATAATGTTTTGCTGGACAGTCATTCATAGCCAGTTAAAAATAAAATTTATAAAAAATATTTGCATTTAAGCACCAATACCAAACTTGAATGCTGAGGGAGTTTCATTTTGTATCAGAATTTATATAAATTTTGAAAAGCATAGCATTATCTCTGCTGTCTTCTCTTTGTATTTTTATCATAAGACAAACATTTATTAAGCGGTAATAAACAAATCAAACCTGAGTTACTAAAGAGTAACAAATTACTGAAAATTGCAGTACTCAAATAATGTCATTTTCATTTTAGGATGAATTGCTGTCTGAACAGGCTTCTGGAAAATACAGCACACATATAGGGATGTACCACAGAGCAGTGATAGCACGTTTCAGTTGTTTACCTCTGCTCCATCTGTTCTGCTGAATAGTTGTTGACCAGCTTCAGAAAAGTTCTACTGCTTAGAGTAGAAGGTGACTTCAGATGAGTAAAGCATTTACAACCTATTTGTCTATGTGCTTGCCCCTATAGTGTCTATGCATGTGTTTAACTAAAAAGTGAAGTAATGGTAATGAATATATTTGTAATTTTACTTAAACAGGGCCAGGGTCCATTATCTGGTCTTGATTTAGTGGGTCACATCAACATTTAGTGGTACATCAACACTAGTTTGCTCTCAGCTTTGAGTCTCCCTGACTACATCTCTGCTGGTCCTGGTTATATCGATAAAGTAAACTAAGCAAAACCTACACTAGGGCAGAAACCATTTCCAAGATACATTTTTCAAGACAAGACTCATTTTCCAAGGAAAGAGTTTGTCTCTGCTGACATGAGCCATGCCACATCAACTGGTGTCATCAGAGGAAGGTTCCCGGCTTGTGGTTTTGTCCCTGGATCCTCCTTGTTGCACTTCTTGAAAATGGATGTGACATTTTTCATTTTTGCAGTCAGCAGAAATCTTCCTTGATTGTCATGACTTTTTAAAGATGACAGAGAAATGAAATTAGTCAGTCAATGTCAATGAAATTAGCTGGTTCCTTTCACATCACTGGATTCATCCAATCCCAAATAACTGAATTTGTTTCAGAATTCCTTAGCTGTATCTTCCTCTGCTGAAAGTACTGTCATTCTCATAGCCTCTGCTACTAGATACCAGAGACTTTAGAGCAGACATTGCCAGAAAAACCTAAGAAAAAAATGTCACTGAATACTTTTGCCGTTTCTGTATCCTTTGCCATTAGGTGAGCACATTGAGCAGCAAACCCACATTTTTCTAAGTTTTATTTCTTCTGCTGCTGTACATTAGGAAACTGTTATTATCATTAATGGACCTTAGCAGTTTCAGCTCCAGCTAATCTTTGGCTTTGCTAACTCCACCCCTACATGCTTAGACAATATCTCTATAGTCCTCCAGGTAGCCCATCCTTCTATGTATTTCCTTTTTGTTTGGCTCAGGACTGGACAAGACGAAAATGGTCATAGTCACCTGATGTGAAAAGCTCAACCCATACAAACACTGTTAGTTCAGATGTGTTCATAATTGTTTGAAGAGTTTTTAAACAAGGTCAGGAATCATCAGTTTTTCAGAGCTAGCATAAAACTTCTAATAAATAACCCACTACATAGAATCTCAGAATCATCAGAACTGCATTCATATATTCATATCCTTATTTTTAATCTGGGTGCAGCTAGTGCTGCCAGGTGACCCAGCAGCACTAAGATCTTGCATTGATAATCGTTAAGCCATTGCCTACAAGGAGCTGAGAAGTAAGCAGGGAGCTGTTGGTTACCTCTCCTGTGGATTCCAGCTGCAGGTCCCAACATCCATATCACAGGTCACTGTGTCAATATTTATTTCCTGCTGGAACATATACTGTTTACTTACTTAGGATGGATTTTACTAGGAAGAGGAGAAGTGCCTTTGATGTTTCATGTGACAAGTAATACATGCATTATGTTTGGACTGATTTTTCCGTTAAAAGAAATTAGGCAGTGCAGATAATAAATCATAGCCCTTGAAAATTAGAACAAACTGCCTTGTTCTGAGTCCAAAACACAGCACTTAAATGAAAACTACAGTAGCCTAGAAAACATAAGAAAACAGAATTAAAAGAAAACTGGTTGTCTCTGAAAAAATTACTGTGGGAACAGACAAGAAAGAAAACTGTGGGAGGGCAAACAGGAAAGTAGAGATGTGCAGATCTTTCTAATGACCCAAAGAGAATCAGTCACACTGCTGAAAATCAAACTCATATCTCCTGATTCCAAATTTTATATCTTATACACCGGACCTTTGCACCTCAGAACTACAGGACTGTGACCAGCGTGGCAATGTGGCCCATTAAAAAAAGAGGCATCAGCAAGCCTCAGCAATTTAATGTATTCTTTACATCTGATATTCCTTACAGCTGAAAGTATATTCTTTCCTTGAAGCAGTGAATCACAGCAGAGTTACGACTGTGCCATGTTATTTCAGCTATTAATCAAAACCTCCATTCCCTGAACTGGATACCTGTTGAGGGTTACACACAGGGGAGGCTGCTGGAGAGGCTTGAGCAGATGCTGCTCTTAATCAGCACCTATTAAGTTTTCTCCCAAGCTCAGTTTGGCTCCTTGGAACATGGAGGAGTCACTTAGCTATGTCTAGGTCAGGTGCTCACAGGAGTGATGTTTAAATGTAACACATCATAAGTGCTGGTACAGAAAACCACTGTGCTTCAAGGCAGGCAGCCAAGTACCATTGCCAACAGCTCACAGCCCTTCGTGGGAGCTTCCATCTGAGTAAACAAGTGGTATTTATCATGAAAGTGAGGCTATGTCTATACTAATATATTAGTATTCCAAACACAATTCTCCAGCAATTGCATAGATAATACTTAACTATTTTACTCTTTAGTCAGGACACGCATGTCCATACTGAATTTCGATTCACAAACTTAACCCCAGGTATAGTATGAATGTGTACAGCTCCTGTCAGTTAGAGGTCTCTGGAAGTTTGATGTCATTCTGAATGAAACACAAGGCATTATTTGTGTTTGAACAAAGGCATGTGGTGCAACATCACATCAATATTTCCATGGATGCATGAGCATGACTAGACAGATCAACTACTATAACTCAAGGATTTCTTGTAGAGTAGTCTAGCAATGTTCTTAAAGTAAGAGATAGCTTAGGACCATTCTAAATTCTTCCACTTGCTCATAGCCTCAAGTCTTGTTCAAAGCCAGAAACTAGAAATGCAGGAATGTGTCTAGTTAAGCACAAAGAATTACCTTTCCTTAAAATGTCTCTTAAAAAATCAGGAAACCTTCTAAATGTTTTGAATTAAAAAAATTGGATTTGGTTCCTACCCAATCATTCCAGCAATTTTTGTTCAATGACACAAGAGATGGCACAAAGTTTCTAGGGAGCAATTTGACAAATATTAGTTGTCAGTAGTTTCAGTTATTAGGAAGGAGTACTATAATCTGTGGAATAGCCCACCTATTATTTTTTATTTATATTGTTCACAGGAAACAAGGGTCTGTTATCAAATAAGTTGAAGGATTCTAGTTTACTTCTTACAAAGATGTGAGCTAAATAAACCAGCCATGGGAAGTCTCACCTTATCAAGCACTGGTACAGATGCTGATTCCAGTAATGTGTTTCTTTCTGGAATATAAAACTTTAGGTAATAAAATTGGTGGGAAATTCCTTAAGGGGCAAACCAAACAAACAAATGCATCAACAAAGAAAAAATCGCTCAATTTTAGATTTATTTAAACCATTAAAAGATCTATTTTCCCCAGGATTTTTTCACTTTAGAAAGGCATCAGAATAAACAGTCACATCTTCAACATAAAGCAGGTAGCTCTAGTCACTAGAAGGATGTACATACTACATTTAGCACATTTGGATTTACTCCCCTGCACCTTCCCTTGAGGACAAGCCTACAAAGCCTGAAAAATGAGCATACTTGCATCCGTACAAGCGACAAGCTTATGTTATGTGGAGTGAATAAGAAAACAAACCCTTTATTTTTCTTTTTATTTTATGAGTGATTATTTATCAACAAAGGTTAAAAAAAAAGGGCAAGAAATCCAAAGTGATTATATATTAGCCTGACAGCAAAAATATACAACCCACAGAGCTTCTGTGTTAGGCAATAATATGTCTCCCTGGATTATCGACGCTTGGATAGAGTACAGATGAAGATTTAAGGAAGTATCATCAACTCATGGGAAGCTTACAAAGTGTTTCTCTTTGAGAAGAAGCTGAAAGGTTTCCAGCATGCTGATGGCAGGCACATTTCAGACCCAACATTACTTCATTTCATTTGAAAATAAAAGCTCTTCTATACATTAGGATACAGGCTTTGAACAACAAACTATTGGTTAAAAAATTAAAAAAAGATCTCACCTAAACTCTCTGTGACAAAAACTATTCAAACTGTCATCAGTCCCAATGCCTGAACCCACAGTTTTAGTACATAATTCTTCTGCTAAACAATACTGGGCAATAGTTCAGTAGGTAGCACAGATAAGGGAATATTTCTAATAGAATCTAAGAATAAAGAATCCTCCTGTCTTGGAGTCAGCTTAAAAATACAGATGTAGCCAAATCATGCCAGTTCTCCTTGAGACTGGAAAATGAACCTGGACATTGTTACTTTGCCAACACAGATGTAACCTGACAAAAGTTTTAGCATATCCCCAATGTAGATTTATTTTAAACTATTCTGTCTAGGAACTGGCATTATCTTCCATTTGTACTGACATACAGAAAAATTACTTTTCAGATCCTCTGTGAATATGTAAGTAGCATCTGAAAATAGTAGCTAAAGCAGTTGATAGTTAAGATGCTTCTGTTGGAGGAAAAAAGATCTCCTGATCTCAAGGGATCTAACTTTGTAATTAAACTAATGTCATTTTAAGTATGATAAAAAAATAACCGTTGTAATTCTGCCATCTGCAGCAGAATTGTATTCCAAAAAAAGATTCAAACAGTAGCACATTTGCTAGTATGTGCTAAATAATTTGCTTTCTCCACTGACTGACAATCACATATTTTTACTGAATTATTTCCTAGACAGCCTAGTAAGAGTTCTGTGATTTCCATTATTCATAAATTTTTTGAGCTAACCAGTAGACAGGAACTCCCATAGCTGTCTTCCTTTTGAGAATAAATGAATGATAAAAATGGGATTTTTCTTTGTCCTACATAAAAAGTCTGTTTTCCCTGAGCACAAGAGGAGAAGGACCTTGTAGTTTCTCTGGTCATCTTCTCAGTCAGTTTTACACTGACAGAGCACTTTTTTTTGAACCAGTTGCAGGACTGTTTTTCATCCTATCTTTTTATCCTCATGGGTGTGTGTTCTTCCAAAGAGTCTTAATGTCTCTTCAGTTATAACCAGTCAAAGGGAAACATCTCACAACATGTATCTCAGCTCTGTCCTGGCTCTCATATTTGATTAAATTTTTTAGAAGTTGTCTTGTTAATTTTTATAGATGTCAATCTGTGAGAGAGAAGAAAAGCTGCACGTATTTCCTCAGAGGGTACTTTTACTGACAAACTCTAAAAAATAAGAGAACATGAAAAGTTTAAAGGGTAACGTTCAACTAAAATGAAGCATTCCACAAAGCCATGACTTAGCACATGTTGAACTCTACAACTTTGCAAAATCCAACCAGTTTGGTCCCAAGGTACCCAAAATATTAAGAAAGGCAATTTAAGAAGAAGTAAAGAAAGAGAGACAGAAGGAGAAATATAGAGCCCTTCCTAACTTGACCCAAACTTGAAAACTGCATCATTTCATGGCTGCTATGCCCACAAATTATCAGCTGTGAACGAGCGTCACAAGCTCTCGGCAGACATACCCTGGGAAACCTCTCTGACCCTGAAGGCCACTGAGGCATCTGCCATTGGGGCAGTAAGAAGAAGAACAAAGCCTGGAGAATGTATGGGGGCTACGAAGAGTTCATTATCACAAAACTCTCCTGATTTCTGTCCGTCTTAAAATTTAATAATACTAGCATTCCTAGTAATCAGAAATTGAATGGCTCATTGCTTACACAGTCCCAACTTTGTAAGGATTGACAAAGAATCCTCTGGGCACATAAGTCAGCAATTCCTTTGGCTCCACGCTGAATGTGAGATACCTGCAGAAAGGTCTTGGAAGTGCAGCAGAATTAGTTAACCCGTATGTCTCTAAAGATAGAACACAGATGCTAAATACAGTTTAATAGATGGTCTTCTCTTGACATATGCTTTAGCTATGGCATGACATTTATCCAAAATAATTTAGATGCTGAGACATCCAAGTCAGGATCATTGTCCTCCTAGGGTCAGAGTGGAGAGAGATAGCAAGGCAGAAAAGTCTCTAGAGAACTGAAATCTTAGACAGGTTTGTCTGCAAGCCTTCCTTGACCACAGAAGGAACTTGAAGAACCTGTGTTTTCAAGTCTTAGTGTCTTTCTTAATTGCTTAAAGATAAGTAGAAAGAAGGTTTTACCCTAGCATAAGGCTTGAATAGGTGGCCAGTAAAAATAAAGGCTTGTTGTGTGCCATGTGTCTTGAACTTTGTGAACTATAATCATTAGACCCCAACCTGAACTTGACACACATAACTCAGATCTTTCTCAAAAATATAGCTGGAATTTTCTAGACTTTCTAGCCAATTCTCAGTTAGGGGAAGTTGTAGTACAGAACAGAATGTGCCTCTGAATCCACCTTACAAATATCTGGTTTTCCATCCTGTGCAGGACAGGTGTATTCTCTTCATTTTAATCCACAGATGCCAATCTAATATTTCTTCTGTTAACTCTTTATATATATGTTTAAAAGATTCATCTTTTAGATAAGTCTGTGAGATTTGGATCTTTGAATTAAAGAGCTACAAGCTGCACATTAAATGTAATTGAACACAAATTTAATCTTTGAAATCAGGCCTGATTTTACTGTCATATTATTAAACTAGGACTCTAAACTACTACAGACAAATATTTTTTCCTACTACTCACGTTTTGAATTTGGCCAGTTACAGCTGACAATATAGCATTAGATATACTTGTTTATTGCAATACTATTCTGTTTTTTAAATGTGAGTGAAGTCTGCTATTTCAGAAAATTTTAATTAACATACAAGACAAAATACTATGCAAGATAATTGTACCCCTTATTAATAAATAGACTCTGTGATTTTACATCTACTAATTCTTTAAAAAAGCAAAATAATGTGTACAGCATACTCTTAGCTGATCACTTGTCCCTTGACTTTATGTTGTTAAAATGTGGAGGCTAAAAATTGTTTTTATAGACTATAAGGTGTTACATGGTCTTTCTTCCTAATTAGTGTACTGGTATTTTTAATATTGATAAAAGAATTTGCAGTCTGTTCTTCTCAGTATTTTGCCTAGGTTTTATTTATCAAATATTTCATCAACAAATTTAATTGCTAGTAAAGAAATGTCAGTTGAGAAAAACCAAGTGCAGAATTACTCAGAACAAATACAGAGGAGAACAGAAGTGAGTATCCACATCTGAGAGGTTTTCATCTTTTTTTTCTTGTTGCCTATGGTTAACTTGTACTACTCCTGAATCATGAGATCACTTTTACCATAAGCAGGTGGAGAAAATGGTCAATAATTTGAATGTGTTGTACAAATTTAAACATTTTCATGACTGATAATGCATTTGAATGGATCTTTGATATGACAGTTCCCTGAAAGCAAATTATGATCCACAATGAAAAGTTACTTCTTAAAAAAAACCAAACATGCAAGGAACAGAAAATAAAATAGGTGCAAAATGAACAGTTGGGGAAATATTTGAAACATTACATGCCTGCAAACCTTTGATTATTTTTATTCTTTAGAGATCTGCTTGGCTTATCAGCAGATGCAACACTTTTTGTTTAGCCATGTCAATTTTCATATTGAGAAACAGATGCTGTTCATATGAAGTACTGGAGGAGAAATAATTGGTTCTGTGCCAGCTGCGATATTTGTTTCAGAGCATACTTCCCAAAAGTGTGTCATTAGCACAGTGAGTTAAAGGTAACCCTGAGGGGCAGGTGACAGGGAATTAGGCCCATATAATGAAAAAAAAACGCAAAACAAAACAAAACCGCAACAACAACAACAAAACACCCAAAAAACCAATTTCCTCAATATACATATATTTGCCTTCTTTGATGTTTTCAGAAGCATGGTACGTAAATACAAGGTTAGTAAATATCTGGCATTTTCTGAGAACTAACCAATGTTCTCTGATGTGTATTATACTATTTGAAACTTCTAAATTGGCAAACTGGCTAACTGTATGTTTAATGAAATCAAAAGAGAAAGGTTATCATTATCTTTCTTTCCATTTTAATTTTCCTGGGTTTTTTTTCATATTTAAAATGTATTTTTATGCAAACACTTCTATTTTATTTATCCGTAGCTTGGCAAGTCTTGTCCGTGTTAGTAATACATCATCCCTTCTTAGGCCAAAATCTGGTTTTGTGGTTGTAATAATTCCCTGGTGTGTACAACGTGGACTCTGTGCTTGTGTTTTATGGCATAATATCTCAAGGAGCACAGATGCGGAACCCAACTCAAAAATGAAAGCAAGAATCAAATTCTGTTTTCTTTTACTTCCAGACACCCCGAAAAAGACAATAGAATCAATTATGTGAGTAAAAGAAAATTTTATCAGTAGCAAATTGTTTTAGGGTGGCATTCTGACCTCATTGGATTACAGCTGGTCCCTCCTTGGATACAGTTAACACTGATGGATCACCTAATTTGGTGGACAGCGGCTCATGTATTTTGTTAAGTTCCACAGCTGATCCCTGTAGCTGGCAAACTGCTGGTTACCTGTAATAAAGTGACCTTACATTATATATACATGATGTTATGTACCTGTGGCTAGATGCCACACCTAGGGTCTGCAGAGTGGAAGCAAAATAACAGTGCTGAGGCAACCTAAAGGTCCCTCAGCTATGGTTTTCTTCCTCAGTTGCTGGCAGCAGATGCCCAGGAAGAGTATTAGAATACAACCAGCATATAAAGATACTTCTCATAGATAATCTCCCATCTTCTAGCGATCCCTGAGCTAGATTATTTGTATTCAATAGCACCTTGGGTTTTGTTGCATAATTTTATCATTTAATCCTATTATATTTTTAAGATGCACTGCCTGCTCTGAGAGAAATTTCCTTCCTTTAAAGTTATACTATAAAAATTTGAAGGTACTCTGAGAATGACTTTGTGTAAATGCTCTATTTATATCTTGTTTAGGTCTATGAGATGTCCACATATGTGTCTAGAGCTGTAGCTGTCTATCAAAGTTCCTGTCAGTATTTTATTACAGAAAGGCTGTCAGTACTTCCTTACAGAAGAAACAGCGTGGCTGCCAAAGATATTACAATCTGTCAGTAACAGTTATTATTGAAGGATGACACTGGATAAACCTTGAGAATGTTTGGAAAAGTATGCTATGGATATTTTCAACTAATTTCTTTAATACTTTTCTCATATATCCTTAATGGAATAAATTACTGCAGTTAGCATCGTAAGAGTGAGAAACAGCAAAGAAATACTCCATCCTTTAGACAGTGATCTGCAATATATGAAAATGTAATGTTTGTAAATAACGCTTTTTTCTGAAGAAATGGAAAAACTGCCATTTGTGTCATTTGTTATACTAGACTTTAGTTTTAAAAAGACTTTTTATTCTAGAAAATAAAGGAATGGAAGACCATCATAACTGGCATATGCATGAGATAAAAAGTGGAAATCTGACTAACAGATGATTTCATAGAAAACTCTTAACTTTGATTAAACTAGACTCCTTTGTAGCAGGCTTTTTACATACATTAACAAGAAAGCATGGCTAGAGAGGAAGAGCAGTTGGGGGTCCATTGAACCTTGACTGTTCAATGCTGGCACAATATAAGACACATATCATTACAGTTTAGCACATCTTTAATCCATCATTATCGCTAGGGAACTGCTTTGAATTATACCTTGGAACCCATAATATGGTCAGCTATCATCAGATAAAAAGAACTTGATATAGTAACTGCTTCAAAGTCCTTTTCAGATGTCTAAGGGCTGCCAAACTAGACTGAAATGAGTGATCTGAGGAATTATAAGAGTTTCTGGGGAATTTAGACTCTGTACAATGAGGCAGAAATGTATTCCAAGTCTGAAAACATTGATGTTACTTAGTATTTTCTTATCTCAATCTATTTGATATTTCTGACTTTTTTTGCTACATATCCCTGATCAGCTCATGGTGAGCATTTGATGCTTGCTATTTTAAAACCAAACTCTGTGTAACACTACAAATTGCATTTTATACCCTTGTTGTGTTACTTTAATGTAGAATGTAGATATTTGTACCCAAAAACCACCTAGAAATCTTGCAGTTCAGAGCTTTGTAGCTTAACTTGGCAAATTTCTAGTCATTCAGTTTCCTACAGGATCAAAATCATGCACCAGCGCATGCTTAGAAGTATGGTGAGATGAAGAGCTAGTTATTCATCTCATCTTTAGCCTCTTGTGTAACCTAGTTCAAAAGTGATCAGAAGAAGGCTTAATAGATCCAGAAAACTAACATAAAATCTAAAATATTGAAAAAGTAACCAACAGGAATTAAAAAAACCCTCAGAATATTTTAGAAAGTGTTTTGTAACTTCAAATCAATACAGGGCTTTAAACCATTGTCCCAGAGCACACTAATCATAGCCAACATGTATTACAGCTTTGAAATATTGTTTAGTCTATCCCTTTTAAAAGATTCCTTTTCACTTGTCTGTTGCTAAGATTGCTTATATCTTCTATGTGGTCACACCTCCTCCTTTCTCTACTGAGCAGTTTTTGGGTTGTGAGCATTTTATGCTTATTGATTTATTGCTTCCTATTCCTTAATTAGCCACACTGGCCTTCCAAACCCTTGTTGAGATCAATTTCAATTAAAGATGGGATCGTGACACTGAATTCTGGTCAGAATCTTGAGTAGGCAAATTTTAGAATTTGTGGCTTAGGGACTTGTTTAACCATATGCACTGAAGCCTGTCTTTCCTTTAAACCTTGATCAAAAAATTTGACTTTAAATGAATGTGCCTTATACTCTACCTATGCATCAGAAATCCCAGAATGAGTGATTTATTAAATCATAACTATGAAAGTACTAATTTCCCTTGCTACTTTTTTTCAGGATTGAGAGATTAAAGAATGCAGCACTCATTGAGTTTGTTCCTCAAATTCAGTATTTCTATTTCTGTAGCCTTATTCCCAGTAACAGACCAATACTTAAAAAACTGAGATTGCTGAAAACCAAAGAAGTATTCCTTTGTTTGAGCATCATAGTAGATTATCTATCTTCCTCATTTCTGATGTAGGACTAGTTCTACTTCTTTCCTGTTTGATTTTGGGTATTATGACTTTTGGATGAACATTTTATGGTTTCACTGCAGTTTGAAAGACGTAGCTCAGCTGTCTTCACGACACTCTATTTTCTCCTTCATTCTTTTAGGCTTATATTTATTTCCTATATTCTGTATGAAACGGCTTTTGTTTTGTGGAGGCACGGAGTCTCAATGTGTTTTCTTCTTGATGTGAGCTGCAAATGTCACAAAGTTTTATATTCAGCTTAAAAGACATTCCTTATGTCATGGTACAGCTAAGTCTCTGAGCAATGACCCCAGCTGACTTCAGTGAGTTTTCTAACACCAAGAAAAATATTTTTTCCTAAGTGTCATTTTACAGATCCAGTATAGAGCAAAGTAAATTACCAACTTAGAGGCAAAAGTAATAGTATCTCCAACTTCTGTGAAGAGGTGAAGAGGCAAGGGACAGGGACCTGTGACTGATGCTAGGAAAAGAAAGAATGGAACTTAAAGCACTTTTTAAGTTCTTAAAGGTTCCTAACATAGACTCAAACTACATGTTCCTTCTTGAGAAAAAAAAAGCTTTAGCTTTATCCTTCTGTTTATTTATTTTCTATTGATTTGAATCCTCTTGTGATGACTCACTTTAAGTTTAGTGTCTATCATCACATTATCACTGAAGCTCTGAGTACTTTCTAAGAACTAAGTCTGAGAGAGGATTCCATCCCTTCCCAACTTCTCATGTGCCCCCTTGCACTCCCTCATTGGTGGGGTGGTGTGAGGGACAGAAAAGGTCTTGACATTGTGTAAGTGCTGCTCATCAGTAACAAAAACATTCCTGTGTTATCAACATTGTTTTCAACAGAAATCCAAAGCATAGCCCCATACCAGATGTGAAGAAAACTAACTCTATATGCCAGCCAAAGCCAATATGGGTGTGCCTCTGAACTTTGTCTCCCCTTGGGTCGATTACCTCCCAATTAGCTCTGAGATGTGTGTTTAACTGAAACAGAATTTTACAGATCAAGTCTTCTCCTAATTCCAGGTGCCTTTAAGTAAAGAAAAAAAAAATAATTATTTGAAAAGGTGGTAAGAGTACAGCCAACCTTATTAAATATGGATCATTATTCAAACTGGAATGAGAGGCTTCTCCTTTGCTTCCCCCATCTGAAGAATATTGCTTTCCCCCTGTAGCCCCACAGGACAGCAGATTCAACAGGGTTTGTCTCCTAGTCTGTCAAGTTCATTACCCCGCTGATCATATTTCTCTCCTACAACTTAAGAAATACTGATGGAAACATTTTCAGACAGAGGGAAGCCTACAGTTTTGGCAGTCAGGATCAAAATTAAAAATAATCTCAATGATATAAAGAAATAAGCCAAAATAAATAAAATGTTATTCAGTGAAGAATCTATTTATATTTCTTAGAAAAGAAATAGTAAATAGCACACTAACTAGCCTGATATCTTGAAAAACAGGGCCTGGAATTTATAAGTAAAAAATAAACAAACGTCCCACTCTTACTGTGAGAAAAGGCAAAATTTTAGCATAGTATTACAAACAAAAGCAACATGAAAAATCATTGACCTGTTCCCTTAATTACTGGCAAGATGCCAGTTGGAGAGATGCACTCAGTTCTTGAGCATCATAGTTTAAAGAAATGATGGATTTGGGAAGAGCCAAAGAACCACAAAACAATTAAAAGGCCTAGAACCTGTGACCTCCAAAGAAAGATTTAAAAAGTTACTCTGGCTGAAAAAAAGTAGATTAGACTTTATAAGAGCATTCAAGTACACGAAAAGCTCCTGCAAGAAAAGGAGAAAAACATCTATTTTTCTACTCTTGCATACTCAGGATAGATCAAGGAACAATGGCTTTAAGCTATAGCAAGGAAGATTCAGATACTAGGGAAAATGCTCTAACATGTAAGGCTAGAGAAGCACTGGAATAAATATTTAATAGGTATGAAATCTCCACCTCAGAATGCTTATAAAAAAAGATGAACAATCTTACCTGAGAAGGGCAAGAGAGTAGATGATCATGGATGGTATTGGATAAGGTAACCCCTTAAAATCCCTTACAGTCCTGTTCTGTGCTCTTCTCTGACCACAAAATTTTATCAATTAGAAGTATATAACTAAAACTTGAAAAATGAAGCAACTCATGTGATAACAAAACTTCCTTCAAGGAAGGACACGTGGATAGCATTTGCTTGTGCTCCTACTTACAAATCCACATCACGCTTGGGATCACAGTCCATATGAACACCATTCTGGGAGACTTAGTTTAATTTGACTGAACAAAAATCAGTTCCCTCTCATCCAGTGATATGATCAAAAATATGAGGGAAAGAAAATAAGTGCAGTTTAGTATTTAAAATGCACGTGATAACTGTGTTTGATTGTTCAAAATACTGATCCCAAAATATTGATGTACTCAGTATTCTTGGACTGTTGGCGAACAACTGTTTCTTTCAGAGATAGGACTGGTTAAATACTTTCTGTCAAAACTTTTTCTCCAAATTAATTAAGAATTAGAACTGTATTTCCTAATCTTATGAGAATTCTACATTCACAAGAAATACAAAGCATCTCTATTTTGTTGCAATCATTAGCCTTTAAACCACTTTGTCCATATGAGTCATGGGAATTTTAATGGTGCTGCCTGCATCCTCACTAAAAAATATCCTGGGAAGGCATTTTCTTGCTCCACAGAGAAGACTGAAGCCCTTTTATAATACTTGGAAACTTGGTTAACACTGACTTTTTAGATATCCATTTTACAAAAGGCTGCATCCAGCATAATTCCAAATATTTATATTCATTAAGAATCTTACAGTCTACAAGAGATTGTGTCTGTAGTGGTGAAATAGCATTAAATTTTAGATTATTAGTGATAAAATAAATGATTGTGCAGCATATGTAGGTGACACACCATAAAAATATTTTATATATATTCATACACACACTCACAGATATAGATATAGGCATAGGTATAGGTATAGGTATAGATAGATACAGCTGGGGGCACACTTCCTGGTGGTTGAAATTTATATTTAAAATGAAAAGGAACATATGTAAAGAATGAAATACTTTTCTTCCTTGAATGAGACTTCTTCAGGGGACAGATCTTACGAAGGTTTATTAATTCTTCTTTTACAAAATCATTCAAGTTGGAAAGGATCTGAGATTGTCAAGTCCAGCCATTAACCCAGCACCGCCAAAATCCCCACTAAACCATGTTCCTGAGCACCCAATGTACACATCTCCAGGAATGGAAACTCAACGACTTCCCTGGGCTATCTGTTCCAATGCTTGACAACCCTTTTAATGAAGATGGTTTTCCTAATATCCAACCTAAACCTTCTTTGATGCAATTTGAGGTAATTTCCTCTTGTCCTGTCACTTGTCATCTGGGAGAAGAGACCAACCCTCACGTCAATACAACCTCCATTCAGGTAGTTGTAAAGAGTGATGAGGTCTCCCCTCAGCTTCCTTTTCTCCCTAAAAAGAAGCCCAGCTTCCCCAGCTACTCCTCATAGGACTTGTGTTCCAGACCCTTCACCAGCTCTATTGCTCTTTTCTGGAAATGCTCCATCATGTCCATGTCTTTCTCATAGTGAGAGGCCCAAAACTGAACACAGGATTTGAGGTGTGGCCTCACCAGTGCTGAATACTTCCCTAGTCCTGATGGCCGCACTATTTCTGATGCAGGCCAAGATGCCATTGGATTTCTTGGCCACCTGGGCACACTGCTGGCTCATGTTCAGCCACCTGTCAACCAGCTCACCAAAGTCCCTTTCTGCTGCACAGCTTTCCAGCCACTCTGCCCCCAGCCAGCGGCGCTGCCTGGGGTTGTTGTGACCCAAGTGCAGAACACGGAACTTGGTCTTGTTGAACTTCACGCAGTTGGCCTTAGCCCATTGGTCCCACCTGTCCAGATCCCTCTGCAGAGCCTTCCTACACTCCAGCAGATTAACACTCATGCACAACTTGGTGTTGTCTGAAAACTGACTGAGGGTGCACTAAACCCCCTCATCCAGGTCATTGATAAAGATGTTAAATAGGAATGGCCCTGAAACTGAGTCTTGGGGAACATCACTTGAACCTGGCCACTAACTGGATTTAACTCCATTCATCACCACTCTCTGGGCCCGGCCATCCAGCCAGATTTTATGCAGCAACTATGTCCCTATCCAAGTCATGAGCAGTCAGTTTCTCTAGGAGAATACTCTGGGAAACAGTGTCAAAAAGTTATGAAGGTATATCAATCCAATGTACCAGCAGATAGGAGAGGAAATCAGTCATTTCGTCTGCGAGTTTTACAGATAAAATTGATGTAAAAAACCCAGAATATAATCCAGTTGCTTAAAAGATAAATTCTCAATTTTGACCAAAATTGACCCATTACAAGTGAATGGAAATTGACATAGAAAATTTTTGTGCTTTTGCTGTGTATATTTAATCAATATAAATAAAAGTCTATGATAGATTATGAAAATTTAGGAATTAGACTTACTGAAGTCACCCTGGATTAACAGAATGGGACTGGGAAAATTTAAGAAATGGGCATTATGGTTATTGCTTTTAGTTTAATATAAAAAAAAATACGGGGGAGAAGACTCTGAACAAGAAAGCAATGAGACAACAGATGGAGGAATTGTTGCAGAGGCTCTGATAAAAATACAGACCTCACTCTGAAATTCAATCAAAACTCCAGTCTTTTGTTGCTTGAATGAACTTTTCTTCAAAATATGATAATTAAAAATAAACAATAGATTTAATATTATGTGAGGTTGTTAATATCTCAGTTCAACTGATTTGTTGTCTTAATTATTACCATATTAACTTACAGATTACAAATTACAGAAGTTTTTTGCATGTATGCAACATATTTGGAAGTTACTTAGAATAGCAGGTATGTGAGTCCTTCTGTGCTACTAAGATCAACCAGGAAAACAATTCTAGAAAACTATATCTCTTTAGAAAATGGAGAAATGCATTCTAAGGAGTTATGAGTTGAAGTCCTGGACCTATTATTTGTCCAAGACTTAAGCTTTTACATGTTAAACTCATCATATGAAACCTAAATTTCAAAGCCTCACCATCTCTATGCCTCTGGATAGCTGATAAAAAACTACACTCTAATTGAGGAGATACCTAATTCTAGCCAAGAAGAAACTCATGGAAAAGAAAGGGTCTTAAAACCCATCTCCCCAGGAATTTTCACAATTGAGCTGTCTACATTGCATCTGGGGAATCCATAAGACCCAAATTCAACAACGAAAATCATCTTCATGGCTAGGCTTCGCGAACAAAGATTTGTGAAGGACTCTACCCACGCTTTCTACAAACGTGCTGGTGGCTAAAAAGGCCAATGCAAGATAGACACGTCTGGTTGCAAAAGGCACAGCAGAATGACTCCCCAGGTGGTACCGACAGGACACGGTTCTTTCTGCGTTGTCTTTTCTCCTTGAGAGTGATCCTGCGTGTATTCTCAAAAGAAGCAGCAGCGTTGTGGACAGTGTGTCTCCAGGCCTCCCGATTGGAGGCCAGAGCAGACCAGTGATGGTGATCGATATGGCCAAGGCTGAGATGTTGTTTCAGAGAGTCCTTATATCTCCTCTTTGGGGCTCCTCTCTTGCGGCAGCCAGTGGCAAGTTCACCATAGAGCACAATAAATTCAACAAGGAAAATAGATACTGAGGATCTAACGTTCATACTATTAAATGTTTTAGAGGGCTTTTCGTAGGAATAGAATGGTTTAGTGTCTGTGACTGAATGCTCACTAGTACTTGGAGCATATGAGGACCACCTCTTCCAGTTCAGTTCCAGTCAAAATAAATTTGTGTATGCATGATGTGAATCAAAGCACAGTCAATGAGGAAGCTTCAGAGATTGCCTTGCAAGGTGTTTTCTCAATATGAGTGAAATCATTAATGTAGATTCATCCTTCATCTGATGAGGAACCACAGTCTAGACTCTTTGAAGAGTTGTCAAAGAGCTTCATGATAAAGGGCATGGTTTCCATATATTAGATGACCGGAAGTAGTAGGCTACATCATTATTATGCTCCTCTGCTCTGTGATACACTAAGATATCAATTATTTTTCCTCAGTGGCCCAACTTACTGTAGGAGAGCAAACTCCTTCTCTAAGACAATATTCTGACAAAAAGAAGCTCAGTCATAATCTTTCATTCTAAAGAGGACAAAAGGTCCTGATTCCTTGTTGAGTAAAAGCAATTCCTCAGTCCCAGTTTAAGAGAAAATGTCAGGAAATTTATTATTGGAGAAGCTAGATAATGTGAACATGTGTTGAGGAATATTCTTTAATTTCATGCCATATGGGACTCCTCAGTAGATACAAGCTTTCATTTGCTGGTTTTCTGGATGAATCCTCATGGAAAGAGCGTCCAATATTGAAAAAAACTAGCAGCAAAAAAAAAAGCCAAATAAACTAGACACTTATATAGCAAAGTGAGAGAGGCTCCTGGTAAGTTCAAGCATTGTTAGGTTTGGGTACACCAAGCAACGTTTTGGACTTTAATTTTGACTGTAGATACAGGTACTTAAATGTTGATTCTGAAAAAATGTATGTAGTTTAAATGTGTAACACTTATCCCTTGTGAGAATGAATGACTAGTAAGAAAATGAAGTTTGTAACAAGCACTTTTCTTTTCTTGATATTAGAACTTTTATTGCCAAATATAACATGGAGGTACAATTGATTTTTTCATCAATATTTCTTAACAGCAACAGATGTAGTCAAGCGTAACTTCTGTAGCTCAACCATCAGTTTTCCTTAACATGCAATTTAATCCGAGAATATCAGCAAAGGTGTGTATTATTTAAAGACTCAAGGCTTGTCTGAAAGCAAATACTGCAGAATCATCAGTATATTGAATATGAACTCATAATCACACCACAACACCTGCTTCAAAAGATGGCAAATAGAAAATATGTTTTTATTTAGAATTTGGAGGGCAACTTTCATGATGCTTGACTGTAGTTTAGGAAACTACATGAGAAGATTAGTTACATTAATTTCCTACCTAGTAAAGAGAGATTAATCACCTCCCCTCTGAGATTGAGTCAAGGTATGTGTAAAGGGCGAAGCCTGAGCTTACTCTCAAGTTGTATCTCTGCTGATTAGAAGTGAAGCATACACCAGTGTGCTCTAAACCCAGGGTTATGTAATGATGCATTCTCTACAATCAGTCTAAACAGATCTTCTCAGAACCCAGACTAGGTCCCTGGTACTGTTTAGTTCTGGGAGTTTTGATATCTCAAATACTAGGCATTCACTTCTCTTCCCACAATTTTCTTCTTTCTCACCTTTGTCATGGTACATTGCTTTCCCCTTCATATCCAGTCCCTCAGCCATTCAGGGTGTGGTCTGGCAAATGTGGAATGGAATACAAACGAGGAGCATGGAGGAAGAATAAAAAGGGGTTTTTTAATTTTTTTGTTTTGTTTTGTTTGTTTGTTTGGTTTTGTTTTATTTTGTTTTTCCCCAAAGGTAACTGACACTGGCCTGGTAGCATTGGCAATGCCTCTTGCAAGGTTAATCTTACAAGGCTCCATCTTCAGAAAGAGAAAGGATTTCCTGCAGGGAAGTTAAGAGTAAGTCTGAATAGCCTTCTGAAGGTAATTCTTCATTCACAGAGGATAGGATGCCTCTAGAAAGATTAACCCCTCTTCAGTGAAGTGAGCTTTTCTTCTAATTACCTTGTACCTGAATACCATAAGCTCTTCAAGTCAGGGGCTTCCTTTCATGTCTCTAAACACCAAGAACACTTGGCAGTAGTGGATTAAATACATATTTTGCTATTATAATTAATATTATACCTTGTGGCAGAATTAAACTCTGACTAAATACTCTGAACTCTTCCCTTTCGAGCCTGCAGGGAATAGATATGTGGTCCAGCCAACCCACGGAATAAACTCCAAGGGTGTATGGCAGGAGAGAGCATCTTTGCCTTTAAGGGTGTGTGGTCAAGGATTTTTTCAGTGCAAAAAGGGAAAATAAGAATAGGAGGAAGCCATAAACAAGAACATACAGAGTCACAAACCTGACAGACAAATATAATGGAGACAAAGACAAGAAACAAACCTGTCCAGTCACAGTAGTTAGTGGGCTATCAAAAAACTGCAAGCAAACCTGGACTGTGCAAACCTGAGGATGAATGAAAATGGAAGGGGGTCGATGGAGCTATAGACACTGATGAGCGAGTATGTAGAGGAAGTGGGAGCAGGAAGGAATGAAGGGGGGAATCTGTCAGAAAAGGGTATAAAAGGGACTGATTGCATGTAAAATGACACTGCCAACATGCTTATCTGATGGAGCCCTGCTGCTGATCATTACAGTTTGTCCTGTCTTTTTATTACATGCTTTAGCTCTCTGCATGATCTCACCTCTGTCCCGTGTTGGTGAAGGCAAAGTCTGAGTGACAGCTACTGGGGGTCTGGTGTGGGTGAGGTGAGCAAGGGGCTCAGCAATGGCTGGAGTAGGACCATGGTTCACAGCTCACCTCTGGTGCTCCTTGGGGTGGGAGGGCAAGTGTCCTTATCACCCCCAAGATGGGTGTGCATAGGGTGTGCATCTGTTATTCAACAGCAAACTCCGAACTCGACTCACCAGCGCATAAGATGCCCTGTGTTGGAGCAAGAACATTAGGCAGGGAGAGAGTCCGTGGGGATGGGTGGGCGTGGGGTGTCTGTGCAACGAGTGTGTGAGTGTGTAGCTCATTTTGCAGCAAGCACTGAGCTAGCCCAGCTGGCAAATTGGGGTAAGAGGATCTGGGGTCCTGGCAGGAGCACCAAATGGACAGAAGGGTCATGCTGTACTCAGGGAATCTGTAACTGTGCTTGTGAGCCTGGACAGTGATTTGTGTGTGCCCACACAAGCAACCATCAGTCTCTGCCAGCCCCAGGGAAGGAGGGGATGCTGCTCTCTGTTCTTCTCTCTGATGTGAGTCTATGTGTAGGTGCAGCTGAAGGCACAGCATCTTCATACAGCCAGCCATGTCCGTGTCCTGTGTGTGTCCTGTGCATCTGGGACAAGTGTTCAGCTTCCCTATTGGATGGATTTGAAAAGCCACATCTCTCAGCTCAGGCAGAGAACCCAGAACTCTGGGGCACCAGCTGCGTGCCAGTGGTCAGACAGG
This sequence comes from Cephalopterus ornatus, assembly GCA_013396775.1. Classification (NCBI taxonomy): domain Eukaryota; kingdom Metazoa; phylum Chordata; class Aves; order Passeriformes; family Cotingidae; genus Cephalopterus; species Cephalopterus ornatus. Next base: position 221,714 of record VZRE01007685.1, on the reverse strand, counting down.
AGGAAGTAATGGGACAGGGCTTCTGGAGGTGGTGGCCGCTATTAACAATTTTTAACAGCAAGCACAGTCAATTTTGTTAACAAGTTCTTGATTTTTAAATCTTCAGTTACTCCAGGAGATAATTATCCTCCCTTTTGGAAGTTATTTGATAAACAAGTATCAATATTAAGGTACTCTATAACTTATGTGCATTCAAAATTACTTTCAGAATAAAGTCCTTAACATTTCCAAGAAGGATTAGTTCATATAATTTTTATATTTAGAAATAATTATACAGTTTCATATACATAAGTAAAAAGGGAAAATAATTATTTCTACAATAGATGTAATTACAGAAAGTTTTTATGGAAAATGGAAATGTCAACCTTTAATTAAGATAACGTCGGACTCACATTCCAAAATGCTTGTTTAATCAAAAATAAATATTCCCTCTATGTAGTGTATACTGAAGAGTTATAGTAAGAAATAATCACCAAAACAGAACAGGAAAATGTAAGTTCCTCCATTTTATAAGATTAATTCACTGTTGTTTCTGGGTTCATTAATATACTCCTGCAAGGAATTATTACATACATTAAATGATCACACAGAAGCATACTTTTTACTCTCATCCACTTCTGCTTTATTTCAGAGAAATATTTTCCAGTTGTCCAGACACGACACACCAGAAAGCCAGATGTCATGATAGCTGCCTTTCTTAGTGTCTTGAGACACCTTTTGCTACAGTATTTAAAAAATGGAAGAGAAAGTCTCATGTTCATCCTGCCAAATTTTGAGCACCTCATTTAGGAACACTAGACTTTCTCTTTAGCTGTCTAACCCACATTAAAACGTAAGTGAGAGGAGATGTACAGAATACAGCAATCACCTCCAACCTGCATTCTTTTGTGAATGCAGCCTAATGATGTGGGATGAACTGTGGGACCAAACCTTCAAGAGTTGATCATGTAATAAATGTATGAATCTTGTCTTCTTTTTTTGTTATTTGTTTCCTTATAAAATTTTGTAGTTTATCAGTAGTTGCAGATCCACAGGTACAGAGTGCACCTTTTTGGTATGCAAGGGCTGTCACATGAAAAGTAAAGGGGGGGGGGATTGTGTGCATTTGATAGTTGGTGTTCTTCAGCACAGCTCTTCAGCACTTCAGGATAAGGTGTAAAGCACCAGAGTCCTGGAAGCATGGGAGTTGTTTTTCAACTGAGAACAGTAGGCAGGAATATTAACACTTTTGGCAAAGATTACTGAATTTGCAGAGTGAAAAAATTAATAAGTATCAAAACTTGAGTTTAAAGCTTGTGGAACTGCCAGCTCTTAGCACTTTAGAAAATCAGTCTGTAGGCATGTGAAACAGGGGAGCTGAATCTAAGCAGGATTACTGACTGTATCAATCTCTACTTGTAAGGCCTGCCCTCAATTATTCCAGGTCCTGAAGACCAGTGGGAAAATCTGGAGCAAGGAAGACATCCTTGGAGAAGGAGGACTAGATTAGGGAATATTTAAACAAACCTGACATATACAAATCTATGGGGTCTCATGTGATGCAACTGTATTTACTTGGAAGCTGGCCAATGATAAGACCAGTCACAATTGCCTTTGAAAGGTCCATCAGAAGAAAGTCAAAGAGTCAGTAGTGAAAGTAACTATAACCTGAGGCCCTTGCTCTACAAATTGGGTTGAGTTCACAGAGAATGGAAAAATGAAACAAAAAACAAACAAAACACCCACAGATCTGTGATTTTCTCTGAAGGTTTGTTGAGTTCTGTGGTCAACTGAAATGCCATTTTCCTTTGATGAATAACATTACAACATATGACTACCATAGCACTTAAAATTATGTTGCCCTTGTGTGGAAGCACTGATGGCAATTCTACTTCTTTTGACTAGAAATTAATCAGTGCAGAAATTGCTGTTCTTTCTTCCTTCACCAAACTAATTTAGAGAGATCTAACAACAGAACATTATGTACTTTTTGTCATTCCTTTTCTCTTCCCACCTGACGGCATTGTCTCACAAACACATAGAAACTGCTTTTCTATTAGGTCCTGCTAAACACATCAGTTACAAAATACATTAAGATAGCCATGAAAATCTGAAAGGAAATATGAAGACAGAAAATATATGACAACAATTTATGTTTTTAATTACATATGGGCTTTCATTGATAAAGAAAAGAAACTTCACTGCCGAAGTTGCTAATATTTGGCCAGTGGATCACACTAGTGAAATGATAAAACCACTGGTTATAACAATAGACAAAATTAGAGTATTAAGTGGAGGTGATTGCATTTGATATCCCTAACACCAGTGCTACATTCAGAAGGATATTGGAAATCTAGTATTAATTTTTCTATTACTTGTATCATGTCAAAAATGCATCAACAATTAATTACATTCCTCTCAGATTACTGAGCCTTACTCTGAATATCTCTTGATAGCCATCTTTGGAGAAAGGGCATGCAATCTCCTGCGTTGATTGCCTTGTTGGGCTTCTGCACCAATTCCAGCAGGGCCAAAGAAGATGATTTTCACAAATCTAGTCTTGATGGAAAGGAGCACTTTTATTGTCAGCTACAGCTAGTTAAAGCTCAAAAAATATGCATAATTTGGAGGTTCTTTGAGATATTGGCATGCAGGGGTCAAAATCCTTCATTGAGATGACCAAACACATATTCATGTTTCCCTCTGAATAAATGCAGTTCCCTCTGGACATAGCCCCAGACGCATACAAGAAGTGGAAAAAAAATGGAAAGGCATCAAAGAAGGGTCATAAAAGCATGACTCAGATATCTGGGGACAAAAGCAAGAAGATAAGGCTGGCCAGATACATAAAGGATAAGAAGAAAGTAGTCCACTGGTGTGCTAGTAATAAGAGGGCATTCAGAGAAAATGTGGCACCTTTTTGGATGGGGAAAAAGATTCAGTAATGAATGATACAGAAGGGGCTAAAGTACTCGATACTTTTTTTTGGTCTCATTCTTCACGGTCATAATTGGCTTCTAGCCTTTCTCTGTACAGTCTGAGAAAACAGAATCATAGTGTATAAATCTCTGTGTTAGAAGGGACCTTTAAAGGTCATTTAGTCCAGCACCCCTGCAGTGAGCAGGGACACCTTCAACTAGGTTGGTTGCTCAGAAACCTGCCTTGAATGTTTCCAGGGATGGGACATCTACTACCCCTCTGAGCAACTTGTTTCAATGTTTCACTACCCTCAGTGTGAAAAATTTCTTCCTTATATCTAGTCTAAATCTACCCTTTCTAGTTTAAAACCATTTCCCCTTTTCTTATTGCAACAGATCCTCCTAAAAAGTCTGTTCCAGCCTTTCTTATAAGTACCCTTTAATTACTGAAAGGCCACAATAAAGCCTCCCCAGAGCCTTCTCTGCTTCAGGCTGAAGACCCCCACCTCTCTCAATTTGTCTCCATAGGAGAGGTGCTCCGGCCCTGATGATCATCTTCATGGTCTCCTCCGGAATTGCTTCCAATAGGTCCATGTCTTTCTTGTTCTAAGAACCCCAGTGGTGGATGCAGGATTCCAAGTGGGGTCTTGCCAGAGTGGAGTAGAGGGGCAGAATCACATAACCTGACCTGCTGGCCACTCTGCTTTTGATGCAGCCCAGGATACAGTTGGCCTTCTCGGCTGTGAGTGCACATTGCCAGCTCATGACCAGCCTCTCATCCACCAACACCCCCAAGTCCTTTTCAGCATGACTGTTCTCCATCCCTTCTCAGCACGAAGGCTCTCAATCCCTTCATTCCCCAAACTTTACTGATACCAGAGGTTTTCCCAACCCAGGTGTGGCACCTTGCACCTGGCCCACTCCTCGAGCTTGTGCGGGTCCCCCTGGCATGTCAACTGCACCACGCAGCCTGGTGTTTCTGCAAACTTGCTGGTATAGAGAAGGACAATTGGCAGTGGGGAGCAACAGGTTAGGTGCTACTTAGAGAAGCTGGTAGTAGTGAGATACATGGAGGTGTATGAGATTCATTCAAAGGTGTTGAAATAGCACACTGTTATGAGAAGGTCTACTATCATCTGCAGAAAGAAGATGACAACTAGAGAAATTCCCTGCCAGATGGAAAAAGTCAGAAGTAATGCTTACCTTCATGAGAAGTAGGAAGCACTTTGGGTACAATAGGTTGATCAGCCTCACCTCAGTGCCTGGAAAGATCTTAGAGCTCGTTTCCTTGCAACCTATTTCTAGTTACTTGAATGATAAGAAGGAAATAATGAATAGGCAGCCTGCAAACCCTGCTTCATCAACATGATTGTGATTAGTTTAGCAGGTGCTGATAAATTAAGAGTGAAGAGCTGAACTGAAGGGCTTTAATCCAGAGGAGATTTGAGAAGTTTGAGGACTGAGCTAAGAGAAGACTTACAAAATTCAACATTAAGAAGTGCACAGTTCTGCTCCTGGAGCAAAATAATCCCATAATATTAATAGATTCGGAAGTAGTTGAATGTAGAGCAGCCTGCTGAAAAGGATTTACAGTGTATGTGGCATTGTGTTACAGTCATACTACATATATATACCAAGATTAAAATGAGTCTTTCATCTCTCCTCAAAAAGTGTGGAAGACAACTGGTCATGGCTTTAGTGATCTCAATGTGAAAGATACTTATCTGATGTCTTGCATTTTTTTTTACTTCCTGTGAACTTACTAGCTTTTAAAAGTTTATTTCTTAGCAAAATAGTCATCACTTGTAACTTTGCATTTAATATCCACATTAAAAAAATGGGGAATTATTTTAATTTACACATTTAAGCATGCCTCTAAACTTACAAACTAAACAGTTTTGAGATTCAAAGGCCAACACATGCATGCTATTTATTAAAAGTCTCTCTCTGCTGAAAAGGAGATTTGGACTAAACTAAATCCTAAACTTTGGGAAGTGCTTGAAGAAGTATTATTGGTTGAGGCTGCCAGGTACAGTTATAACAACTAAATAGTTTAGACAGTTTAGTTGCCATGCCTGTCCCTTTTACCATGTTACTTAATTTATTAATATAGAGGTAGCAAAAGAGCCTGAAAAGGCCCAGCAAAGAAAATAAATCCTAGTAGGCAACATGGAAAAAAGAAGCATTAAAAAAAAAATCTAAAAAAGGAAAAAGCAAGTCTGTAGACCAGTGCAACATCTGAAGTATAAAAGACTTTCCATTTATATATAGAAAAAAAATTTTTATTTATCATTTTTTTGTGAACAGTAAAAGTGATCTGGCATTATGAAACTGTGTCAGGTCATGACATCATGCGACCCAGACAAATTACACTTAATGGTCCTAAAGAAAGGAGCTGGAAAGCTCTGTGAACATCATATTGTTTAATGAATTATACATTTGGAATTAATCTTTAAAAATGGGGAAAAAAATCCCTCTGGAAGACATCTGCTCATATATATCTAACACTTAGATATGATTAAAAGGGTAGAATGGAGTATCAGGACCGGCAACAGCAACTTAGCGTGTAACTGTCCAGCACAGAGTGACTAACTATATACTCACACTTCAGGCTCAAAGGACAGTCTTAAAACTGGTCAGAATCATTAAAAAAACAAAGGAAGCCTCGTGATGTAAAGCTTGAAATGCACACTCTGTCCAGCTACTCAGAGAGAAGCTATGGGGGTTTTTTATCGATAACAAGTAATAGGTCCTTGTAATTCCCAGTGTAGGAAATAGAGAGGTATTTCAGACCTGCGGAAAAGAGCATGAGATAACACGGTTGCTAGAAGATGAAGTCAGGCCACTTCCCTGAGGATTAAAATTAAACATTGGAACAGTTTGTCAGAAGAGGTGGGGGAATGTTAAGCTCTCGCAGAGATACTGAATTTAATTTTAAAAGCCAGCCATTGATTCTCCTCCTGGGAGCAATCCTGTAGTCAGTGTTCAGAACAAGCATGCGCAGATCACCATGTGATCCCATGGCACCACTTGAGTTTCTCTGTGCTAAGCTGCCCCGGTATAATGATGTGACACATCAGGGTCAGGGTCCTCAGTGCGTGTCCTGCCATGGCCTATGCCCAGATCTTGGACGGGAGCCCAGTATGGGCCAGTGTCTCTGGAGCTACCAGAGCAAGACAAGTCCTGCCTTGGAGCTATACAACTGTTAGTGTTAGCCCTGCAGGGGCGAATTCTAGCCTGCTTCAGACACTCTTGGTTTGGAGTCATTATAGGCTTGTTCTGAATTTCCTTCTATCACTCTCATTCATTCACATTAGTCTTTGGACAAAAGAACTTCTCAGACTAAAAACCTCCCCCTTATCTCCCACTGCATACATGGCCAAAAGATAAATACTCAGGTTGTATGTTAAAACAAGTGACCCTTCCTCTGCCACACTGCCTGAATGCTTTTGCAGAGTTATTGTGACCAACAGTTGGCAGGCAGCTGAAAATACTCCTCCTGTGGCTGAGAAAGGGAGAGTTAAAACCAACACTTTAATGATTACCAAGAAGATTAGACAACAATAAAAGGAGATAATTAACAATAATTTAAAGAGGAGTCGTGAAATGTAATTCCCAAACCTCTCTTTCCTCTCTTCAGAACTAACAAATATTTCTGGTTGTCCATGCCTAAGCCTCTCACAAGCTCCCAGTGCACTGTTGCTGTGATAGGACATTATTGACATCACTAGCAAAGGTTCCTGGTGAAGTGGTTTTGGTAAACCTAGAGGTAAATAACATGGATTGACTGACATTGCATGCACTGAAGACCAGCTGACACATGTAATTCAGTTCTTATCTCTACAAATCCAGGAGGTGGACACATCTGGGTAGGATGTGTCCATGGGATGGACCTACAGCATGTACTAACTCCTGAGCTGGGTCTGGGACACTGCTGTTATGCCCAGCCTTGCCAGGGCCAATGCTGAGAAATTAATGCTGAGGAAATTAGTCTTGGGTCTGTGCTCTAGCCTGTTTAAAGAAATAAATGTATGTATAGGTGTAGACAGGGTATCTCAGCAGCACAAAACTAAAAGCATCAACACAGCTCTACTAAATTACAGTGCTGTAAAAATATCCAGTGTGGCTTTGGATTTGAGTTCTCTCTGCTTATTCTTGAATAAGCAGCCTTATTAGGAGGGAAATACATGCTGTGAACATAATGTTAGTGCCACCCAGATGTCCCTTTTGCCTTTGTTCCATTCTGTAAGTGCTTATATACTAATATGACATCATAAAATACATGAGAAATAGCTTAAGAACCTGATTGATAAAAGAACAGACCAATATATCAATTTTTGATAGTAGATAAAGTCCAGAAACAAGAAAAAGAAGCAGAAGGATAAGCAGAGATTTCATAAGAATAGAGTCCATTCTGACATATCAAAACCAAAAAGTGAAATATTATTTCACTTTTAGTTGCTTTATAAATAAAATAATTCCTGGGATATTGGAAATGTGCAAAAATGAGCAGAATGCAAATGAGCAGAAAAAGGATAAAGGATTCAGCCAAATAAGGGCTAAGCAGACTCTGGAAAAGGAGATGTGGGGTTCCTTCCACCAGCTGGTCAGTTCTGAAGAAGTGATGCCTTTCGCAGACCATACATGTGAGGAGATAAACTGCAGTTGTCTGGAAAATGTGAGCAAAATATGCCTGCCCAGAAATGTAAGCATCAAATCCTTTGGGATGTTTGGATGCTTGTAATAAAATCAGACAAGCATCTCACCAGTCTGCCCCAGAAGTTTCCAAAAGAAGTGATGACCACATCATTTCCACTTATTATTTGACAATCTGATAAAATGAAAGAAGTCATCAAAGATGTCAAATTATAGTGCTTCAAGGCTACTTTTTATTTGTACAAACCCCTTCCCCCAATAGACTTTCTTGAAGTCCTCCAACTCCCCAACTTTCAAATTTGCTTTTAATCCTTCCAAACTCATTACAAGACATTAATTTCCTGTGGCTCAGAAATCACAAAATAAAAGCAGAACATATTAACATGTCTCTGCAGTTATTTCTGTCTACCATCCCCAAAGACTAATCAGTGTATACTTTACATGCTCATCCCAGACAAAGATGTACTTCATCAACTATGATAAATATGAAAATCAGCTTGAGATGGTTATCTATGCAGGGATTCAATCTAAGATGAAGATATCAAAATTAATAGGTGTCTATAGGCACATCAAGTGTCTCATTCCTCATTAGAGTCAATGGAGGTATAGTTGCAGAGAAAGCAGCTAATCCTTCAGCAGAGACCTTCAATGAAATTCAGCTGCCTAAATACTGATGTCAAGCATCATTTCAGTTGATGTATAGTACAATATCTGGTTTCCAGTTGCTTTTCCAGAGGGATGCAAGCCTCATATAATCTGTGTCTCTCAGTAGGTATCTTGCACTTCCTGGTGTGTCTGAACTGGCACTAGGGGACTACACAGAGGCAGCTGAATCCTACCCACAATGCTTATTCAACTAACTCACTCCACTGGCTGCAATGGAAACTTCAACACATACAGCCCACCTAGATACCTAAATGGGAATCTTGAACAGAATCTTGTCTCCTAAAGGTGTTACAGAAACTCTGTAGGTGATAAGAAGCTTGTTCTGTATGCCAGACTATTTGCTATTAGCTGCCATGGGTAGATGAATTATAATGACACTATTACAGCAGAAAGATAATGAATAAGTGAGATGCAATTGTATAAATAAATAGTCTTGGTTTGGGATATATATCTCATGTTTTATTTTAGGTGTTAGAGGCTTCAGAAGCTTATAGATTAAATAGAGTCGATGTAGAGATAGACAACAGGTTAGCAAAGGCATACAGGGCTTTCGGTAAACTGCATAAAAGAGTTTGGCGAAACAATCACCTGAAGAAAAGTACAAAGATCAGTGTTTATAGAGCCGTTGTACTGTCCACTCTTTTATATGGTTCTGAATCTTGGGTCATTTACCGCNAGAGGCTTCAGAAGCTTATAGATTAAATAGAGTCGATGTAGTAGAACAAAGTAGGATAACTCAGGTGGTAGAGATTTCAGGAGCTTATTGTCCTATCTTCTGCAAGGTTGACTGAGGTGTGAACAGGTTGCTCATGGCCTTATTTCAGCCTGATCTTGAAAAGCTCCATGGATGGGGATTGCACGACCTTTTGGGGCATTCTGTCAGAAATGAAATAGAACTCCAAACAGAACTCACATACTTTGTACGCACCTTTGAGAATGTTACTTAGAACTTAATTTTCAGGAACATGTAGGCATTGCATGCACTTCTGAGGAAGCTGAGTGGGAGGAAGAAAAGGATTTAAAGAGATATCCATAGAAATTGGCAAATCATGAGCAGTTTTGAAATAAGTATTATTAATAAAATCACATAGCATTCTGTGCTCCTGTTACAGTAGGACAAGAGATGGGAACAACTTCACAACAGATCAAGTTATGTGTGGTGATGCTGGACTCCATCTTTTCCCCACAGTTAGGACTTCACGGTGTCCATTCCACTGTTCTCAAGAAATTAGGTTGCAGATACAGAAAAGCAATGTGGGGGTAGAAGAGTGAAAGAAGAAACTAAACTCAAAAGCTCTTACCAAAAATATTTAAAACAAACTGAGTCATAGACTCTCTAGAGCCAACTAAAGCAATCCATTTAGCAAAGAAGTCACTATATTATAACTGGGGAACATATATGAACTTACAGTGATGTCCTCTATAATGCAAATATTATTTCATCTGCAGGTGCTTTAGATTTTCTCTATTGACATAAGTTTCATTAAAGATGTCTGAAATGTGTTTTCAGCAAGGACAGTGACACTTAACCACTACCAAAAGGCTTTCTGATAGAGGAACAGGTAGCTCCTGTCTCACCATACACCTGTCATGTTTAAATTTGCTTATATAAGGTCAGAAAAGTATATGGAAAAAAGCCCCTAATACCAAGATACTATACTTAAATGCATTAAAGGAAGTAGTTTATCCAGATAATGAATTGTGGAGATGGGTTCATGACCAAATAACCAGGAACTTTAGAAGTAATTTAGTCAGTTTGAGAAACAAATTGGTTTTGGCACTTCACACCATTGTGTAATGGAATGTTTAATTAAAAATTAAGAAACTTGCGCAACCTCTGTATTTTCTGGCTCTGACTTAGATAGGTCTGTTATACAATCTTTCTTTTATGAGAGCAAATTACATTCTGTCTGTGAACTATGGAAACTTTTCACTCTCATTGCAACTGTGGAGACAGAAACAAGGTCACCATCCTCTACACTTTTCTAATAGCTGAGTGTCAAAGGAACACGGAAAACAAAAACCTCCAGGTCATGTTCCTTTCTCCTCTGCTACAACACCTTAAAAAATAATGGAATTTCTGGAAAATAGAGCATGACAATCCTCAACATTCATAAGAAGTAAGTTTTTTCTTAGGTCCTTAAAATCATTCACAAGATGCAATTCATTAAATCTGCTCTTACCACTTGCAAAATAAGGAACAAATATGCAGATCCATGTGGAATCAGCAGCTATTAATTCTTAGAGTAGTAATTAGCATTCACACTAGAATTCCCACCAGGAAGAATACTGCTGCTGTTTACCATTTGGGATCAGCGGATTTAAAGTTAATTTTCATATGAAGTGATACAGTACTTTGCTGTAAGTAATACTTGCTCAGTACACTAGAGTTTCTTTAAAACTGTCAATCTTCAGAGTGTTGAAAACACACAAGTAATTGAGATACAAGCAAACATTGATTTTGGATATTAGTTCTTGACTTCACAGCTTGTTAGCTGAGCTAAATGAGAAAGATGGGGTATAAGAGTTAGGGGTAATAATAATATACTAAATAGCATCTTTTTAAATTAAATTTATTGTTATTATATGAAAAGAGCAGCTGGCAAATACAATCAGCCTAGAACACAGAATGAGTGTAGAATAGGAAACTGTTCCTCCAAAAGATGCAGCATGTGTTTTCTCATCATCCACTCTCAGCTACCAGCTGGAGTGGAGAGGTGTTGCAGCTTGCTTCCTATCACTTTAACTCTACTGCTATTATAAAGATTTGCACACTCCTACAACCCCAGCAGTGAGTATCTCCTTACAGATGCTATATTTACTTTTGCCACCCTCAGGCTGCTTTTTACAGTGCCCAGACCAGTCCCTAGGACTCAACAGAAGTGACTGTGAGAAAGGTGGATTAAGTGGAACAACCGGACTCACACGAGAGATTAAAATACAAACAAAAAAAAATTGGTCACAATGTCTTCTGAAAAAAGAATAAGGGTGATCAGATAAAACTAGAGGGTGGCTGGCCTGTCTCAAAAAGAAGGTAGTTCTTATCAGTGCAGGTGTAAGCTGTGAAAGTCTCTGTGTGAAAGAGATGAAAAGATGCAAATGCAAAATTTCATATAACAAAATAAAGCTGTTAGAATGTCCAAGGAAGAAAGATTCAATGAAGGTTCATTAAATACATATCCACCTCTTCATCAAGAAATTCTTGAACTGTAGGCTGCTGAATGTTTAAATCCTGATGTCCTGGTTATCTGGGCATCTCCCAATGGCCATTGGTGATGATACAATGCAGAGTTAGATGGACTCCTGTAGTCATCCTTTCTGTTCTCTCTGTCTGTGTTTCCCTCGTGTTAAAAGTTGTTAACAGACTTCAGATTCCTTCTTTAAGACTCAGATAGCTGATCTATTAAGTAGCAGAAGATGAAGAGCAAATACAACTCCTGATTCTAATTTTCCACTATAACTCTCACAGAGGAGATGGAATATGGCCCATGATTTCTCCCATAAGAATAAGCAAAAGAAAATGAACACTCTGACCAGATATGTTCTCCTGGAAGCAGATTGCTTCAATGCTTGTATGAATATTGAGGAACACTGAAATGCGTTTCACCTGACTTTTCCTGTGGAAAATATCCTAGGATCTTGTATGGGAATGAAGACAAAGAGATCATGGAAATGATGGCTGCATGCAACTGAGTGAAAAACACTGAATTTCAAAAAAATTTCAGCTATCGAAACATCTGCATAGCACCCTCAAATATCTTTGAATTAAATATTCAAATATTTTGCTGAATATTCAGAGTTATATCAAGGAGATAACTGAACCTTAGCACACACTGTACCAAAAAATAATTGAAATGTATCTTGTAAACTCAATTAAGTCTAAGAAATGCAAAAAATGCCAGGTGGAAAAATATATATTTTTGAGAATGTTCCAAAATAAGATGATTTTGCATTAATGTAACAGATATAACTATGGTTTTACAAGGACAGTACCCCACTGAGGAAATCGTTTTACTTGGTAATTCTGTTCCAGTAAACTGGGTCATTTTGAGCATATAGATACTTACATGTGAGATATTACTGCATGAATTTAAATGTCATGATGTCATCGGAAAAGTGATTTCCCAGTATATGTCCTGTATCCTTGAGTTTATTATGATTTGTTCATTCTTAATATCTCTGTTTATCAGTTTGGCATCCTTGCTGGGTATATCATCCATTTTTACAGCAAACATTACAAGTCAAAGGATAATTATTTGGAAATGCAAATCTGAAAGCCTGAAAGATTTACTGACTAATGAAAAAAATCCTCACTAAATATAAATTAAAATTTATCTGGTTCTTACTATTTAACTGTGTCTGCACATATTTAACCATAGGTTAAATCTGGCTAGAATATTTCATTTGGCCTTGACTAATTTTTCATAACTCTTTCCTTCACAGAAAAGTATGAGACCTGTATTTATATAGATAGATTTAATCTTCTGAACAAACAAGTAAAATGGCAATTTTGGGAAAGAAAAAAGTGGCTATTTACTCAAAATATAAGAGCATCTTAGTCTGTTTGTGTACCTGTATTTTTAAGGATACTGACATTAAAAGTGCATAATAAAACTTGTAAAAATGTCACCCTCTATAGCAAGTAAGTCAAAAACCAACAAAAACTTATGATATTTGCACCAGTCTTGGAGAAAAAAGCAAATTAGGGAGGACAACAAAGCCAAATAGTCACATTTTTACTAACAAGCCCTTTTTATTCTCTAGGTACTGGTGAGCTGAAAACTTTAAAGTAAGGCCTTTATTTACTGTTTTTTGTGAATAAATAAAATACTTGACATGTAGAGAGATAGTCAAATCTCTCCTACTCCTTTTGTAATTGTATATTTTGTAACAAAACTTCTCACTTGTGTTATAAATTGCTCTGAAGCGCCTTATTGTTCCAACATTGATATAAATTTTAATGGTTAAAGTGAGAAGAGAAGAAATTTAATTATGTGGTTATATGGTGGTGTCTGCAATTTTCTGATTGAAACCAAAATTTAACTATGAATTTCACCTGAGTACTTTCATTCTGCAAAGATGTAGGGTTGTTAAAAATAGTGATAATAAAATGCCTTTGTATATTTTATAATGAAGAGTTTAACCTGCAGACCACAAATAGATTAAGTTGCATGAAGGGAGTTTAGAAAATAAGTTTGATATAAACCCTACAGAATCTTTAAACCTTCGTTGTCCACATAAACGCAGTTACTACAACCTTCTGAAATGTTTCTGAATTCACTCACTGGCGGCTGCAAAGAACAATGCTGGAGCCTGAGGAATTCATATGCATTTTATTTAGTCAGTGTATAGGCTCTGTCAGCCATATCCTACATATATTGCATTCAGAGCAACCACAGTCTCTAGAGTATAAACTATACTTGCAATCATTGTTCTCTAGATGCATCTCGTTTAATCTTCTTTTATCTTCTGAAGTCCATATAGAAGAATGATGCTAAAGGTCCATTATCTAATGTGCTTTTTCTTCCTCCAGTGGAATTTACGCTTATACGGTTATCTCGTGTCACTGTAAAGTTTAGAAGACCTTCAAAGAAATCCAAATGTTGGGTTTATTAATATAAGGCATTTAACTTTCCTGCATGTTCTCCATTCCACATAGGGATGAAAAAAAAACCATTATCGAAATGAAGTAATGGTGTAGAGCCTTGGAATGGTCGTGAGACAGAGACAAGATCAGAACTTGAAAGACCAGTTCCAGGGACCTTGCCATCTTTGCTAGCCATGAATAGCTCCTTCAAATTCAGTGAAGTAATTGATAGCAGAGTAAAGCTATCTAGTGAGAATACTCAGGAGTAGTGGAAGTACTCTGCAGTTGCATGATCCAACGAACCAAAGATAAGCAAAGTTTCTTCAGAGCTTCCAAAGCACTGTAGTTTCAGGGCAATGGGATGCTTAAAAAGAGAAAAGCAAGGAGATAGTGAGAGTTCTTAAAATTAGATGGGTCCTTAAATCCTTGTTCAATTTGGGAATTACATTTTGACACTGTAAGTGTGTATACAGAAGGCATGATATAAAGGATGATAAAAAATTAGGCAGTCTTAACTGAACTGTTCTACAAAATGCACTAGGCAGCAAGTAGTAACATTCCTATTTCAGCCTCTGAGTTTAAAGTCAGAAGTTATGGATTACATTTTATTGAGACATCAGAAAACTGCAGATGTGCTCTTAGGCTTGTAGAAAAACTTTGTGCAATTTGGATTAGTTCTCTGAAGATCTAAAGTGGAAAGAGCTGGAGATGCTCAGTGGTGTTTATTAAAGCTCAGAAGAAGTTGAAAAATGAAAGGTTTGCTAAGCACAAAAAAATTATGAAAGATGAACACTCAATTAGTTATATAAGGAACAGACAGTACTTGTAGCCAGAAAGTGTGTATGAAGAAGCAAGCAGGAAGACTACCATAAAAGGGGGAGACTAATTTCATGATAGGCTGACTAGATTGATAAACCGTCATGCAAAAAATGAAAACAGGATGTTGATGGTCAGAAGACATTTATGTTCCAACATAACTACTCCATCAGGCAGGTAAAAACCTACCATTCCTTTGTACTGATACTACAGTGCTAAAATAAACTTAATAAAAATGAAAAATATGATCTCTTTGTAAAAGAGAATTTGCTCAGCTTGAACTAGATGATTTTTAAGGTCCCTTCCAAGCCAAACCATTCTATGATTCTATGATTCTTTGAAAGACTCCTATTAACTGTGAAGAAGTGGATTACCTGCTGGGTAAAGTGAGAGAAGGTGTTTTAGGGGCTGACTCTGTCACTCTTTCTGTGTGACCTCGAATGAGGTATTCAGGGCCAAATGTACTTCCTATTATTAATTCACTGTTTCCATTAAAATGGGTCTTTCCCCTTCAATAAGATAATGAGAATTGACTTAATCTTTTTTTCAGGTATGAAATTCCTTTGGTCTAAACAATTTTTTATTTTCTATTATGTCCATTATCTGAACTGAGAGATTTAAAATGTGAACTTGGCTGCTGCTACACTGGGCAAAATTGGGCTCTCTGCACTGCAGAATTTCATTCATAAAAATCATGGCAGAAGTAGCAGTCAGACTCTGGGAGATACAGCAAGACTAATTCATTAGAGCCCTTAAAATGCAGTTTGTAAATGAGAAAAGCCTGTGGGATCTGGTTTTAAGTAGATAGAGTAATAGTCTTCTTGCCTCCTAGATGGAGCTAAAGTACTTGTCTCCTGTATCTTGGCTTGTGGGATGGAGGAAGGCAGGTAACATGACGAACATAATTGCCTTCTTTTGCATTTCATAATTAGTATCACCTGAAATTTTATACTTTCCTGCAAAACCCATTTTACAGAATAAGAATTTAAAAAAAAATAGCTTGGTCCCTATTTTGCAAGGACAATCTTTTGTAAGTATAAATCAGGACATAGTTTATAGAGCCATTTTTTCCTTCTCTACAGTCAGAAACAGTGATGATCACTAGATACATGCTTCAGCAAGCACTGCCAGGTACCCAGTTGAGCATCTTGGAAGATTAATGCTCAGTTTTCTTCCCCCTAGTACTCATGAAGGATAGACAAAGGACTTCTGGCCCCAGGACAGAGACTGAACATACAGTCTTGATGAGATCTCTTCAATGTTTATAAAGGAAGAGATGCCACAGTGCTGAAAGGAAGGAATTTGAAAATAGAACCTACAAAACAAGGTACCATTACAAGCTGAGTAGACACAAAAGCAAAGCAAACCTTGCAGTTTTATTTACATGCAAACAAACACAATTCTAACAAAACCTAGCAAAAAACCCCCACAGAAACAAATGCAACAGTGCCATTCACATCTATATATTTTGTTTCTGGGAATGTTAGGAAAACGATATTTCTCTTTCAGAGCTCTAGTGAAACTTCAATCAAGTCATAAGCACATATATAGGTCTGGGTCTGCTATGCAATTCAGTACCAATCAGCATGCTGAGTCATTTAACTTTCACAGCCTCATTTGTAGTGACAATTAGCAATTCTGTCCACTCTGCATGCCCATATTTTGGGGTGAAGAGACCAAACGAAGAAATGCAGGATGCATATCTAAACAATGACAGGATGAAAGCGGAAAAGGAAGAGCCAAAACCTCTTCACACTGCACAGAAGTATGAAAGACTTACAACAGATGTGACCAGAGTCTAAGAACACTAAAAAAAACCCAAAAAAACAAAAACCAAAAAACCACCATACATAAAGAAAACTTTTTAGGTTTAAAAAGAGGAAGAGGATGAAGAGGTGGCTGGTAGCCAGTGCACCAACTGCAGCTCAGTGTCAACTGTCATCTGGGAAAAAGATCCTGGCTGTCTGGAAGATAAGGTAGTAGTGAAACTGCTAAAGCAAATCAGCAAAGCAGAGTTATTGCAGAAGAAAAGGTCAGACCCTTTCCTCTGGGTTACTGGGCTTCTCTCTATGCTTGTGGACTCATGAAACAAACACATCTGAAGTCAAGCCGAACAGGTGCTGCTGGTTCTTTAGGTCTGGCATCTGGCTTGTCTGCATTGCTTATGATTTTAATGGGATTAATTTTTTGCAGTATCTTATGATGGTTTTAAATTATTTAATTTGATGCTTGAGATGATTTTTAAGTATTTCATTCATGTTTGTTCCTTTATGTTGCTGCATATAATACTCTATAGCACTCTTCCTACAATCACTTCCTTATTGGTATACCTCTTTTCTACTGTGGACCTGCATAAAAGGTCTATGCATATGATATTGACTTTTCTCTCTTCTAATTAGGCAAGAATTATCTATAAAAGGTATGTTTTTATTTTATTCTGTATCTAACTCTCAATCTGGAAACCACTGAAAAAATAGGTGATTTTAGTATTTTTTGACCACTAATTATCACTAGAATCTGGTCCTTGATTCTGCTCATTTGTAGTAATGTCCTCTACACAGTATGTTTGTTAACATATCTGCTTTAAAACCAGACCAGGTTGATATCTGAAAACTGAGGCCACAAGCCATAGAATTTCCTTATAAGAGTCATATCTCCAATTGAATGATATTATGCCCCAAAACAGGATCAAATTCAGGCTCCCTTTCACTATTTCAATGTATTTACTCATGCAGGCATGCAAATACATGATACCGATTGACAGCCACATTCCCTAACAACTCTCTAGTTTATATACTGCGGAGTCCTCCAAAAAGTTACTCATCAAAAATGAAAATATGCATTATAAAACTGTGTTTTGGCATAGGACTGAGCATAAAGCAGACTAAAATAAGGAGCATTTAAAGAATACCTACACAGTCAACATCTTGGCATCCTCCTCTGGCAAAATCGCTCTTGTAGTCTTGGCCAGGTCCTCAAACACAGCATATGCAGTTCATACCATCTCACAGACCTGGTAGCACGGACTTGCATGTCAATGGATGATAGAAGGTAATAAACACAAAACTCATGTCCTGGATCATTGGACTATCCCGCCATAGTATTCCAAGAATACAGAGACAAGTGGCTTTGAGATTACTGCAGCCTCTGACTAGAGCATCAGAATCCAAACAGAGGCAAAAGTAAGAAGATATTCAGGGGCTTTTCTTGAACTGAACTTGAACTGAAGCTGCAGCAAATTCACATTTAAATAAAACATCTGTTTTTGTAGTGAAAGGGATTCTTCCTGTGCTACTAGATAGCTGTTAGGCATCACTCAATTTAGCTAGACCGGCAAAAAAGAATATGTGATCCATGGGGAATCCAGACAGGTATGAGAAGCAGAGAAAATAGCTTGCAGGTACCAAGACCATTAGGAATACTGGTTTTGCAAATTAAAATGTTGCACGATTTTACGAGCTAGAAATCACTTTGGAACACACCTGTGGAAGATAGATATCAGAAAATTAAGTTTTAGAAAAGTAAATAATACCTTTACAGTCTCAAGAATGATGATTAGAACACTGTAATGGTGTTTAAAATATTAGATGAGAGAGATTGTAGAGACGTAATTGGGTGACTTTTTTGCCTTATCTTTTAAAACTAAAACAAAGAGTCAGTAGAGACAGTAGATACACTGCAGAGCTGGGCAATCTGGTGTCCATATTGAAAATCAGGGATAAAAACTTGATTATAAGAAGCTTGGTTTTTTGTGAGCTATATTAGTCTAGCTTCTAGGACAGACTGTTGAGAGAAAGTGAGCTTTGCCTCCAAATGTTAAAGAGAATTGGCAGGAAAAGATTGAAGCCATGGTCAAAATTGTGATGTAGATAAAATACAGAAAAAAATTTATAAGGTCAAAAGTGAAAAAATCCAGGACTAGGACACAACAAAACCATATTGTATCCAAGAAAAAAAAAAAAATTTTTTAGGTCAACACGAAAACATTTTCAAGAATCTTTTTGGTCCTTCCAATTTTTAATTTCTTTTTTTCATTTTTTTAATAAAAGAGGGGCTTTCTAACGGTGAGAAGCACAGAGAGGAGTTATGACAGAAGAAGTGTTCATGACTGTGCTGTTTGGAATAGGACAGTTCCTCCAGTTCACAGTGAAGACAGACAACGTAGTCACAAATTAATGAAGAAGAAACAAAGAGATCTTAAATAACCTTTGCTATGAGGTTATTTAAGGTATATAAGGTCTAATTCTATACATTATAAGACACTGTGAAAGGCACTAATTAATTCACTGCATTGTATTTGCACCTATGATGAGCAGCTCCAGGCAACACAAAAAAGATGAGGATACTACACAGTAAAATAGTTCCAGTTCTAGAGTTGGCCAAAACCTAAGATATAATCACATGAACTCGCTTTCTTCTACCAGCAAACTGGTGCACTGTGTGTGGAAGAGTGTATCTTTAAGAGGATCCAGACAGTAATGCTAGCAGGTTTAAGAGGTGACAACATTTAATGGATGCATCTTTCATGCCTAGAGATAAAATAATACCTGAAAGGAAACAGATAACCACCTTGCATTTTGTCACAAACACCGGTACAAGACAAAATGCAAGATGTGTGAAGAAAACTTTGGTTGCTCATAGAGGGAAACTTTTCAGACTTGAGAAATCACAGCCTGTTTTCTAGAAAAAGTTATGATAGTCCCCTACAGTTTCACGGTCAAGAACTACAGGGTCATAAGTACCGGCCTCTGAGAGCAAAATCAAGTCAGCAAGAACTATCATAGTGACAGCGGTTTTTACAAGTTGTAGGATGCTGGTTTTAAGCATATGAACTCATGGGTCACAGTACATGCCAGCATATTCAAATGTATTTAGTATCAAACTGGAATCACAAAAGAAATTACACCCCCCATGCTCCCTATCAGCATCAGTGGCCAAGCAGCAGATTAGTGTTCTGAGCGGTACATGAAGCTTGTTGGCTTCTTTCAAGTTCCCATGGTGCAGTAAGTTCTAGTTAGACTTGACCCTAGGAATTAATAAAACAATGCAGACTGCAATCAAATAAAGGATGGGAAAGATGTAGAAAGACTGGATCCTGGAGGGTGGAACACAAAGGGCAGAAAGGAAGGGCTGGAAGTGCCACTATGACTGTATGTGTACACAGGGATGATGGGAACCTGCCTGCATCCACACTTTAATTTGGTTTTACAAGCACTGACTCCTTTGGTGTTATTATTCCCTATGCAGCACACAAAGCAGGAACATGCTGCCCACATACAGACAGAGAGAAACCACAGAAAGTCCAAACAGGATACAAAGATCTGAGACCTGATCCTGGTAGGGAAAAAGAACTGGATGTGAACAAAAGCTCATCTTCTTCATTGAGGTGAAAGACAGTGGCTTCAGAGGTGCAGATAGGAGATAAGACAATGGCTTCACAATAAATACAGTGGTGATCCAGCTCAAATGGTAACATTTTCATAAGTGCCTTAGTGAAAACAGTATATAAATAGCCTCAGATTAGCCCTAAGCCTTTGTTATATAAACATATACACACAGGTCAGCATTGATGTAACAATTACATCTCAAAAATTTCTATAGCTGCATTTGCTCCACTCTGCACCCCAACAAATAAATATATTTCAGTAAGGCTGGTGCATACTGCCTTCATGCATCTGTCATTCTTCCTGGAGCTGGCTTAATCATTTCTAGACGGAATGCTCCGCTGTGCTTGCACAAGCAGGCACTTAACTCAGTTTCAGAATAAACTTTGCGTTTTCAAAATGGTTGTATTTTTAATTTAAGCATTATTGGGACAGACTTTCTTATGACCTGTGTCAGGTAAGAAACTACAAAAAATTGTATCCAAGTGAAGTAGTAAATGCCTCTATTTTTCACAAGAAAATTATATTATGCTATCATGAAAGATGACACATCATTCATTATTTAGAAAGAGTATTATTCCTATGTATTGCCCAATGTGACATTAGATTTTGGAACATATTTAAAGGAAAATATAATAGTAGACTAGAGTGATCACAATGATTAGGAACACTAAAAAGGCTTTGCAAACTATCTAGGCCACAAAACACTAATCTAATACGAGACTATTTGAGCAAAACCTTCAAGAGTCAACAACAACATCAAAAGCCCTTCCTTGCTAGGCAGTCTGTAGGACAGGGCAGTGCTACACTGTAGAAATAGTACACTTTATGCGCATTCCAACAGCAGACCCAAATGGCATGTCTTGCAACCAAAATGCTGTTTGTCAAGTAAGATACCTTAAGACAGATAAGAAGAAGAAGTCACATATTAGATGGATTGAACACCTTGATACTTTTAAAGAGAGATTATTTTATATTCTGACATATAGACTTCTTCTGGAATAGCAGAGGATTTAAAATATTTTTTGACAAATTTCACTGATGTATATTAGAATAAAGAGTCTTTCTCCTTACTGCATTTGTGGTGAAGAGCTAAGTAATTTAAGTAAGACCCAGTGTCTTTGGGACGTGTCTTTTCTGCATCAGTGAACATCTGACTTGGCAAAATACCAATCTTCAGACTCTTCAGTCTTTGTGAAAACTGCCAAATGAATTCAAATTACTGTTTGAAGAGAATTCATATCTCTTTTATTTCATGGCAATAACGTTGGCGTATGGAAAGCATGAAATATCCTTCTAACCCATCAGATGACTGTTAGATACTTCTCTATTCTAATTCTGAAACTGATCTCCAGACTACAGTAAGAGAACAATTATTATTTCAATGCATATACTTTTCTGTTAAGAATCAGTGTTTCCTTTCTCTTGGCCCACTCTACACATGCTAGCATATATGTGCTTTAATACAGACAAGTACTAAAAGCATCTCTTGATTTTGTCTAGAACTTTATTGAAGTTGATGGCATGCTATTTGAATGCATCGATTAGAATATTATGTTATAGAAAGAACCTTGTTTAAGGTTGTGATCAAATTAAACTCTAGCTATTTTCTGTTGAAGGGGCATTTTGATTCATCTAGCTATCTTTCTGGAAGAAAGGAAATATTGAAGAATGGGTAAAGAAGGAGCTTATCCGAGACAAGCATAGTATAATAAAACAAGTCAAGGAGTGTAGGACTTCAGTCTGCTGTAAAAGATTTCAGTTATCTTCTTTGACTGTAGTAGTATCTGGAGAGTCAGCCTTAGACCATAAACAGAAAGAGGCACAGAGAGATAAAGGATATGTCTCACAGACAAGCCAGGATTAGACCATATTCCATTTAATATCTCCTGACCTCACACAGTCTTTTTGCACACAAATTCATAGGTATGTATGGAGATAGACTCAACTCCAGAGGTCTCTGGAACACGAGAAGCTGAGAACATTTGGCATCCCATCACATATGTAATATTTCTCTTTGTAAATAAAGGGATCAAGCACAGACAAAGTCAGCAGCTTTTCTGCCAGCATCTGCCCAAAATTACCCCTTCACAGGCATAATGATGGTTGTCTAGCACAAGAGCAAACTCAATGTTTGCATTCAAAGGCTTTAGGATGGATAAAAAGGAAGATGATATAGGAAACTAAAAACACATCTTTTCCCACTCCTCCCCTGTTAACCCCCACAACTTCTCTAACTGGACAATTTTTTAAAAGAAAAAAATTATATATTAAGATTTTTTTATTCATGTTAGCTTGCTCATTTTTAAGTTATCTGACAAATGGCTTAACAAACAAGTTGTATGTCATCTCAGTGGCATGAACACCCATTGCAATGGCATGAAGCTGTGTCAGGGGAGGTTTAGGCTAGATATTAGAAAAAGGTTCTTCACCCAGAGGGTGATTGGACACTGGAACAGGCTCCCCAGTGAAGGTGTCACAGCACCAAGCCTGTCAGAGTTTAAGGAGCATTTGGACAATGCTCTCAGGCATGTAATTTGACTCTTGGGGATGGTCCTGTGCAGGGCCAGGAGTTGGACTTAATGGTCCTTGTAGGTCCCTTCCAACTTAGCACATTCTATGATTCTGTATAATCATAAGCAGTCTTCAGCATCCGACAGTATCCACCATTTCAGAGATTTCACTTTAAAAGTCACCATGATTCTATTATCAATAAGATAGGCATTGTTATGGCTGATCTCTTCAGGTTATTCTCATGACTCACCTTGGCTTGAGTTTCATAGGCTGATGGGTTAATAAACAAACTGAAGAACTGTTCAGTCTCTATCTGTGTTGTTTCAGCAGTCTTGCTGTTGTATGTGCTCTGTCCTTCCTTTCTATTGGCAGAGCAGGAATGAGCTACATACCAGAGAGAGCAAACTTGTCTCCAATTTGGTTACTACTTAGAGTGCAGCTTTGTCTAAGTTGGGAAGAATACAGTTTGGGAACAATTTAATTAAGATTAAGGATGATGTTTACACATTCCTTTCTGAGGTAGAACTGAGGATGAACACAGTCAAGAAAATAGCAACTGCTAAATTCAAGAAGACCTGTAGTAGGGATCAAAACTTTTAATATTCATGATGGAATTTGTATTTTCCTGTGATGTCAGAAAATAAGCTCCCTTCTTCAGCAGAGCAGGCTCCCAGGTAGGGACAGATACATGTATGCCAATGAATTACACTTCTTTCGTCTACAGTAATAAACATGCCTGAGAAGTATCTCTGCAAAGAGATAACTTAGGGCAGCTTTCATACCTCATGGCTTAATTGAAGGTCTGTTCTTCATTTTGCCCTAATCTTACATCTATTTCTATGGAGATGCAGCTTTAGAATACATTCATCCCTGAATGACTTCAACTCCTTTGTTATTAGATAGGTGTGCAGCATGCAAGACAATCACCCCAGAGAAATTCTGCATGTTCACTTTGCTCCAGTGAATATGAGCCTTTCTGACTGTTCTGTAAGCTGCACTTTCAGGTGAGTCAACAGTGAGTATGCTTAAATGGATAGCCATGCCCATAATCAAGAGGCTTGACTTACAG
This sequence comes from Cephalopterus ornatus, assembly GCA_013396775.1. Lineage (NCBI taxonomy): Eukaryota > Metazoa > Chordata > Aves > Passeriformes > Cotingidae > Cephalopterus > Cephalopterus ornatus. The sequence goes on along the minus strand of VZRE01007685.1, from coordinate 198,125 downwards.
ACTTCACAGTCCATATTGGGTGTGCTGTCTCCAAGGACAGTCTAAGAGAGTTCAGAGTAGATGAATAAAAGTGTCATTCTAATGAAAACAATTTTTTTTTTCTGCAGTCGAACCTCTTCTGCAACTGTGTCGCCATCATTACTATAGGCATAGATTTTTCCCCTCCTTAAAGCTATACATTTTGTGCCAAGGAGAGCTCCTGGTGCCACTCTCAGTTGTGAATATAGAAATCTACTAGGTCATTTTAGGGGAGATTCGGAGAAGAAATTTTAGAAAACATTTGATCAATTTCACTTTGATATAGTTCACATTCTCTTGATAGTTTATCTTGCAGAGTATTAGACTTTAGTGATATTTGCAGTTGAGATCTGAACCAAGTGTTTCAAAGAGAAATACTGTGATTCAATATAAATCAGTGCAGCACTTTATAAAAAAGATCAAAGCTTGTACAGAATCTGTGTTCAGAAACATGAAGCTGCTATTAGAGAGTACGCAACATTTCCCAAACAGATGTGATAAAATGAATATTCCCAGGACAAAATGAGTCATATTTTCCCTAGGGTTGAGATGTTCGTAACTGAGAAGAAAGCAAGAGGGTATCTAGGTCAGCTGTAATTCAGGGAGGAGCATATAAACTAAAAGCTAGATCAGTGGAGCTCTGGTCTCTGTGCCCCCCACAAACACCCAATCTGGAAAGTGATCAAATTGAAGCAGAAGCAAGTACTCTCTCTGTGAGAGAAAGGAACACAGAGGAAATCCTCAGTTCACAATTTATAGACAAAACAGATGTCTAAGGCCTAAAATTTGTCTGTTGGCCCTATTGAGTCCTTCAAGGTATTGGGAAGATTCACATGTTGATAGCTCTAAGGCATCTCAGCTTTAGTCCTATAAAACCACTCACTAATACGTATTTGACAGCCATACCTTGAGAATCCTAAGTAGGATTTTAATAGTGGATATTAAATAATTACAACTTCACACAAAATAACATTAACAGCAGTAAAAGATTATTAATGGATTATGGCCATGAGTAATGACTTCAGTGCAGGTGATTCTGACTTACACAATGGTACAGTAAATCTGTAAAGGACAAACACACATGAGACTTCTCTCTGATCTCACAGCACCGGAATGCAGGAAAATCACTGTGAAGGCCAGTGGATTTATTCAGATGTGAAACTAGTGGGAGAAGAAGCAGTTTGCTCCAGATCCTGTGATAATCATTAACATGCAATATTCACAAACAATGCCTGGCAAACTTTGCAAAATAGCTGCACATTTATGTATAATAAAACATGTTGTCTTCACTATTTGTCTTCTTTCCTGCATGCTGTTTGTAAGAGGTTCTGAAGGGTTAACCACACGGTTAGGTGGCAAGGAGATGGAGGGAAATGTAGCCAGCTGTTGAATGAAGCATCAAGACATGAGCAAGACCATTACTTGAGGCAGTTTTCCTGCCTAAAACGACAGGAAGCCTCACCTACTGGATATGAATTTTTAACAGGAGACCTTTGAAGTGAATTCAAAGACATAAGGTGACTAAAACAGATTGAGGGAGCAAAAGGACAGGCTGATCCTGTGCCACAGGAGAGCCTAGGACGCAGGGAGGAATGGGCTGGGGTTCGCAGATGGGAGCCTGGCAAGCCAACCTGCTCTCCAACTAACACTGTGGACTAACACAGCAGCTCCCTTCAAGGACTGTACCATCAACTGCTTTCAGGGAACAAGTGTATGCTGGTTCATTTCATAGAGAAAAATGTTCTCAACTGCTTACGGTCTCTACTTCATGAGAGTGGACACCCTGACTTGCCCTACCCTGAGGCCACGGGTTGAAGGAAAGATCCCAAGGCTCTACTACCAGGTTTAGGAGAGGTTGCTCATCTACAGGAACTGCATCTGGGCTAGCTGGGAGTTTTCTGAGAGGGCATTTTGATAAAACGTTAGCTTAAAGCAAAAGTCTTCTTTGGGATAAGTGCACAACATACGTCCTTCACATCCCCTAAAATTTTTTCTAAGACATCTTTCCACAGGATGTTCTTAACATGGAGTGGAAACAGAGCAACCATTTCCTCCTATTTCAGAAAACAAAGTTTAATGCAGCTGCAGTATCACAGCTGACAATTACAGAAACATTAGAGATATAATTAAAGGAATTTTCTGAATGTTTTATCCATTATCTCACAAACTCCTGACAAATCTTATTATTAGCATATTTGGCATTAGCAAGCTACACTGTTGAAAAAAGCACTACTTAGAAATTTTAACTGTCCAAATTGGTACTTTATTGTGGCTGGAATATCAATAAGCTGGAAAAAGCCTTTCAAACTATCTAAAACTAAATGTGAATTAATTTCATTTAACTGACATGTCAACTAAGTTATTTAATTAAAGGGCCACCTACAATTTGGATAGAAAAAGAAATTCATACAGTTCTGGCACAAAGCTATTATTTCCAACACAGAACAACTGTGTAAACTTTGAGTACTCATTTATTATTTGATTTCACTCATTTTGCTTCATTTTGTACCTGACTGCATAGGAGGGTTGTTTGTGGGATTTTCTGGGAGTCAGGGGGAGAGAGAGGGTCTGCAATCACTTTGTGGAACATCTGCGATGTTCTGTGGAGCAACAGCAATTCACGGGTCACAAGCTGAATAATGCTAAACTAAATCAGGAAACATTGAATCTGTTAAAATAAGACCCCAGAGCAGACTTGTACCCGCAGAGATGACTTACACAGACATAGTCTGCAGAAGATCAAAGTTATAAAATGCACAGTGCAGCTTGCAAACTCAAAGGTTACAATAAATAAATAAATGAATAAATAAATAAATAAATACTGTAACAAATAAATATTGTGCATCCCTTGAGGATACTCTCCTCAAGGAAGACAGGCTGCAGGAAGGGGGAAACTGAGGTTTCCCTCTACTCACCCTGCATAATGCCTTTGTGACTCCTGTATCACATGCCAGGGACATGACCAAAGTTGAGGGTTGCAGGAGTGAGAATGGGACACACCACACTATACTGAGGTGCAGCTTCCAAAGGTTCAGCAGAGCCACGATGATGCTGGAGGGCCATGCAACAGTCAGCTGTTGGAAAGTATTCAAAATCACAGGAAAGCGGAAAAGAGATGGGACCATTTCAACATGATACTTACAAAGTCATTCTAGTCAATCATGTGTGGCAGTTGTTTATGTTTACCCTTTTGTATGTGCAGCCTTATTTGAAAGCCAGTGTTCACTTTTTGAACTGGTTGGGCTGGAATATCCACTTCCAGAATGACTGAATGCGGTGGTCAAGCTGCTTTGGAATTTTTTTTCTAAATCTTTTCAAGTCTAAAATTTCATAGAAATAGCTCACTCTGGAGGGACAACACGAAAGCAAGGAAGAACCATGAGAAACAAAATCCTCCTTAAAACATTGGGAGCTACTGGCAGAGGCGTGGAGATTAATTTTACATCTTGCATGCAGATGTCAGTGAGGAGACAAGCTGTGGCTTCCAGGGGCCAGAGGTGCTGGTGTACCTGGGCAGCATTACCAGCCCTAAGTCCCCATGCCATGTCTCCCAGTGAAACATCTGTATCCTGGCACAGCTCAACCCTTCTCACTACTCAGGTCTCAGCCTCTTCACCGGTTGTTAACAAGTGTACCTTGAATTTGGCTCACTGGGGAGCCATTCCACAGTGAAATCTTTATCTGTGGCCAGTGAGAGAACGTGTGGCTGATGAAGTATGGTGAAACTCCTCCTGACTGCAGAAGGTGTGTATATCTTCTACCCTTCTTTCTGGGTGATTTATTTGCTAGCTGCCATCATCCTGCTCAGTTCCATGGCAATCATCAACAGCCTGCCTCCTCCCCACAGCATGACATTGGCTTTGCTCTCAGTGCCATTAGAAGAAGCAGACACATGAATCCCTAGCATTTGTCAGCTCATTTTCTTATCACAGCAGAAAATTCTGAGGGAAAAAAAGAAAAACAGAGTGGAATTAAGCCTACAAATTAAAAGTAATGTTACTTTAAAAAGAAACAAACTAAGAATTACCCTTTTGTTGCCATGGTAGACTTCTTAAAGCAAAATCAAAAAATGCTAATTTAAAACCACCATTGAAACAAATACAATGATTGCAGAACAAGTCATGTACAAGCCTTCTTAGGTAAAATTTCAAAAAGCCATAAATATTTATTCAGAACTATACTGCTGCAGGTGCTGTAAATTAGAATGACAATTTATTAGGATCTCTTACTGGCTAGACATAAAGGAAATGAGGCTGCAGCAACCGGCTGTACCATGGGCTCAGGGGAAGTACTGCATCTTGAACTGGGTATGCATCTTGTCCCTGGTATGATGCAGACAGGTAAATGGGAGAGGGTTTTTGTTTGTTTGTTTGTTTTGGGTTTTGTTGTTTATTTGGGGGGGGTTTGTTTGTTTGTTTTTTATTTCTTTTCTTTTTGCAGTGTAGTTACTGTGTGCTGGAAAGAGCAGAAATAGACCAGAAACCAGATCAGCTAAAGTACCTCCAGCGTAACACCAATTTTACTCTTTGATCCAAATTTTTAAGCCTCGAAAGTCAGCCTGGTTTCTGTCTGACTGGAAAGTCACTTCAGCCACATCAGTATTACAGTTTTCTGACCACCTAAGGTTTGCTTTAGTCATCCCTAAAGGGCCCAGATCTTGCTGGCAGAGAGACAATCATGACCTTTCTTATATCTCTGCCTTTAAAGATTCTGTTAAACTTTCCTGCATTTATTACATTCAGGGTACCCAGTTCGTCCATCTCTGTTGATGTGTTCATGTCCCTGGCTGATACAGAAAGTTTGCATGAAGCTGAAGGAGACCTCTGCATTATTCCCATAGGAGCATCACCATTGAAGACAAGCAAACAGGTAGTAAATCAGGTAAGGACAAAAAAGAGGTGTCTGTTGATTGAGAAGAAGGAATCCTCCCTTTCGGTTTTTGCATCCAGCTCTGCTTCTTTATTTTAGCTTAGAGTATAAACAAAAGATAGAAAAGTGGGTTTGCATGGCATGTTTAGAAATCAAGTCTTAGCTGGCTATGTAAGAAACCTGTGGAAGAGTTGTTGAATCTTACTCTCCCAAGTGCTAGTCTAGTACTTAATTTAAAAGCATTGTTCATCCTGAAAATCAGGACTTGAGACTGCCCTCTCTTAGGTGTAAATCACTATGGAAATTGCCTCAGTGTTATTTAGATGTAGCAGCCATGGGCTCTAGTATTAGCTGGAAGTAATGAATACATAACTGACTGTGTTTTACAGCAAGGAGAATCCATTCATTTACACTGCTTTTACTTTATGATTGGTTTGTAGTTTTTCAGCTATAGAGGGAATACGCATCATGTGCATAAAGAAAACCCAACAAACCAAACTCAAACCAAAACCAAAAAAATGTTTGAAAAACTCTGTCATCAGGTTGCTGTTTTCTGTACCCTTTTTTTCTGGTGATCATCCTTTTATGCCTCATCACCATAATGAAAGCAATTTAATTACATGTTTACTAAGTATCATTTTCTATAACTGATTACTTGCTAAAGTAAACCTCAAAGAAAACTCCATTCTAACTTGGAGGTCAGTAAGAAACCATCTGCAAAACCTGAGCTGTTTATTAATATGTCCTTTATTCTGAGGCATTTTACTACCTTGTCAAACAAATCAGTATTAAGTATTGATTGATTATTTGTTTAAAATATATGTATAAAAATATCAAGATATATAGCCAGTTATCCTACAAAGACTGATATCACATTGATACATTGATACTGAACCTCAGGAACTAGGGATGGTTTAAATGCCAGTTTTGTCATCTCTTCAATGATTCTGTCTATGTTTTTGCCAATATTAAAGAACAGAGATATCTGAGTAGGCCGTGAACTGTGGCACGTCAGATAATTTAGCTACCTAATTATACCTGCAAAACTGGCTTGCATATTTCTCTGGAAATTATACATTGATGCTGTTGCTATGCTGTACTCATAAATGGGTAGCAGAGTGGAGAGAGAAGAAATTTCCTTTGGGAAATGAGGGAAAACTGAAGACCACGTCTTTTATCATGATCGTGCCTGTGAAATTTTCATCAGACGAAGACCACCACAGACAAGACCTGTTTGAGACTTCTCAGAAACGCTTGCAGGAATAGAGCTATTAACTCATTGTACTGATGAGGTCAGATTCCTGCTTCTCATGGTTTTGTGTCACTTTGTGTGCTTTTCAATGGAGAAGTGACAAATCACACTACTGGTTCCTGCTCTGGCCTCCTCAGCGCTTCTCCCTGGCACAACAGTCTTCTCCCACATGAAAAGGGACATAAAAAATTTTGTTGTTAAGGCTTTTTGCTTTTTCCCTTTTTGTGATATTCAGGAAGATGTTTCAGTTTCTCAAACAGCCTCCCTGCCAGTAACAGCAATCTCTCTGAAGCCTGACGTGGTCACTCGTCAGCATCAAGAGAAAAGGTTTTGGTACTGGATTTTCTAACTATTTAACCTGACGGTTTGTGAGTTAGACCAGGATACAAGTCTTCTACCTCGAGATTTTAGCTCCACACTCAAAATAAACAAATAAAAACAATCATGGGGGATACCAACAGAGCATTTGAACAGAAGACCACACAACTGCTGGAAAACACTAAAAATGCCAGGTGAGATTCCCCCTGCAGTGTGCGCTGAGCCAGGACAGCCTCTGCCTCACCTCAGTGCTGCCCAGCGTGGGTAAACTCAGGTCTCTGCTCGCATAAATAACTGAGGGGTGTAGCTTTCGTAATTTTCTGAGATTCATGTTTAAACGCTAAGGTAAGCGTGTTGCTCTGTCTGAAATGCTAGCCTGGGCTTTGCAAGATTTTTAGTTGTCACCTTGTTTTGTTTGTCACTTATAAAGCATCGCCAGTTTGGCTTGCTGCTGGCAGGGAATTAAAATCTACTAATGTACATTTTGGCTGCCTCAAGCAAATGGAGTGACTAATATTTCTTTCTCGTCTATGATTCTTTTTCCCATTTAGAGATTTATAGATGTGCACACAAGTATGAATGCTTTGACCCACAATTCCTCTCACATTCAAAATTTTTCCAAAGAGCTCAAGGGCATAATGGCTCTTGTTTCTCATTATGAGGAAAAAAGTATTCCATTACTTATGAAGGAACATGCTAAAATATGCTTCATGGTATACTTCTTGAAACTTGAGGTAGATAAAATTTGTGAAGTCATGTCTCTTGTGTTTCTATAACTTTGGAACCCTAGGCAGTCATGGTAACAGAGGGAATTATTTAAAATTCAAAGGAAGAGGATATATTAATTAAAAAACTTGTTTGATCTTGGGAAATGAAAAATTAAAAGTAAAAAAATTAAAATGATTTTACAAAAAGAAAGGAAACATACAATAGTGCTTGCTTAAGGAAATGCAGGTTAACTAATTGTTTGAATTCAAACTGTCAGCTCTCAACCTCATTTAACACTAATCTCTCAACCTCATGAGATAAACACTGTTATAAATAATTGATCTAAAAAATAATCCAAAAAAATTATTGGCTTGTTGACTGAATAAAATATTGCCTGTTAACCTAAAGTCTATAGACTGTAAATTTTTACCTACTGAGAAGGTAATCTCTTTTGAATTATAGATAATTGCTGAATAAACTTGTTCTCCTTAGAGCTGATAATGCTGGAAAATAAGTGTGTGTCTATATCTATATCTATATTCCAGTATAGATTATGCCTTTCAGAGATGGGTAAGAGGTGCAACCTGAGCCCACAGGATTTCATTGGAGATAAAAGCAGTAGGTAGTACAGAAGTCCTGTTAGAAAAAAAGTTTGAGCAAGTATGAGACACAAAGGTGCCTTCTAGTTTACTCTCATTTTCATTGCTTTTTTTGTCTGTGGCCACATCTGTGTTGTGGGTGGGGAAAAAAAGGACAAAAATGCTTCGGGCAAAATTGTGTATGAAAAAAATCTAAGGAAATCAAGTTCAAAACCAGTTGATTTGTGGAACATCCATTCTCGAAATCTGCAGAGCAAGACACACTTCCTTTCACAGCTGATGTCTTCCCAGCAAGTGAGGACACTATTCTAGATCCATGATTTGTGGTCCTGCCTCTGCCCAATCATTTGAAGCATCAAAGGACAATGGCATGATCCCTTGGACAACCACAGAGAGACTCCAATGTGAGTTTCTTGGCTGAAAAGAGGTTGTGTACAGTGACACTTCTCTAGAATATTCCTCCACCACTAAGGATTTGCAGTGCAGGGACTATCTGAGCCTGAGAGGGGTGTCAACGAAGTAACTATAACCCACCAGGTTATTTATTTAAGTGTCAAGTAACCAGTGACAGATGTCCTCCTAAAGGCTCTTTATGTGGAGCACGAGAATAAAATCTGGTGTCAAACAGGCTTCTGATCTTCTCAGACCTCTTTTCCTCCAGTCCTTGTGCATTTTTTCCCAAATCCTTGCCCTGATCAGAGAACAGAGGATATGAATCTCTGTTCACAGAGATTGTATGCACAACACCTTTACAGCACTTCTGTGGCTAACAGGCTTACCAGTGTGAGAGTAAGTATATGGCAACCACCTGCTTCCCTATGGCCCGTACTGATTACTGTAATGCTTTTAATTAGGGAAACAATCATGAGGAGTTTCTGAGAGCATCCTGACTCCAAGGCCTGGCTGCCTCATTGACTTACCACTTACAGGCTGAGTCCTCTGCATCACTTTGATGTAGGCATACGTGCACTTAAACAGACTCTTTAACAGCCAACTGCCTGTACCACCTTAGAAAGCACCAAGATGTTTTTATTTTGATGAACAAGTTGAACAGAATAACTGTGAAGACTGTGGCTAATGGGTTTGAAACTGGCCATTGCACACACACAGAGTAATGGTTAATCATTTTTGGTTTTTAAGTGTTGACTACTTACTGATATTTATCACAATATAGTGCTCCAAACATCACTGGCCATAACTTCAAGATAAAAAAATAGCTGGGTGTCATAAATACAGTGTGGAAGTTTGTAATTTTTGAGATACATAGAGAAAAGCCATTTAATATATACAAAGATCTGCAATTTTACAGTCACCTAATAGAATCACAGAATCACAGAATCAGTTAGGTTGGAAAAGACCTCTGAGATCATTGAGTCCGACCTATGGATGCAGATTTCCGCAAGATTTTAGTTTGGAATATGCTTGTAATGAACAAGACCCAATTTGCATACCTGGAAATGGACTTTCCAAGTCACCATATTATTGGTAAACTCAAAGCAGTGGAATCCAACAGAGGTAAAATGAGGAGACACCCATGTCTGTACCCACAGATACTACCTATGTGCAAGAGCAGCAAAGCCTTCAGCTTCCTGTCTGCCGAAAGGGCATGACAGCTCTAACTCAGCTATGAGGAACTCTTGGAGAATCAGGTAATTCTGCCATAACTCTAACTATTATTTGACAAAAGTTTTGTCAAAAGTGGTACATTTTAACTTTCAGTAATGAAAGGCATGCAAATACTTTCTTGCCAGAGATCCCCTACTCATATGTTCATTAGTCTTGCCTTCTTTAGGCTACAGGCATAGTTTCCTTCTCAATCCGATTGATATGTCCCAAAAATGAAAAGGTTTTTTTGTTGGTTTTGTTTGGTTGGTTTGGTTTGGTTTTTTAAATATTTACCTAGCAATGATGAAATCTTGCACACAGAGTTGCTGGCAAGGCAAGTTTAGGTTCTTCATAACTGAGGAAAACATGAAGGAAAGGAGATGAGGTAGTAATTATTAAAATGACTTTTGTGTGTGGGAGCTGAGAAAAGACTTGAGCTCAATTAACCAAGATGAATTTTACTTAAATTACTATGTAAGTAGAAGTTCCTCTACAAGTAGGAGCCTCAGTATTAAGTGTACGGGTATGTGCATGGGAGCCTGCAGACACCACGCCACAATACCAACCATTAAAGTTCTCATATGTGGTAAATGAGTAACCACCTCAATGTTTTATAACCTTTACCTTTTGCACTTAAAAGTGCAAACTTCCTCTCTTCCTCTTCATAAACTTCCTCCATCAAGACTAAATACAGACCATGTTCAGTAAGGCTACTATGTTTTCTACTGGTTTTTCAAAGGCACTGAGCAAATATTCAGGACTCAAAATCTATTTCTCATGAGCTATTCTGTAGTAGTGTGTACTCATGCATGGAGTTATCTGAAGCTAATTCTTGCAATCCATGTGATGGAAATTATTTGTTCAATAGCAATTACAATGCAAGAGGTAGGCAAACAGATTTCTGAAGGAAGTTTCATGTAAATAGGGAAGAGGAGGAAAAAGAAAGGACTATTGAACGTGATACCACTAGCAAGGCAAGAATTAATAGGAAGGCAAGCAAATACAAAATATCTAAGCAAGGAAGTAATACAAGGCTCTGAAAGTAAACATGGCACACTAAAGCTGTGCACCCTACCCTGCTTCATTTTCGACTCCAACTTACCTTCATTATATTTACCAATATTTTATTCCAGAAATTTTAAATTAGCAGTGTTGGCTTTGGTCCTTTCTCTGTGGTTTGTGTGGACTGTTGGTCCCGCAAAAGGTGCAGCAGTTCTGCAAACAGTGGTGCTGCCACAAAGCAGCTTTGAGACCACAGTTTACAACATTTCACTCAACATTTCTGATGTCAGCATTTTTTAAAAGATATTCTAAATTCTGAAATGAGAAATGAAATAACAGTATGAGCCAGTGAAAAAACAAACACAGAAGTGAGCTGAGCTTTAAAAGAAACATTTTATTTGGTAAAAAATAAATGTAATAAATTATTTCAAGACAATTTTTGGGTTGTATCTGTACATACACAGTACATCCGTAACATAGCTGCTATGTAATCCATGAATTCCATCTTAGGAAAAAAGGATTTACATATCAAGTAGTTTTAAATGAAACCAGCACAGGCTTTTACATCTGTCAGGATTGAAAACAACTTGATGGAATTCCATTCCCATGCTCCCTATCCCCCAAAGTTACCAGGGAGTATCCATTTTGGGTCTTGTGTGTTTGTAGCATCCCTCATGCTTGTTTTGCATTGTCTTGATCCGTGTCTCTCAGATTTTTTTATTCAAAGAGCACCTGATTATTATTTTTCCTGCAGTGTTGGTGCACCAGCTTTCACTTTCAACATGTAAAATGTACATTATGAATATTCACTTCTGACTTCATCCTCTGATTTTAGTTGTTTCCTTTGCTGTATGTGGCAATATTTTCAAATGCTTTTTAGTTTTGTCTGGTTGGTTTTTTAGTAATTTGAACTCTCATTCATGTCCCTTTTGAAATCTTACAGATCATCAGGGACCCACAAACCCTGCTCTAAAGAAGATTGATCTAAACTCTGAAATCAGAATAATGGTATTTTAACACCAGCATATGTGACATTTAAAAGAAATGTATCAGACATGATGTCTAAATGTGGTGTCGCAATGGGTCAAAATCAAACATGACTCAAAATTATATAAGTCACCAGTTTCCCAAAATACGTCACCTAGGATTACACAGACATTATTTTATACCAAAATCTAACAAAACACGTATGCCTGGTATGCTTTATCCTGGGACTGCCTAGTTTATAAAGCTAAGCATGTTTCTAATGCCTCATTGGAACAGTTCTTCAGAGTAATATCCAAGAGCTTAGGAAGCTGTAGACAATCAGTCTGAATTTTGAGAATGTTGATTGCTAAATGAGGCAAGAAAGACAACGTACAACAGACTTGTAAGAGTCCTGCATTTGACTACTAATTAACTAGTTGCAGTCATTTCTCAAAAATGATAAAATATTGCCACTGGTGCTTAGCCTTTCAAATATTTCTACTTCAATTGTCATAAATGTTATGCATAGAAAAGAAGCAATTTTTTTCCAGCTGCATTTACATGTGGAAGCAACACTATCAAAATAAGCATGTATCACAGCCCTTTCATCAGAAATTATTATTTTTCCCTTCAACTATCTTTTGCACTTACCCATTTAATTTTTAGATAATGTTAATATATATGGTGCTAGAAAGATGCATAGTCTTCACAGAAGCTTCTTCTGAAGGGATGTCAAGTCATTTTTAGTAAACCAGATTCTCCTTCAGAAATACACAAAGATATTTTGAAAAAATCTGCAAAAATATATATGAAAAAAAAAGAATTTATGTCTTTTTAAAGAAGGGCCAGGCAACTCAGGAGGAGTAAAAGGATGTGAGGCTATGCAGGGAGAAAATTAGAAGGGCCAAAGCCCATCTGAAAATTAATCTAGGCACTGCCATAAAAGACAATAAAAAAGCTTTCTTTAATACACCAGCATTCTGAGGAGAATCTCCATCCTTTCTTTGATGCGGGTGGAAACAGTTGCAGAGGATGAGGAACAGATGAGGTACTTAATGCCTTCTTTGCCTCAGTCTTTACTAGTAAGACCAATTGTTCTCCAGGTACCCAGCCCCCTGATCTGAAAGGCAGGATGCAGAATGAAGCCTTCATAATCCAAGGGGAAATGGTGAACTACCTGCTACACCCCTTAGAAACACACAAGTCCAAGGGGCTGAATGGGATCTACCCAAGGGTACTGAGGGAGGAGTGCTCACCAGGCCCCTTTCAATCTTTTACCAGCAGTCCTGGCTAACTGGGGAGGTCCCCAGAGAGTGAAAGTTGCTAAATATGATTTCCATCTACAAGAAGGAGCAGGAGGAGGAGCCACAAAACTACAGACCTGTCAATCTGACCTTGGTGCTGGGGAAGGTTATAGAACAGATCACCTTGAGTGCCATCATGCAGCATGCACAGGACAGACAGGGGATCAGGTCCAGTCAGCATGGCTTTAGGAAAGGCAGGTCCTGCTTGAACCTGGTTTCCTTCTATGACAAGGTGGCGTGCTTAGTGGATGAGATAAGGGCTATGTATGTTGTCTGCCTGCTTTAGTAAAGCCTTTGACACTGTTTCCCACAGCGTTCTCCCGAAGAAACTGGCTGGTCATGGCTTGGATGGCTGCAGTTTGCTGGGTAAAAAAATGTCTAGATGGTTAATGGCATTCCCACTGGTTGTCAGTTACAATAGTGTTCCCCAAGGTTCAGTGTTGGGGCAAGTCCTCTTTAATATCTTTATTGATGATCTGTATGAGGGGATCAAGTGCATCCTCAGTCGGTTTGCAGATGACACCAAGTTGGCTGGGAGTGCTAATCTGCTGGAGGGTAGGAAGGCTCTGCAGAAGGATCTGGACAGGCTGGATCAGCAATACTGTGGCTAGCAGAACCAGGGCAGCGATCATCCTCCTGAACTTGGCACTAGTGAGGCCACACTTCAAACACTGTGTTCAGTTTGGGGCTTCTCACTACAAGAAAGACATTGAGGTGCTGGAGTGTGTCCAGAGAAGGGCAACAGAACTGGTGAAAGGTCTGGAGCACAATTTTTACAACATCACTAAAAAAACCCCTCAGAACTACTAGCTTTGCTTAACAGCAAAGCAGCTCTGTTCTGAGCTCTCCAAGAGCAAATGTTTTATTCCATCCTGCTTCTCAATACAGAAAAGCATTCTCAGAACATGCAACATCTTTGGCATCATGCCAAAATGTGAAAAATGTAGACCTAACTGTAACTCTTAGAGTTTAAAATTATGAAAAATTTCAGACCCTAAAGAAAAGTACCCAGACATCTATCTGTACGCACCTCTCTGAGATAAGGAGTGAAATGGCAAGATGGTCTTTCGAGTGTTGCAATCTGCTCTTTTGTCACTGGAGTGACAATGGAATATGTATTTAATGCAAGTGAAGACAAAACTGGAGGAACATGCTTCAATTACCCCTGAACTACTGCACCTTTATGTTGCTCTAAATCTTCTGACTTAAATGGAAACAAACTAAAAAAAAACCCCAAATACTGTACTGTGCTGTACAAGATTGATATGAAGAATAAATTACTGACAGTAAGTACCACAGTAACCTTACTGATTTCTCTACACAGTTGCAAAGCTTCTAGCTGGTTGTACAGCTTACCCACAAATGAAAAAAAAATGTATTTATCATACAGCTTAGTAGAGCCAATTTAAATTTTATTTTTATATTGTCTTGCAACAGATTTTAGTATTATTTTCTTATGATGTCTTATAAACCACATTTCCAAATACTTTTCAGAAAGCTGAAAAATTATTAAACTGTTGTTTTCTCTGAATAATAATTTTTCACCTATGCATGAACACCTATTGCCTGATAAGCTTTTTGTTTCTCTCAAGGTTTGTAACAAATACTACTACCCTCATTTATTAGACAGCTGGAAACTTACTTTTTCTTAATTTATAATCTTTCTTCACATCTAATTCATGTTTGTTAGCATGAATAAGGAGAGCAGTGCGAAGTAATTAATAAGAGAACAACAATTTTGCAATGTGAGAGGTAGTAAAAGCTGTTTATTATGAGGCTGAAGAAAGGAAGCAATTTATTCACTGGGAATTATGACTGCATGTAGGGGTGGTTTATTTATGACACAAATTGAAGGGGCACTGTATGAAGAGCCTGTATCTCCCAACTGCACTGCCCTCTACTACTGAAAGTGCTCCCGAGGGCCACTCTCAGCACTGTGTAACTCTGATCAGCTTTTGCACAGCCACCCTCAGAGATCTATTACGCTGCTATCAGAGTTTCATTTAATGTGGAAATGACATGACATTTTTATGGGTTTCACAACTCCCAAGCTATATGGCCAAATGACCATCACACACAGCAACAGCTATTACTTCACAGCCTTACAAAACTGGGAGTGCATTGGGTGTGTGCAGGGTGTAAAACTTGCAATGTGCAAAGCACATTTAGGGCGCACTCAATAAAATGCATCTCCTTGGAAAAGCAGAAACAACAAGACAAGCTTTGGGAAAAAGACATTCAAAAATATAAACTCTACTTTTCCCTCCAGAAATCTGCACATCCTTTTTCTTTGCTGATGCAAGTATCTTTTTTTTTGCCCTATATTTTTGCTTTTATTTTTGTGGACAACTGGGTTTCCACAGAGACAGGAGGCAAATCAGACAGTACTGGCTGAGCACTTTCCCACCTCTAACACACATTCTGGAGGGAACAAATGAACACTTGGTCCTTGCAGCACCTGTGGACCTCCCCAGTGTGCTTCCCAATCTTCAGAGCTGTAATGGCAGGCAGGGCATTAGGCCTCTCCTCCCGTGGTGTCAGACAGAGCCTTGTGCTCCATAAGCAGCACTGGGTTTTGTAACATTTCTAAAAACAGTGATGTCAGTACATTGTGTCTGATCCTACTTCCCCTGAGGTCCATGGAATTAATTTCAATTAACCTCAGATCAAGCCTTAATGTAGCAACATTCCTATGTGGGATCTCTCAAAAGAGATCTGAAAATGAAAAAAAAAAAAGCTGGTTCCACTGAGATTTATTTTTTTTTTTGCATTATCAAGTCTATGAGCAGGCTCTTCACTGAAGGTTCTTAAATCTTCTGTGCAGGTACAAAATAGCAATATAAATAAATACAGATGACTTGGTAAATTAAAATATCTGCCATCTCAGGATTCTCTAATCTGCAGTCTACTTTGAAAAATACAGTAAAATATTTCTGAATTGCATCAGTATATATTTCCCAAAGTTTACTACAAAATGGAAAGCACTGTCAGTCCAAAACTTGCCCCAAGATCCTTGTTCTCCCTCTCTCATTTCCTCCCCAAGTATAGTTCTGCCTACAAGACTATGGCAGAGATTGCAAGAGTATGAGGGAAAACTAAAGATCCTCCTAAAACCTACCCCCATCATTTTTAGCATCACCTGCACTGTCATTTTGGGTCCTATCCTGGGTAATTGTCTGCCCAGCTAGAACATACTAAGAGTTTTAAAAAGTACAGTAGTGCATTGCTGTTGGCTGTGTAGCTGTGGAAGTATGTTGTGCCTATGTTGGAAACATGCCTGGAGTACTAAGACACTCCTTGTCTTGGGGCTGAAAATGTTACCTTGATTGGGACAGCATATATAAGTACAAATGTTCATTTGGGAAAAATACTAACTACAGCATTTCATCAAGGAGTGAACAAAGTCACCAATGTTCATCAAGAAATTCATAAAATCTTTTTTGTGATCACAGGTAAATGGGAAACCTAAACTTCCAGCAGAAGATGGAGACAGGACTGTCAGTCTCAAAAATAAATACCATCCCCACAGTGAAACAGTTACTGCTATGATGCATCAGCCTAATGAAGTTGTCCAAGAAACAGTTTGAATAAAAAGCTGACACTGCTTCACTGAAAATCAGTAACTACAGTGACTTCGTAGGAACCAGAGAAGTTTCTCAGTGAGAAGTAGGTATCCATACAAAATCTCTTCCCAGGGTCACAGGTAAATAAGACAAATGAACTTCACCCAGCCAATGCATAAAATGCCCTTTTGGTATTTCTTTCTAAAGAACGAAGCCAAGATCTCTTCCATAGAACACTGTGGGACCTTTCAGATCTAAGAGTGAAATTGTCTCCTAAAACATGCTCCTGGAACACAAAGACCCTGTACAAGAATTCTAAGCTTTTAGCAGTGAAATTTCCCAAAATTCTGAATCTGGAACAAATTTGTCACAGAATATTTGGCAAGTAAATGGTTATGGAGTCCTTGTAAGACACAACCACCACATCCAGGAGGGCATAAGCCAGTTGGATGTTCCTGATGCGCACTGCAGGCGAGAAGTGGATTCCATGCTGCTGCCCAAACACATCCCCATGCCTGTGTTTTTTGTAAGCACTACCCTGTAGTCACCTATTATCAGGAAATTTGTTACAATACAGAGACTCGGATAAACAAAATGTGTCCCTAGGCTGCAGTTAGGAGCCTTAATACCTTCACTGATACTTTCTTTGGCTTAGCAAAGGTGCCTGATTGTTTTACTGTTGTGACTTTTACGAATCTCAGTTTAAGCCTAATTGCTCATGAGCCTGTAATACTCATCTTGACATAAGGCTGCATTGCAGGGTTGAGACTGCAATCTCCCTTGTACACCTAGTCTAAAAATTTTAATTTTATTTAAAAAATAAGGTATTAAAGCCATAGTTGCAAATATATCTGGCAACATTTAAAATAGGTTGTTCCATGTGAAACTCAAAAACTTACCTGAGAAATGGAAGTCCACAGACAATTTTTTTTTTTAAACACCAAGTAGAAAAACATAACAAAAAAGCTTGTTTTTAGAATACATGGCAGAATACTGGCATGTTATACAAATGCAATTAACCCATTGAAATTTAAACTAGTTGCAAGTTATGTTCAAGGCATCTTTCTTATAAATAGTTTTTTTAACATTCATTCTACATTCACACTAGTTTAACCACGTAAACAAGTCTGTGAAAGCACAGATTAAGGTCACTTTCAGGTCTGTATGCCAAATATTTCAGAAAAATATCATATTACAAGGAAAATTCAATAAAGTAAGATAGATCCATCTGCTGCCCAAACAGTTCAGTAGATGCTATGGGGTAAATTATTAACAAGACGAAACCTAAAAGAGGTTTTCAAAAATTAAAGGTAAATAACATACAATGCATTAACACTGTGTTTATCATTTGAAAGTGTACATAAATGCTGAAAAAATACAATTTGCTATTCCTAGTACTATCCTATTTTTAAGGAGCAAATCTTCGGAAACAGTATAATCTGAAGTTTCAAAACATACTGAATCTTTTTTGCCCCATGCTTAATCTTACAATATGCTAAAATGTATTTTCTTCATATGAAAATGTATAAAATTAATCTTACATTATAAACACTATAAACAACTTCCTTGAGGCATCTTCTGGACACAGAATTTCTGTAAAGATTAAAGTATAACAATTCTAGGATAATAATTTTTAAAAATATGTACATTCATTCCAATGTCCTAAACCCAAGAAGAAACCCAAGTAAGCTGTACAAAAGTTGGCTCCTAGTCTCTGTCCAGTTATGTCCGGCTTTGCTAGTCTTGCTGTATTTCAACATAATCAACAAAAGTTTTACTTGCTTTTGTGTAGGAAATTCCCAAACTTTTGCATAAATCCTCTCAGCTTATTTTCATTAGGCTGCAATGGATGGTAAGCAGTTGAGTTGTAGCTGGCCATGTGATTACTCCTGCCATAATTATTCCCTAAGGTCTTGCTTTTGATATCTGATAGATGTGAACTGCTGTTGGCTGCATTTCCTGCAGAGTGGCTAGCATTTTCCATCTTACAGAATGGCTCAAAGCGACTATAAACACGCCTTTCACTCAAACGAGATCTCAGCTCCTCTTGAGGTTTTGAACTTGCCAGCTGTGGTGTCACTGAACTTGCTCTTTGAAGAGCAGAAACAGGAGGACTTTCAGAAGCAGTATTTGTGGAGATTTCCTTCATATCTTGATACTGAATCTGTTCTGTGTTAAATCTCGGGGTAGATGCATCTCCTGCAGTTTCGATGAACTTACTTTCCAGGGGGCACAAGAGAGGACACTTTTTATTGCTTTCATCAGATGGAGGTTTTTGAGATTTTGGTGACTTCGGAGACTTTGGAGACTTTGTTGGGCTCCCAGTGACATCTTCTTTACTTCTGTTCAAGCTCCCTTGAGAATTTGCTGATGTGTTTCTTTTTCTCCTTGGGGAAGAATCTGTCTTATTTTCAGAAATCTTCGGTTTTTGATTCTCATCTTCAGAAACCAACGTGTCAGAACTACTACACATCCTGTAAAAGGCAGGACCTTTGTTTTTTGACAAGTTTTCCTTCTTGTCTGGTGTGAGATTAAGAAGTGACCGTAATTTCTGGGATCCTTTCTTTAGAAAACTCGGGGAACTCTTACTTTCTTTCTTTGATGTGCAATCCTTACTAGACTCCTCCTTGCTCACTTCAGTGAGAACCGCCATAGAGACTGCCTTGCTAGCAATTGGGCTCTTTAGCTCTCCTTGCAGGTTCTTTTCTTCCTGTGGCAAGTGATTGGTCACACTGTGCAAACTTTTAGCACTCTTCAGCATGTCTTCTGGAAGTTTTGGACCAACTGGCTGCTTAAGTCTATGCCTAGTCAATGTGCTGTAAACATAATTGGATGCATGTTTGTTGGCACCAGGGTCCAATACGGACTTTGAATTAAACATGGGAAAACTTCTCCTTTTGAGCACATTTTCATTCTGAAGGTTCTTCAAATTTTCTGAATGTTTGTCTGTATACAGTGTTGTGTACAAATAAAGTGATGAGTCACCAGTTGCATTTGAATTTACAGGAGGTATTGTGTTGTCTGCAGTATGAATTCTGTGGTTTTTTGGTGTATCTGATTTAAGAGGGAAGTTTGTGCTAGGGTCTTCTAAAATATTATTCATTCCATTTTCCACACTTGGAGCATGATTAGATGTCCCTTTAGGTGTTGCACTTCCCTCAGACCCAATTATAGTTGAATTTGAAGAACTTGCGCAGCTGCTTACTTCCTGCTGTTCAGGTAAAGTTGGCTGAAACACCAATGACGATCGCAAGCGAGAATGAGAATACAGCGCATGAGCTTTCATATTTTCAGCTGTGTCATAGCTATCATATCTGTCACCCACAGCTGACCCATTAGACTCTACAGGATAATCTGTTTGATCATTCAAGTAGGACTTTATTCTCCAGTTACGCAGGAATGACTTTGTTGTGTGTTCGAGGGTTGGCATCCTTTGCTGCAGATGGCGGATATGATTATCTGTCCCATTAAAAGACCTCCGCACAATTGAATTTCTTTCTGCAAGATTTACTTTTGGTCGTGAAAACTGATCAGCAAAACTTTGCTGGGGTACATTGTAGTTACTTGCATATCCTCCTCGTAACGAAGAAACAATGCTAAGGCTATCAGATGGCATTTTCCAAGTATTTGATGGATTGCTGGCTCTGTTGATAGCTCTGTTGAGCAACAGGTAAGGTGTCCTTTCTGGCTTTTCCCCAGCATAACTATGTCTCTTCCAGTGCTCATTTTTTTCACTAGGTTGATACTGCTGGATTGGATTTTGCACATTAAAACCTGGATGAAATGGTTGCTTATTATAGGCTTGATTTCTGAAGCCATATTTATCTATTTCATTTACGGCATATCTTCCACGAGTTTTCCAACAAACAGGATCTATCTTGTGAACCTTGTCTTGCCTACCAAAAAGGTTTCTTTGGCTAGAAACTGAAGCCAAAGAAGACACTGAGTGTTGGTATGTATCATTATCCCAGAGCGTCCTGTGACTGTTTACCCGCACTAGTTCTGGAGCAAATGAGCTAGGAACAGAAGAACGGGCATACAGCGTCCTGAACTCTTCATCGAAGGATTCAACGAGCTGTCCTGTGATAACTTGAACCATGCTGAGGTTGGTTTTTTCAAATGACCACATAAAACTGAAAGAACAAAAGACCATTAGATGCAGTTCTTTTCAGCTAAAGTAATTACACTAGTGCTTCTTGCTATGGAAGCTTTTGCACAAACCTGGGGTTTGTAAAAATACTTTCTAAATAAATAAATAAATATTTTTTGGGAACAATTCATGTAATTCAGATTCAGAAGGTCTAATCTAATACCAATAAAACTCAGCTGGAAACTTTCCCCTGCTTTCAGTGGGAGCAGGAATGAGTCTATAGCTACCCTTATAACTGCCCTTATAAAAAGTATTCTAAGAAAGTATTCACAAATGTAGAACAGAGAAGTACAAATACCTAATGGAAAAAATCACTTCTACAAAGGCTAAGGCAGGATTAACTATACCCACTGTATTTAGTCTTAAGTCAGAGAATGTTACTGTGTGGTTATGTTGTGAAAAAAAAGAAGACATTTGAAATAATATACAGGACTGCTTCAGCAGTTTTGAATGTACTTCATTCTATACATATTTTTAAAAAGATGAAGCTCAGAATTGTTAAGAAGTTTACATTTTCTACTATGCACATTGGATTGAACATTTTTATTGCAATAATAATGCTTTGATGAAGCAAATTTTCCTCTGTCGTAAAAAACAGAACATATGCTCAAAGTTAAGTAGCTGTAAGTATTTTAAAGTTACAAAATGAGAAAAAATAAATTAATATGTACATTAAGGATGTTGCAACAAAACTAATATCATGCTGTGTAAAGCATGCAATTTGTAGATTACAACAAAGAAAAAACCCGTTTTGAAATCCTATTTTCATGAAAAAAGCTAAAAAAAAATCAGTGGAGTTATTTTATTTGCATTTTTTATCTGGATATTAGAAAATAGGTTTGTTGTATTGACAAAAATAGCTTGCTGATTTAATTTTTTTTCTATTTTTGTATTTTTCAGGAAGTAATAGTGTGTTGAGATTAAATGAAATCATGCTGCACAAGTTTTTTTCTATTGATTTTCACAATTAAGAATAATGCATAATCTTTGAGAAAAAACCCCAAACTTTAAATTGACTAAAGAGTGACAGTTCAGAAAGACTCATCTTTCCTGTTATAAATCACTGTATTATTTTACAAAGTAAGCCCCATTTCTACAGAAATTGATGATTCCAGCCCCTGTGGTGCAAGGCCTTAAAGCAGTGCTGTTTTTCAAAATGAAATAAACTATTGCATTCTCACAGACCTTAACACTGTGTGTAGATGTCAAGACTCTCCCTGCACTGTCTTACACTGATTAATTTATGAACTTGTCACTTACCCCACTATCATTTATACATGTCATACTGAATTTGGGGCTGTCCAGGTCTCGGAGGAAATAGAAAATCAGATTTTCAAAAGCTTACAGTAGTGGAAATTATGAAAAGTAGTGGCTGTGGATCTGGTACACAGACACTACGCTGGCGGAAACTAATTCAGAAGGCCAAAGGAGAAAAGTGTAGCAAGAAAAGAAGGAAAAGATTTAATAATGTGTGCATTAAAACTGTTCCTGCTTTAATATAGTCTTTTTCCAGCTCTGCAAAGCTGTAAATTCTTCCAGCTATGCTTTTCACACATAAACTGGAAATAAAATGGGAAGCAGAATAAAGAAGCTCAGTCAAACATAAAGAGAGACTTGGGCAATTCTGAATTTGACCACCATTGAGTGCCACACAGTCAGTCTATAATGTTATCTTTAGAAGATTATTATGTGGAGGAACTATCCAAGATAGCTTACAAAATAATTTTGGCAGCCTTTTCTGGAGTGAATGTTAAACAAGAACAACTCAGGAAATATAAGACAAATCAGGATTTTCCTCCCTTTTTAGCAACTCTTCAGGTTTGGCAAAACCTTTATTCCTTATTTCTTATTTGTGAAAAATGAAGAGAGGATCTATTAGGCTAGTTAGCAATAAGTATCTTTGATAACCTGTTAAATTACAGAAAAGATAATCAAATTAACCCATGTGCTTCCCTGCAAGAATTTTTACAAATAGCAAAAAGACCAAATTTGCTATAGGAGTAGTACCGAGATGACAGGTTTGCTATGGACACTTCAGGGATTGATCTTACCTGTAGGAACCATATATGACTTTCTTACAGTCAACAAGAATAAATTTTTGTTCCATTTTTCCATGGAATTTTGCTCCTGTTTTAGAATAATAATCTTGTCCTTTCACTGTCCGCACCCTCATGTTCTGAAAAAGACAATCAAAATACTTTACTTGGTCTACTGTAGTCCACATTAGCATCTAGGGGGTTAAAATTCAGAGGAACAGTAGGAGAAAAGTTACATTATTGCAAATTAATAAACTCTGCAGGGAAGTAAACTCTGATCCAACTTGCTGCCTAGGGAATCAAAATGGCAAGTTACTGCTTTGTCTTCAAGACTGATGAGATTCCATATGGCACAGACAAGTAAATTGCACTTTTCCACCACTTCCAGAAAGGAGGTTCTGGCACAAGAAGTCTTCAACAAGGGAAAGAGGTTTTGTACTGTAAAAAAAAAACTCTTTCCATCATCTGTTGAACACATTTATAAGATTTCCAAGTATCTCAGCTAATCATAGACAACACCTAAAGAGCCAGGATTATTTTTAGTTTAATTGAACAAGGCTGCTGTATCTATAAACACACATACCCCACTCTGAGAAGGGTGACACCTGGTGCCAGAATCCCTTGAAGCTTTACCAGCGGTAAGGTTCCCTATCTAAATTCAGAGATGCTAACACAACAGGCATAGGTAGCATGAGCTCTATGCAGCAGTTATTTTTGATCTATTTGATCTATTAAGCTTTATGTTTTACTCATGTGAACTCAGTAAATGGCACTTGGGAAATTTCCCACTTCATCTCAAAAATGAGGTTAATTTTTATCCCAGGCTACTGATGAAACTGATTCAGCTAAGCCAGTGTATTCCTTTTTTCTCTCTCTCTCCTGTCACTTGTTTCTTTAATCCCATAGAAATAAAAAAAAAAAAAAAATCAAAGAAGTGTTACTATACCTTACGGATTGTGCTAATAATAATTTTCAAAAAATTCTCATGGAGATGTAGAAAAAAAGAAACTGTTACATAAAGGTGTTATAGAAAAATTAAAATTTATATTCAATACAAACCAACCTACAGCATCTACCTCGTGGCTGTGACACAAAATGCTTCACAAGACATAAAAACAGCTTGGAATATAGCTGTGAATGATCACAATATTTACTGTAGTTTCTAGCCTACAACTACTCCAGTGGGAGTAAGATCCACAGTTTAGCATCGGCAGTAAGAAAACAGAATCTATATGATTATTACAATAGTCTGTACATATGGAAATGGTGGAATGTAAGACTTCTGAATACAGAGGAATGTCTTGCTTCACAGGACTGCTACAAGGATAGGTTGCAAATCCCAGCAGACATAATCCCTAAAGGTCAGGTATAGGTGAATTAGGGCTGTTAATGAAGCAAATGGAAAACATTGTGTACATGGTAAACTCAGCAAAATCAGGAGGATGAAATAAATAGGATAGGATAGGACAGGACAGGATTGGACTATTTCAGACGGAAAGAGCCTGCAATAATCATCTAGTCCAACTGCCTGATGAATTCAGGGCTGACCAAAAGTTAAAGCAAATTATTAAGGGCATTAAATGTCTCTTAAACACTGACAGGCTTGGGGCACTGACCACCTTTCTAGGAAGCCTGTTCCAGTGTTTGACAACTCTCTCCTTAAAGAAATGCTTCCTGATGTCCAGTCTAAACTTCCTATGGTGCAGCTTTGAACCATTCCCACGTGTCCTGTCACTGGATAGATACCACGAGGAAAAGACCAACATCTCCTTCTCTACTTCCCATCCTCAGGAAGCTGTAGAGATGTTTAGACTTACAAAAGCACTTAAGATTACAGTCTACAAAGTATGACTGAGTTTGCAATACAGTTACATAAGCCTTCATTGTCTATGGGAGCACTTGTACATTTACCTAAAACATATGAAGTTCTAGTAGATAAAGGCTGTAGGAGTTTTAAGGATAACGTCTACTGCAATCCAATGAACTTTATCTTTCCAAACAGAAAATTCAAAAAATCAGGAGAAAACATCCATGAAATGAAAGCACATTTCCAGATAACACAGACTTTCTAAATCAGTATATATTTCAGTGTTGGTATCTTATGGTTTAGCTCAAGCTACTCAAGTTCTTTAAATTTCATTCACCATTTGGTGAGCTTTTACTTAGTATTTTTGTCAAGCTCTGTTTGAACACAAATGCAACTCAGTTAAAATGTACAAAGACAGCATTTACAAATTACTTTTGTTTGTGAACTAAATGTCTTGTAAATGTGCTTAAAGCAAAGTTTATCTCTTAATTAGATGAATAAAAGAAGTACTACGGAGAAGTGTTGTAAAATTTTAAATGGTAAAAATTTTAACAGTGAAGATACAGGTGGTAAATGCTTAGGTCTGTTTTCAGAAACAGCTACAGAAAATAAGTAACAACCCAATTTGCATTACTGAATGGGAGGTTAACGTACATTTGTGCCTCTATCTGCAAATCACTTTTGACAATCTAGCATTGTGTCTTTCAAGCTTTCTTATCAATGAAAGTCAATTTTGCTGCTTCACCAAAGTGTTTTTGTTGAACTTTGAACAAGACAAGCCCACTGAAGAAAATAATTTTTTTCTCCAGCAGCTATTCAAGCTTTAATTAAATAAAAAACTTTTATTTGAAAGATAAATACTGTGGAAAAAGTAATTCCTGAAAAAGAAAATAAGAAAATACTGGAATCTACCCATTCTAAATATAAGCATAATAGTAAAGCCTTATTTACTATAAAATAATTTCATTAGTTAGTAATGAAACTTGCATTTACTTTGATGATTGGTTTACCAATTCTATATACCACATAACTGTAGGTGTATGTCAGATTTATATTTAATTATATTGAATCATATTTATGACATTATAGTTTGAAAAGGTAACTTGAGAGTCAGCTTATACGTTTTTGAGTAACCATAATAAGTAACACTGGCCTAAAGACATGTCAGTTGAACACATCAAATCTTACTGGGATAACGTCTGATCGGTATTGGACAGGATATCACCTGGAAATCTGGAATGCTGGAGGCACAACCAAGGCTAATGGCTTGCAAATTACCATACCATATAAAAAAACCAATAAGTTTTGTCTTAGGTACTCATAAACTGAAATATAATTTCAAGTAGGCATATCTAAAAAAGGAGTAAAATTTCCATTAATTTTTTTTTTAAATCGTAGTCACTGCTTTCTCTTTTCTCCTTTTTGGTTTCCTTCTCTTCAGTATTTTTCTTCCTGCAGCTTTTCTATCCTGATTCCTCTATCCTGCACTCTTTTCCTCCCTCGGTAGGTACCAGATGAGATAACATGTGCCACATAACATGTGGCAGAGATCATGATCACTGTCCTCACATAACACCTCCTTTTCCTCCACAGTTCATCTGGCATTCTTCTCCAGCTTCAAACCCTCTAATTATGTGACAGAAATGCATACTTTGAATAATCACACAAAATACAGACCATATTTAAAGGATATATTGTTACAATGCATTCCACTTAGGATCAGAAGCAGTAAATATACACATATTGAATTACAAGTCCCATTTGGTATGAAATGCTGGGCTTCACCTTCCTATCTGGTTTCATCTTCAGTCTGTAGGACTCTCCTGATTGCTCTAGTGTGTCACTCACCCCTGCATAATTGTGGGTAAAGGAGTAATTTATTTATGAATGGAGATTTTTGAGGCCAAACAGAGGATCTTCTCTCTCATTCAAAAGGAGGTTGTAGGACACTCAGGAATATTTAAAACATCCAGTGGCTGCAGTTTCAGAATAGCCATCAGGTCTATCCAGTTAAATCATACCCAAACAATGAATGGGAAACAAGCTCTAACGTCTTTTTACATACAACTGTACACTATCATCTCAGAGAGAGCCACATAACCCCCATTATACATTTATTTTCATCAGTAAAAACTCTCCAATATGATAAATAAGTACCGTGAGTGTAGTGGTCTTAAAATTTCATTTCAGCACTTTTTATTTGTAGACACTGTTTTTGTCAGTGTTCAATTACTAACTCTGTACTTGTTGTCAAGAATATGCACAAAGAAGAAAATGGATGCCTACCTAATATTTAGCTAACTGTTTTAAAGGAAAAATAGTCAAATTTCTCATATTGTTCCTCATTACTAATATTATTTATTATCCTGGGCCTCTCTTCTCTGAGATATAATAGGTCACAGAATCACAGAATACCTCAAGGATCATCTGATACAACCTTTCCTGGCAAAAGCACTGTTTGGACAATGGCCCAGATGAATCTTAGAAGTGTCCAGCTGAAGAATCCACCACTACCCTGGGGAGATTATTTCAATGGCTGACCGTTCTCACTGTGACAAAATTTCCTCTTGTGTTCAACTGGAATCTCTCCAGGAGTAACTTGTTCCCAATACCCCTCGTCTTTTCCATGTGACTCCTTGTAAAAAAGGAGTCTCCATCCTCTTTGTAGCTACCCTTTCCATAGTGGAAAATGGTGATAAGGTCTCCCCTTTTCTTAAGGCTGAAATAACTAAATTCTCTCAGGCTTTCCTTATATGGCAGCTTCCCAGTCTTTGTATCATCTTTGTGGCCCTTCTCTGGACCCTCTCCACCCTATCCACATCTTTTTTAAGTAGTGGGGACCAAAACTGAACACAGTATTCCAAGCGTGGCCTGACAGTTGTTGGTAGAGTGGGATACTGAGTTCTTCATCTCTGCTGGTGATGCCCTCATTGATGCAGCCCTGCATCCTGTTGGCTTTCTTTGCTGGAGCAGCACACTGCTCGCTCACGTTAAGCTTGTTGTCCATGGAACCCCAGGTCCCTTTACACAGAGCCACTCCCCAGCTGGGTCTATCCCAGCCTGTGCAGCACTCCTGGATTATGTTCTCCCAGGTGCAAGACCTCACCCTCGTCATTGTCAAACTTCATAAGGTTCTTGTTAGCCCACCCTTAAAGCTAATCCAGCTCCTCCTGCAAGGTGGATCTCCCTTCTGAAGTGTCCACTTATCCACTCAGTTTGGTATCACTAGTAAACTTTGTCAATGTATACAAAATCCCATCTTCCAGATCACTTATGAGGATATTAAACACCATTGGGCCCAGTATTGATCCCCGTGAGACTTCACTTGTGACAAGTTGCTAGTTTAAAAAGGAGCTATTAACCATATATATATATATGTGTGCTGTACAAATGCTAAGTAGTTTTCAAGTTTGCTTCTGTTTGAATCTGATTCAATAACCACTCAAGACTTAACTGGAGTCTGGCCCTTGCCACAGAAGTTTGCTCACAGATACAACATCATGCTGCGCATAACTATTCAGTAACCAAATTTGACTTACATGTGGAAGTATTGGAAAATTTCTGATGATTTTGATAACACTGGTGAGAAAACCCAGGCTGCAAGCGGGTCTCAAGAGCAGCTCCCACTATGCATTTAAACATACATATCTGGAAGTAGGCTTCACAAAACGAAAGTAAAATCAATTCATTAGTGGTTGTATTTTCTCTTTCCTGCAATTCATTAAAAACGCTGAGAGGAGTATCAGGGGATAAACAGTTCCTGACGAATTGCTTTCAATACTCTCCTGTAGCAAAATGATTTTTCAATATTGACAGAGGAGTAAAAATAGATTTCTGAAGAGCATAGAACCTCTGCCACATCTCACTTCATATCAAATACAACACAAAGATCTGTGTCAGATCTTTGTCAGGAGCTAGGCTGACTTCTTGTTGTCGGCAACTGCCTACAACATTGGTTTTTCATTTCTAGTCCAAAATACACTGAGCATTCTGGTGGCTCTGGGGATAGTTGTCTTGCAGTGCAAATCTGTTTCACAGTTTGCTGCAGCACCTGTCAGTAGCAGAAAAAAAAACCCTCAAAAAATTTGGTTATTAGTTTCTGAAAAATCACCTGAAACAAAAGTCTGAATCTGTAACAACTCTTCATCTTTGATGCAAAGGAACTGCTGACCGAACAAGTCAGAGCAGTGACAAAGTTAATCAAAAGAATATTAGGTAGAGGGAAAAAAAAATGCAGTAATTACTAAGGACAAATATAGTACAGTCAGGAAACAAATGAAACCAGGGAAAGAGAAATGGTAATTTATCTGAGTAAAGTTCCACTAGTGATGTTAAGATGAACATTAAGTAAACAACCCACAAGAAAACATGCCGTAGGAAAGACTAAAAAAGCTCCTAGTAAACCTCTGATTTCACTTTCTCCTATATGGAATTCACAAAATAATTACAGAAAATATAGTCTATCCATTTCTTCAATTACATCTTTCAGGAAAGAGGGAAACATGTCCTGATATGAAGTCAAACTACAGATGAGAAAAACTGGCTGTGCAGACATTTAATGCAGATTTATGAATAAAATCCTCTTTTTTTCCATACAGAATACTACTTAATTGCAAATCTGAATTAAAAACAGTTTTGCTCATCATTGCATCTCATTTTTTACTGATTCAAAGGCAGAGAAAAAGAGAGAGAGAAGGTGTAGGGTCAGAAAAGCTTTACAAAAACTCATGAGTGTATAGCCTAAGAAGCATCAGCCATACTCTGACAAGACTGAACCGAATCACGCTAGAGAATAATGGGACTGATGCTGCTGGTGCTACATCTCAGGAAAACAAATAGATCCATACAACTCTGTCCTCTTCTCGCCTTCCCTGAACAGAAGGGGAAGACCGAAAGCCAGGAGTACAAAGAGTTGAAGATTTTTTACTGAACCTTGAGGTGATGGGAAAAAGGGAAAAGGAGAAAACATCTCTGAAGTACTGACTGTTCTTTATAGTTACCTCCAGTTTCTCTTTGAAAGAAAACTATAGTCTACACTCTACACTCTAGAAAGGTATAGCAGTTACTGTAGGAGTAGTAAGCTGCTATTCTCAGATCAACAGTCACTGGGAGTAGCACTTGGATGAGAAGACCATTAATTTGAACAGCTTTATTACAAGCTAAACTGGAAATGCAGCCCACAACAGGATTACTGCTTAGCTCTCTGGCATATATTTTTTATTTTCTGATAAAACTTAAAGCTTTCTAAGTAAACTTTGCAGATTGAAGATGTATTTTATTTGTCCCACTATTACAAAACAGAAACAAATAAAACACAATGTCATCGAATTGGCCAAGTCCAAACCTCTCGATTCCAGACTAATCCATATAAAATACACTCTAATGTATGTATATAAATTCTTCCAACCACAGTATAAATACCTATAGGTCTACAAAACTCTATTAAAAAGACAGCCTCGAATCTACTCAAAAGAAGTTAAACTTTTGAAAAAGATGTAGATACAAATTCATGGAATTAATTTGAAAATGCATACTATGTCATTTTTGAGATAACGCTTGAAATGCATGGTTGTAATTTCTTTTGTTTTGGAAGGACAAAACCCATTTCATATATAGACATAGACCATACTTTGCAACCTCTACAGCATAATTAACCCAAGTAATCAGCAAATGGTGGTATCTCAAATTCCACAGTATGTAAATATTGCCAAATACTGACTTCATAAGGCAATCACGACTAGTGTTTATAGAACGACAACATGGTTTTGGTGTTTCTTTCCAGGAGTTTCCACAGCTCTGTACATTAGGCCACCAGAGAGCAATCCCACACACTCATACACAAGAAACAAGCATTGTTTTTCTGAGTGGGAATACTTTTAAGGACTGAAGTCAACATTTCAAAGTAAAAATTGATATAAAATACAGGTATGCTCCCTACTAAAAGTCCTCTTTATCCTCACAAATACACCACAATTCTATCTGATTTTTGGACTGGGTTCTTAAAATAGGTGCCGCTAAGAAGAGCTTTTATAATATTTTTGCCTGGCATGAACAAGGCTTAACTAGTTACAGAAGCAAGGAAATGCAAATGGAACTAAATAAAGAAGTTCAGCCAAGGCAGTGCTCAGAGCTTTGCAAAGAGATTGACAACATCCTTGGAACTTCCTCAGTAGAGTAAATCTGGAAGGATTTATGAAGCATTTATGTCAGTTCAGTGCAGCTCATGGTTTGTATTCTAATCCCTGTTAAATATTAGGGCAGTGCAGAACATCTTGTGAAAAATGTAAATGTTAGTCACGTTGTTATCTCTCTTAGAGGATAAAATTACGTATTTAATGTCTAAAAGTAATACTCTCTAAGATATAATTCACAGATATGATAATACAGATTTTCAGGAAAACACTAATAAAATAGCATCTTGGGCATCTTAAAGTATTTTAATGCATAACCTTAAAGAAAAAGATCATAAAATGAAGTATGCAATTTAATAATTTATGTAAGTTTTATGACTTTATTTGCAGGCAACTTTAAGAGAAAGAAAAACAGACTTAGTTTTCCAAACATGCAGTATTTTTAAATACACAATAATGGAAAATTATTTTATAAATAATATGAAAAAGATGTTTTCTAAAGAAAAAATATCTGTAGAGAAAGTTTTGCTGAGAGCTTACCTATTTATACCTGATTGTTAATTTGAAAAATCAGTATTTGATAATCACTTTTTCAAAACAGTCACTTTTCAGTGGGCTGTGGAGGAATAAAGTGAATGTTCATGCACAGGAAGACAGGAAGCCTTACCCTGAGCCTCTGAACTTGACAGCCTTGTTTCTCTGTCATCTTTAGAAAGTGACTGAAGTTTGACTCATCAAGCAGAAGATATACTGCAATCCCTCTAGCAGATGCCTCCACGATTTCTCTGAAAATATCCACATCTGTAAATATATCCATAACAATGGCAATGACCTGAATAAAACAGAAAATACACAAATTATTGTATTGTATAAACACATATATAGAACTCTTCACTGAAGCTTGCACTGATAAGCTAACACACTAATATTTTTTACACATTGAAAAGTTTTATTTTCCGTGTGGTACCACTTAACATGGAAGGCTTTTCAAAACCACAGGATCTTTTTTTTGAGAAGTCAAGTGATTGCTTGTGTGACATTTGTCACAAGTACTAAAGTCGTGGTTTTGGCTAGAATTGAGTTAATTTTGTTTTGGTACTGCTGGTACAGTGTTGTGTTTTGGATTTAGTATGAGAACAATGTTAATAACAAGCTGATGCTTTGGTTGTTGCTAAGTAGTGCTTACCCAAATGAAGGACTTCTCAGTTTCCCATGCTCTGCCAGCAAGCAGGTGCACAAGAAGCCAGGAGGACACACAGCCAGGACAGCTGACCTGAACTGGACAAAGGGATATCCCATACCACAGAGTGTCATGGTCAGCATGTAAACGGCGGAGTTGGTTGTGAGGGGATGATTGCTCAGGGACTGGCTGGGCATTGGTCAGTGAGTAGTGAGTAGCTGTAATGTGCATCATTTGTTTTCTTGGGTTTTATTTCTCTCTCTCTCTCCTTTTAATGACTATTATTGTTATAATTATCAATAGTATCCTTATATTATTATTATTATATTTTACTTTGCTTCAATTATTAAACTGTTCTTATCTCCATCCCACTGAGCGGGTGAGTGAGCAAGCGGATGTGAAGACCTTAGGTATCGGCTGGGGTTAAACCACAATGTGGATGTGTGTAGCAATAGGTTATATAAGGAAAAGGAAACCCAGTGAACGAGAAAGCAATGGAAAAACAGCAATACAAGTACAGTGGAAAAAACCTAAACCATCAAAATATAACCGCAGTGTGGACAAAAAAAAAATCAGATAAAGTTTTCATATAAGGGGCTTCTTAATCTTTCATAATTTTCTCTAAATCTAATGGCTGAAGAGCTTGAAGTATCCAGTAAGCAGACACTGAAGAGCTGGAGGAGTTGAGGACTTCAGGTTTGGAATTGATTCAGCACTCTTACTGGGAGGAAACTTCCTCAGCTGGTGAAGAGCTTGGTTCAAGAAGATCAGAGTGCTGAACGCCAGCTACTGACACCCTTCAGTCCATAGGGATAAAGTATGTCTGACTGGGAAAAGCAATGTCCCTCTAATGGTATTTTGGAGATATGTTATGGAGATGTACTGTTGACATATGATTAGCAATTCAGAAAGAACTAGTGTTGAAACGTTAAAGGAAATAACAGAGGAAGAACAGATGTCTGTGTAGCTTTTAAAGATAGTATTTTTATCCACTAGTCTTCATGAAAAGTTCCAGTGAGATCAAATTCAGCAAATTCAAACCAAGTAAAGCCTTTCACAGACATCAAAGCAGGTTTTATCATTTGCATTAACCTTTAAACTACTTGTACCTCAACTTTAATGCTGCAATCACTCATTTTATTCTGGAACTGAAACATTAACCTCATTCACAAAATTTGGTAAATGCTGTTGCACACACTCAAGTAAAAGTCATGTCTCTGGTCAGTTGTATAAATTACCTTTTTGAATCCTACGAAGTTTTACTTACGTCAAGCAGGTATTTAAAATACTAGATATACTAATGAGATCTGGCTTACATAAAATAAAAGGAAAATAACAATGTAATTAGAAAAGGTAAAAAGACAGCTCCTGAAGTAGTGAAAAGGAAAGAACTTGGCCTTATTGTAACATGTCACCTGGCAATAAACAGACTCTACAAATCCAGCAATCAGAGAGGAAACGAATAGCATGAAAGAATTCAATTCTTTCAAAAATCTTAGGTAATAGGCCCATGTTCTACTTCATTTGCTTTACCAACATTTTGAAAATAAAACCTAAATGTGTTTTTTAACAGTACAGAATATATTTCTTTATCTAAATACTGAAAAGCATAAAAGTTTATCTTGACTCTAAGGACCCCATCACTTTCAGACTGCACCTCCTGCTTGGTCTTGTTTCTGAGATACAGTGTTAACTGAACGTGGAAACCCTATTTATTCATCTGTCTTGTTTCACTTGTGTCTGAGAAGAAAACTGCCAACACAGAACAGTGTAGTAGGTAAAAAGAACAAAAATAAAGACTGTTCTCAAATAGTCTCTGTCTCATTATTTGTGTTGCCCTCCCTCTGAACACCCTAATTCCTTCCTAACCTTTCCTTTTCTTCCGATCTTCAAGAAATGGGTGCTCATTACATTCTGGATCAACTTAAATGTAAGAGAAAAATCTTTAATGGATTCATTAGCGTACATTGATATGAATACATGAAATATTCAACATCCACAGTACAGCCTTCAAAAATCATTCTAACACTTTCCTATATCTAAGATACTCATATGTTTGCAGCATCTTTGGATGTGCAAGGACCGATAAACTAGAATGCACAGAACCACCCCCCCCAAGAATTATCAATAAAAACTAAAGCCCAACAGTGACTAGAATGGCCATATCTAGCTTTATGAAAATGGAAGGAGAGAAATAAACACATAAGCAAGCAGACCAGTAAGTTGGTAGTATGAGAGGGCTGCCTGTGCACTTCTGTGCAGATATTTCATAACTTGGGAATGAATCGGGGAACCATTTTTATCATCACTAGAAGAATTGTTAAACAATTTAGCTTATTAAATTTGGAGTTATTCCGCAAAGCATTGACTAGTCTTGCAAGAAAATGTAGATTTCACTATGAGAGTTGGAATATTTTGAATCCTGAAGCTTGTGCTGGCTGTAAAGTCCTTAGCAGAATTTAAGTAC
Organism: Cephalopterus ornatus; assembly: GCA_013396775.1. NCBI lineage: Eukaryota > Metazoa > Chordata > Aves > Passeriformes > Cotingidae > Cephalopterus > Cephalopterus ornatus. The sequence goes on along the minus strand of VZRE01007685.1, from coordinate 164,150 downwards.
ATACATGCAAAGCCACAGTTGTGATCTGACAATCAGCTGGGCATCCCTGCAAACCAGAGATGATATTTGTTGAATGTCCTCATTATCCTGCCCACTTACTCTTAGCAAATTACTGAATTAATCTATTTACAAAAACATAATTAGGCAATTGCTGGAGGAGAGTGCCAAATTTGAACAATGCGTATGATAAACATATGATACTTATGATATGTAAAAAGTCATTTACAGTAATAAGGTCATTTCTGTATACTGATTTCTATAAACCAAACAGGCTGTTTGACCATATACTGTAGATTTTGATTCAGAGTGTATTCCATAAATGTCACAGAATATTCTGACCTTTAAAAGTATTAAACTTCCTCTTTTTCCTATATTTTAATTGGGGCTGTGGGTACACATTTCCCCATACGTTTGCAGCAGAAGGGAGTATTGCACTTGGGAAAAGAAAAAGCCAATGTAATATTCAGGGTCCCAAGTTCAGGTTAATTAAAGAAACCAAGATTAGGAAGTTACTTCAAAAGAGGTATTCTACAATGTATACCTACTTAATTTAAGGTCTAACAACAGCTGCAGGATTATTTACTTGCCGCAACACTTTGGAAGAAAAGATTTTGCTACTTTGTTTTTACATTTGCTTTGCAATTTTAGAGCTAATTTCTACTCTGGTACTTCTAAGAAGCAGCCACCCTACAGTGAATTCCAGCAAGGAAGAAAAACTGATACAATTCAAATTGCATAAAACCGGTCAGAAAATTGCCTATTCCACAAATTCTGTTTCTTTTGGGCATATCAACACTATCCCGTGTCAAGAAAATCTCCCCAGGACAGAATGCTCCAGTGTCATACGGTAGGCTTCCTTATAAACTGCCATTTTCTATCCAAATCATACTTGTTTTCCAAAATGCAGAGGTCTTTTCAAAAGCAACCACTTATGATTTTATACCAAATAAACTGGCCATCCAACCATTCCAGTAACAGTGGCTGGGTACAGCAGTTTTCTGATGAAAGCAACAGAATACTGCGAGAACTTTCCAAACCTTGACAAACTGATTATCACCAAAAATGACCCTCATTTGGGAATAATTAAGCATTTTACACTTTCAAGGAGGAGAAAACAATTGGTGGAGAGGATACCTGCTATGCATATCACATAACACTGAAACTAGGCAAAGCAAGAGGGAACTACCACCACCTTGATCAGTATTAGATAGAAGAGCACATTTCAGTGATGAACTAAAAGCGAAGACAGTGCAGAAAACAGGTTTTTATGCTAGTTTTCTTCTCCCATAACGAAATTTAAATAATCTTTGTCCCTACTAATATTTTCATCTTATCTACCAACTCTTTTTTTTTTTTTTTAAGTGATGAATGTTTTTTAAAGATTAAAATTTGGCTTCAACAACATCCTTAAAGAAGAAAATCTGCTGAAGTCAATAAGCATAAAATTACTTCTAATAAAGCTGGCAATTTGTTCAGCTTAAATGAAGGCGGTAGTAGATCCTTATGCTATTACACTTACTGCTATCCTTACACTTAAGACTATGATTTCCAACAGAAAAGTAAAGCTTCACACACTGCTTTAGCATTTTAAAAACATGTAAGTATAGGCAGGAAAGTATAGTTTTGTTGAATAGTACAGTTTAATTCAAATATTCTAAAACATATTTTTCGGTAAACTGATTTACTTAATTTGTACCTTAGAGAGGAAAACACCATTTTAAAAATCATTATCTCTCACATATCGGATCATTCTAACATGAAGTTCTATTCATTATTTAAAAGTTTTTAATAATCTTCAAGTTCGGGAAATGACTCGCTCTTACAAAAAAGACTACTGAAAAGGTTCATGAAAGACACATACATACTTGTTTTGAAGGTTAAAACAAACAGCTATAGCTCAAATATCCTGCAAAATCATGCTTATTTTTTCAAATCAGGAGAATAAGTACATGGAAACATGGCAACACGCTGGATATTATGACACTATAAATGGAGGCTGATGCTGGGTTTTGTTGCAGCTATCATGTTACAGGGTCAGCTTTTGCTAGTTTGGACCCACTAGATTGCATTATATTTGCTTAAATGGTTCTCACCTTCAAAAACTAACTCTATTCAAAAGCGTATCTAGAAAGAAGTTGCCAATCCCAACAGCTGCACCTATAACTAAACATCTCCTGAGCATGTCCAGGGGAGGGCCACCAAGATGTTCAGGGCTGGAGCACTTGCCCTGTGAAGAGTAAGCATAGGAGCTGGGTTTGTTCAGTCTGGAGCAAAGGCGGCCTCAGGGAATCTTGCAGCAGTTCCTGGTGCTTTTTTACCTTAGGGAAGTTCTCGAGGAGACAAAGTCAGGTTCTTCACAGTGGTGGCAGGACAAAAGACAATGGTCGAACCAAAACAAGCACAGTTCTGACTGGATATAGGGAAAATTCCTTATTCCCACAAAGACAGCCCAGCAGAAGAGCAGGTTGCCCAGATCAGTTGTACAGTTTCCATCTTTGGTGGTTTTCAAGACTCAACCAGACAAAGCCCTGAGCAAACTGGTCAGATACTATACTAGCCATGCTTTAAGCAGGAGGTTGGACTGGATAACTCCTGAGGTCCCTTCCAACTGACCAAATCTGCAAGTCAGTGATTCAGAGATCTTCACTCCCATCATTGTCACAATGCAAGCAAATTTTGCCATGTTTGGTAGTAATTATAAACTGTCCTATGAGGCTTAAAGAAAACAGACTATAAATAAAGAACACTGAGAAATAAAGGAATTTTTCTGCTTTATTTCTCTCATTTTTGGTAAGAAAAAAATGAATGGATTTTAATCTTTATAGCAGGTTTAGGACATCAAAATCAACCTTTTAATGGGTGTGTACTGAAATTCAGGCATAGATGTAATGAAAGGCCTTTAGTGCTAGGGCTCAGTAAGTCTAGATTGTGAACTACTGACAGTTGCATTATCTCAGCATTACCACTCCTTTCACAAGCACTGATTATAATTCTTCAAAATACACATTGCAGTGTGTGCCATTTAACAACTCCTTTGTTATAAACAGGAAAAATACAGGAATTCTCTAATGAAACTGCTTCCTTAGGCCATGCTTTACTAGAGAAACCAATACAATAACCTAGTAAGGAATAATGCTAAAGACCTACTCTACACTGCAAGAGTATTGTTTTCTTTTAGCCTACACGTGGCTTACTTTGGGCATGATATGACAAAAATCCATATTGCTGTGCAGTGCTTTGGAATGCTACCACCCTTTCTCACCCCAAGGTCAAAGAACTGCATCTCAGACAGAAATTTAATTCTATTTTCATTGACCTTTCCTCTGGTACTCCAGGCAAATCCCTTTTCGCAGATCTCTCTGTTTTGGGGAGAATCTCCTTGTGGCACAGGCTCAGTGCTATCCGAATCTGGCCTTTCTCAGAGAGCAGACAATTGCTGGTGCTTGCAACAGTGCAGAAAGAAGACAGGGTACCGCCTACCTTGCTATTAGAAACAGGAGGAAGGCAGCAAATTAACTGGATGGGTTTCAAGCACCATAAACAAAGGAGAGGCAATTTTGTGATCAGCGCAGACAACCTTCCTACCAGTGAGCTATATAATACATCCCGCAAGTTATCGCATGTTTTTTAATTACGTTATGCTGGTTTTTATGGTTGAAGATCTAGATCCAGTTTATGCTTGCTGCAATTCATATTAGCACTATCCTAAGAAATCACCTGTCATCCTTACTTTCTGGTATGCAGAGTGCTTCTAAGAGGAAAGTTCATTAATTTCATATTAATTTGCAAAATTGAAGACAGCCCTGAAATGTTTTGCACAACACATCGTTCCAGTGCAACACATACTTTGAAACCATTGCGAGTTGCACTGGAATATCTCAGGTCACCTTTGTGCTGGATGAATTGCTGAGGTCTCACATAGCAAATGTAACAAATGAGAAGTCTTGCAATAAAGTGCCAAAGAGCAGTATGTTGAGGGGAACTCTCCTCTGTAAATACAGCCTAATACAATAACAGAAATAGTCATCAAACATCTGAGTGTGATCCATTCTCCTACAATTTCCATGGAAAGGTAATGGAACAAATACTGAGACAATTTATATCTATGCAACTTCATGAAATTAATGTCATTACTTGTTGTATTGTCACTACTAGTACTATCATCATAATTGACTCCCTGCAATCTTAATTTATTTAATTGGCTCTATAGTCACTGAGCAATAGAGAATAACCATGCAGTGTGCTTTTAAATGTTCTTTCATTATTGCATTCTTTAAAAGCAATTTAATTAACTACAGGGTGAAGTCTGGCACTATTACAGGCAGCTACATTACCTCAGAATCAGCTCTCCTAACCCTCACTATCCTCTTTTCCTCATTCTGCTCCAAAAGATTTCCACCATTAATTCAGTGGATAGAAAAACAGAGCTCCTCAGATTGGGTACACCTTCTGTTCTGATCAACAAGCCTCATTTTATGTCACATACCACCTGCACAACCTAAGAATTTTAAAGTGAAAACTAAGTTTAAATGGTATAAAAAATAACTTCAACATTAACAGACTTCAATAATCTCAACAGCTTCTCTCTGCAACAGAATGTCAGACACATTCAAAACCAACAAAAATTCATATGAAAAACTTCATTGTCCAGAAGACAAAAGGTAAACTAAAATTCTACAAATCTGCAATACAACAAGGAAAACCAATGCAATCTATTCTTAGAAAATTACGAATACAGGTAACCACACAAGGCACTGTACAGTTTAACTGTGCTTAACTGTGTTGTCCACATGGTGAAGCTTTATCTGTTCTGTTCAAGAAACACATACAAAAGATGTGTAGTAGGGGAACTTCGTAGCTATCAGTAACGGGGCAAAATGTTCTGATTCTAGCAGCAAATAATACAATAGTAAAAACAGGAGCTCTGAAGAAGGACACAATTTTACTTTGAAATACACTGCAAAGATCAATTTTTCACAATGAACAACCTTCTAAACGACTACATGAGAATTCTGCCTTGTGCTCAATTTGGCAATTTTTGTTTAGCTTGCCATGTCTTAAAAAGCAGATCAGAAGATCAGGATTAGCTCTTTGAAAAGTGAAGCTAAAACCAACACAAAAGTAAAGTTGTCTGAAATGCAGATAAGACTGTTTCCTCTGAAAAGTGAATGTACAGTAGCCTTCTGCATTACCTTGCAGAAAGCCATTGCTGGCCAAGCTACCAAGTCATACATGTACCATCTTAAAATGATGCCTTCTATGTTACCTCTTCAAACTCATTCAACTGTAAATTTTATCTTGCAAAACATACGGGAGTGAGCTACATTAATTCTATAAATATGATTTTATCTACGGGTTTGGTAGTTGCTATTCTAGCTGAAGGATTATTAAGAACTCAGCTTGAGCTGACCAAATTACAGGAGACGCCATCTCCCTTTGGCCAGCAGCAGAGCCAATAATTCCTCTGAAGCTTTACTTCCACACATGCAGAATTGAGTTTCAGCAAGTCATGCCAAAGAGAAGATGCAAGGGGATATTCCGGGAATTCTTCATGGGGACTTTCCAAGAAGCATTAATAAACCTAATCCTTGAAAGAAAGGATCTGCAAAGAAACAGCTGCTGCCCAGCAACTGGCACACCATAGAGAAGAAGATACTTACCTAAATCTGCAAAGAACTATCATGTATGATTAAAACAACAAGCATTCACGATACTCAATCTTAACATTTTCCTTCCTGCTTGCAATGCTCCCACCGATAAGTAAACTGCTTTTGATATTTAACAAGCAAGCTGTGTTCTGTCACTGAGAAAAGGAGTGGGCAGAAGTCCTACAGAGAAGTACATAAGGCAGCACAGATGATGAAGGGAATGAATTAGGGATATTACTCTGCCCTTTTTTTTCTCTTGCCATTGATATCATTGCTGTGTTCCCAGTGCCATGTAGGCTGCAGCTGGTTGGGTAGTAAGATCTTAATATTTTTATTTAGCTCTTCAGAATGTTCATATTCAGCTGTTATTTTGAGAAGCTGCCAAGCTGTTCCTGAGGAACGCAAACAGAAAGGAAATGCCAGGATTTCTGACAGCCTAATACTCAGCTACACCACATTGGAAATTCATGATGAAAATAAAAGGTACTTCTCTAGCCTCCAGCTTTCTCTATGATGAATTTCAAAGACTTGTTGCTGCAGAAATAAATTTTTTTTTTATTTAAAAGAGTATTAACAGCTTTAATATGCAGGTTCTTATGGGATCCCTTAATATTTAGGGAATGTTTACGTTACTTGAATTAATATTGTCATGTTACTGTTTTTAGTTTAAATCTGTAAGTAGAAGCACTCATTTATTCATGTGTGCAGTATTTAGTGACTGCCCAAAAATGTGACAAAACTTAATTATTTTATTTAAAAGTTCCAACAGTAATTAGAACTAAATTCTTAATAAGTTTTACTTTCTGATATGCCATGCAGGCTCTTTCTGTGATTTCCTTCAAGAAATCTTAAAACAGTCAAAGTAAATGTCTGAGATTCCAGCTAATCTAGGCAACAATTCTTGAGAATATTTTGGGGTTTTGCCAGCGTTAGGAGTACATTTTGGTGGGGTTTCTCAGATCAGGAATGGACTGAAGGTCTGAGTCAGTCTGCTTTCCCAATCCTCCACTCGGTTTCCTCAAGAAACCTGTATAAACACATTTTCAACACTGAACTCCACTTCCTGAGAGTTTACATACTGAAAACCACTAGAAAATGTATAGAAAAACCACAATTTTAAGGAACACTTACAGGCTGCAGAGTTTAAACTATATAAAAAGGCAACATTTCTTCAAGTACATAACTCAGCTGGCATTTGTTAATTAGACGCTTGGAAACAATGAAAGATTCTCTTAGTCAAAGGTGGATTTATAGGAAGAAGAGATGATTCAGACTGACTTTTCTAGACTGGGGAGGATAATTTTGCTTTTAAGTTTCCTGCTGCACACTGTTTGTCATCTCTGAGACCTTAATAATGAACGCATTTCTGAAACTAAATGAAATGCGAAAAGCTGAATATCTAATATTGGTATTTTATAAATAAGCTAAATTCTCAAAATCTAAATGTCTCAAAAGCAGGAAGCACTTATTTTTATGTTTCTAAGCACATGAAAATTTTGGTGGGTTCAAGTCACCACACAAACTTGATGTGTTTCAGAGTAGCTTATGATTCAGAAAGATTGATTTTGGAATGCCTATATGCAGTATATTAATCACAGTCCAAAAGGAAGGCCTATCAAACATTTTTAGTATGTGGAAAAATAAAAACATACAGTTGTGGATGACTTGTAAGCCATGCATTGTGAAGTCCATGAGTTTTATACCTCTGGTGATCTTGCATCAAGTAAATACAAAATCATAACAAGATTAATATTTTCAAACATGAAGAAGAGAAAACAAATCTATTTTGGTAGACATTGCCCAACGAAAAAAAAACAAAAAACACATGAGAGTTCAAATCAGTGGAAGCCTAGAGACTAATGTCATGACCTGATTATATACCTGACTTAATCACCTTATTACTGAGAAACAAGTCCTAATTATATCATTAATTGTTGAAGGTTAGTCCTTCACAGACACTCAAGACTTCCCCTTCCAAAAGGTAATTTCACAATACTAAGAAACTCTGCTAGTGAAAGTATATAATTTAAAAGAAAAAGAGGAGTAAAAAATTGGAAGTCCTTGCAGAAGACATTGATGGATGTCCACAGAACCCCAACCGAGACTAGACCCAATTCTGGTTAAAAACCTTCTCTAGTTCATGATATAGAGAAGGTAATACCAAAGTGAAGAAAGCAGTCCTTAACAGAGGCTCCAGTTAGTCTTTGGGAAGAAGTGGCATAATTTCCTTGTCTTTAGGTTAAGAAGGAACATTACAGTCTACTACAATAGAGTAATATTTGTTGCAACTGCACGTAGCAGACCTGGATAGTTTACACCTAGGACAGAAAAATAATTTTGCTGTTGGTCATTTTTAATTAAACTTTTGAGTGTCGGGGAAATTACACTTATGCCAAATATTCAAAACACAGGTTGATGATCAAGTTGGTTGCTCAGCCTGACTTCTGAGAGGAAAACTGACACAAGAGTCAATGAATACAGAAATAAGGGCTAATCATATATTTAGGGAAAGGTAACTGAGAAAACAACTTTCAAAACAGTGCTCATTTAATTCTTTTTCAGAATTATGGGTTTTGTATTCAGCTTCATACATGTGATTAAGAGTCAGTAACAGACACAAAGTATGCACACTTACAGTCTGATTAATGGCCAGATGTTTAAAGCAGTTGTCTAGTGAAAACATTTTCATTGCAAGTATTTCTAGCAGGCTGTAGAGCTCAATGATATTAAAAATTTTCATACTGCTGTCACAAAAGTGCAAGCAAAACCACTATAATTTACAGATTATTAAGGCCTATTTTTGTTACCACCTTCTCTTCCTTCTCTCACTACCTTCCCCTTACTTCCCTCTCTCCTTTCCCTCACTCCCTTCACTCCCTTAATTCTTTCTTTCTCCCTTCCTATCCCTCCCTTCCTCTTTCAAGGGAGAAACCTGAAACTCATTTAAATTTGAGATTGGAAAAAAACCTGATATTGGATACTGAATGTGGGCTTAAAACAGGTTCCTACCAATTTTATACAAACTTCAAAATATTCCACTTTTTATTGCACATTTTATGACAATACCGTTATGGTACTCACAACAAAACTTTTGCTTCCTGCTACAGATGCTATTTACTTCACTGCCACTGATTTCCAACCCTATAGATGTAGCTAAACCTGTTTAAGGAGGTCAACCCAAGCAGTAATATGGTTAAGGTAAATCAGAAAAATATAGAACTCAGGCTGTCTAAAATTCCTGGTCACAGGTCAATGATGGGTCAGGATGCAGGAAAGCCAGCAATCCTCCAGTATAAACAGAAGAGGATGAAAAAAGAGAAGTTACCATATGGCTTAGGTCTGCCAGATCCTCTATTCACCTTATATATAATCTTGAAAATTTTTCCAGTTTAGCATTTATAAGTAAAAATATCATGCCTGGACAAACACCTGTAGTAACATTTATGTTGCTAAAAAAAGCAACAGCAATGACGTCAGATCATTATTCTGAAACGCACATTACAGACATTATACATGCCTCCATATATCCATATGACATTTAATTACATCTGAATGCCAGGTAAACAACCCAAGCAGATGATTTAAACTATTTATTTCTTTTTTAACATGCTGCCCATTGAGCAGGAACCTACCCTGATACTTGTGAGAAGCAGATTATACCACCTGCTCATAGAGCAGCCACAGCTCCTTGTGCAACATATTGCTAATGACTGTGCGCTGGCAGGCTGCATTTCAATTTCACCGATTTTAAAGACAGGTTTTGAAACTAATTAATTAATTGCTGTCTGCAAATCATGTTGAGGTCCTCAGGTGATATTCATTACCCTGGCATACTATATTATTTATTACAGATTAAATGAAAAATGAAAAAATAATTGCAGACTAGTCTGAAAGCATCGGCAGAATGTCTTAAAGATAAGAAAGGATTAATCTACTTAATAAGTAATTATGTGCACCTTTTCAGGAAGAAAACAAACTCAAATTTTTATGCACATTAACATATGGAGCAAGATGTCTGAAATAGTAGGGAAGCAATTATAAAAACCCTGCCCAACCTCCCATGAAGCAGACAAGCAATGCTACAATTCTTGTAGCCCCAGTGGAGCAAATAGTGAATTGGAACTAAACAAGGTACTAAACAAAATTTAATTCCTGAACCAAATACAATGCTTAAAAAATAAAACAAGAAAGGAATTACAAATAAAATTATTACTTGTTGAAAGAGTTATAATTTTCGTACCGATGCTATGCTTTAAAACTATTGTTTATAAAAACTATTTCAATTTTTAAACCCTCCAAAAGGTTTTTAAGAGAAACATGACAGTTCTTGTTGAAGGGTGAATCTTCCACAGACAGTGAGGCATCTGAGGGAGTTGCAAGTCAATGGAAAAGAAAGGGAATTCACAGAAAAAAGTTTAAAAAAAATTAAAGAAACATTTCTTTCTGCCAGGTTTTTGCTCAACTGATATTTTTTGTCTATGTGAGCTGATTCTTGAATGATCATCTTTGTCAAACAACAAGCCATACAGTGTAAGAATTATCTCGGTGACACTTTATTTTTTTGTAAATGCAGTTAGCATCAGCTTTCACTGATTGGCATACAGCTCCTCCACAAGGCCACAGAAGTATTAAGTCATCATTTGCAATTTGATACTGCAATTATGCAAAATCACAGGAAAGATTATTTGATCTTTGCGATAAAGTCTGATCAGATAGCTGTAATACTCCATCTTTGATATCTACTAGTCTTTCCATTTAAATGTAAAATTTTGTTTTTAATGGTTAAAAGTTTATTCAGTATATTTTCTTAAATCAGAGTTCTAGGCCACTTCCAGGACACATCTGGGGAGGAGCAGACACATGGCCAGGCTGCAAGAGTTCTGCAATCCAGACTCCACCAGCCTCCACCTGTCACCCTATGCTCATGGTTTGCTCCTCTCATTTTTCTCATTCTCACAAGGACAGGACTCCTAAGGAAACAATCATTCATGAATGAATAAAATGAACAGTTATTCAAATAAATAAGTTATCAGTGTGCAAGTAGCTGAACCCTTTATACGTAATTGAGCTAGTGAGCAATGTGGCAAGTTAACAGGGTTTTATTAATGGATAGAAGAGAAACATGATCACTAGTCTTCAATTGCACAGCTTCATGTATGTGAGAGATTCCCCTTTCTACAAAATATTCCTCCTGATGTGCATTGCATGCCAGTCCACACACACATCTAACCTCCATTTGGGTATTGATAATCATAGATCTAATCAGGAAGCATGCTGAACATCAGCAAGAAATACAAAGTTTCTGTTTAGGGCAAGGGAGTTTTCTCCAAAACATCACTGCAGATACCTGGATTTAAGAATGAAGGAAGCAGAAAATCACTGTCAGGGGCACTGACCGCAGGTCTTCAGTGACTTTCTTTGTGAGATTTGCTGCATATTTGTGCCAGTGAGTCCCCTGCAGCCACAAAACATTCCTATGTCGAGCAGCTGTGTAATTTAAGGGTATCTATGCTAGCAAACGTGATGGGTAGAGAGGAAAATTCACGTTTTGCCATCAAAAGCAGAACCTTCTAAAAGGTTCCAAAGGTTTAAAACGCAGAAACACAACTGATCAGACCAGCCATGGATTTACATCTCTGTTGGAAAACTGGCTCTTCAAAAATGTGCCAAACATGCTAACAGCTTAATATAATAGATAACTTTAGTTGCTTGAAGTAAGGATGGAGATGAGAACCTGCAATACACCTCTGTGGAGGAGAGGCAAACATTTTATTCCAAGAACACTTTGGAAAGTGTTGCTTTTTGATGCAAACTAGCACCTTTCAAATAAATATTTCTTCTTATGAAGTACTTCTCTGATCTGAGGAAAGATCTTCCCTTGAGTAACCTGCCTGCTCCAAATTCATGCCAATGAGGCTCTCTGTGCCAGACTGCTACGCATCCTGTGCATGTGTGCAGGCCTAGAATCCATGCTTTCTGTAGCACAGTGTGTTCATGTGCATGTGCAGGATTGCACATGTGTGCACGCACACTGACTGAAAAAACCATATATTTACATTTGCCTCTTTCCTTTAGATAAGAAGATTCAAACCAGCTCTGTACTGACAAATGAGTGGGAAAAAAGAACACTCGTTTCAGATGTAATAACAGGACAGCTTTTATCTTGTTTTCTTGCTCACTTAAAAGGTGTATATCTTTTTCTGTTCTTAAGAGTCTTTCCTTGTAATTCTGAATCTGCTTTCAGATGTTGGTGCAGTGCGCACTCACTAGAGATATGAGGTATAGCTGTCAGGAAGGAATTTTTCAGACTTCATAACTTTTGGTCAACTGTGACCAGTAGTTGGTAATTACAAGGTACTCCAGTTTCTCTTCAATCATAAAAAACGCAGTATATATCATTTTAATTGTCACAGGAACAATTTTTGCTATGAAACAAGAGTCAGGTATGGAACAGGTAAGACTTTCATGACATTTATGTAGGTGACCGAGCACTTGCTGAAATGCAACCTGTATCAGAAATACTACTTCAAGGGAACAATAAAAAAAGGTATTTTCTTGTTTCTCACAGCTGCAAAGAGGAACACTGTGAGAAAAAAGTAACATCAGAACATGGGCAGATATTAGGGAAGCAAACAACTCTGTTTTGTATTTGGATATTATTGAAATATTTTTGCTTGGATCTTCTAAAGCAAACAAACAATCTCATGGATGAAACAAATACACAAAAGGTTGAATCAAAATATAAAGTTTTAAATCATTGGAAGCGCCTGACAAGGCAGATTCCAACTTAAGCTCTTGACCTGTGTTCACTACCCCTAGTACATGAGTACCCCAAACTATGTATATGTCTTCACAAATCACTTCAAGTTAATATTCATGCTTATAGATGAGGAGTCTGTGTTGTACAAGGAATTTGTCTTCCGAGTCCTAACTATACCAATGTATTTCATAGCAAAATTTTCATATTCAGCAAAAATAAAAGTATACAAATAACAACATAAAAGATGTCAAAGATCTTTGAATGGATACAAACGCATGAAACCAGAAAAATGAAACCAGAAAAGCATGTGAATCACTCCCATTTTACCTAGTTCTAGAAGATATTAGCACAGAAATATATTTTTAATAGACTAATGTCATTTATGGCCTCCCAAATCATTCATGGTGTAACTAAAAGAATAGAAACTTACTAAAGTCTGCTTTTGCTACTTCTCTGTCATAAAAGACTCGGGAAAAATTGCCAGAAAAAATAAGCAGCTTTTTAAATTCCTCTTAAATTACTTACAATAACACTTTAGTGCACACAGAAAGCTTCTCATCTGTAAAGCGCAAACCATTTAATTAATGCAGGCATAATATATTGCATCTATTTTTATCTGGGAAACAGAAAATACACAGGGTGTGTATGTGAGTGTCACACTGCCGTCCTATGCAGGGCATCTGAGTCAGCCCATTACTAATTAACCTTGTTACTGGGAACAGTCTAGTCACGCTGAGGTGCTGCTCTGAGGAGGTGAAGATGCCTTGCTCCTCGTGAATCTCCTCACTGCACTGAATCCTGCTATGTGAACAGATTCTCAGAGGCTAATGGCCTGTATTTACAGAGAGGCTGAGCAGCCCAAAGTCCCTATGAAAGCAATCCCTCTGGCTACGAAGCAGCCCAAGCCTCACCTCACCATCCAGTCCTGCATTTAAAATTCTCTGCGCCTTCCCTTCTGTCTGACTGTCATGTTGAGCGATGAGATATACAAGCAGAAAAAGCTCAAGCAGGCTTTGTCTGAGCTTGCAAGATGGGTTTCCTCAAGCAAATTCCATCATTTAGAGAAAAGTGATTGTTGAAAAAAAATCTGATCTCCTGAGCAATTATTAATTAGTTACCCAGAACTGTTGACTGTAAGACTAGCACTCAAGTGTTTTAAGGTCAGCTTTATTCTTAGTACGAGGTCTTTGAAGATGCAACACTGTCAGGCTTGTGCTGTGCAGGGAGTCAGATGTCATTATCATAATGGTCCCTTCTGACATCAAAACCTGTGAATCTCTCAGTTTTATCAACCTTTGCTGATTTTGCAGTCTGGAAACAGCTGCAATAGGGAGAGCTCTATGAAGTGAGTTTCTACAGTATACAAACATTGATTACAGGCTCATGTTTACCCAGCTCTCTTTCAAAACAACTTCCAGTAAAATCAATTAGAAAATCATATCTGAAAAGGAAAGCAATGACAGGGCTCATGAAGAGGGCACATAAACACAGTACAAGCAGCAGCTTATAATCAAGAAGAAAACTGATTTCTAAAAAAAACCACATTCATTAAAATATCCAATAACCGATAGTCTTGGGGGGAGATCATGTCTCTTATGAATGAGTTCAAAACTAAAGCCCTGCCACTGGGATTTTGAGGGAATGAACCCGGAGCATAGGAACTCTCACTGGATACAGTGCTTAAAATTCGTTCACTTCAAATTCTCAGGCACAAAGCACCCAAAAACAACCAAGGAAGCAAAAACTGCAAATGAATGATTCTCTGAAACACCAAGGAATATTTTACAACTTGAAAACAAATGAAACATTTAATATGAGATTGTCTTGGTTTTGTGGTTTTGAGCAAATTTGAGAACGGAAGGAACAACAGTGTATAGCTGATTAACATCAAAATCCTTTCAGGACAACCTGCTGACCTTCAAGAGCCAATCATGACTCTGAAATTAATTAAAATGTCCTAAGTGAAATACCATTCTCAATTTTCATAATGCATTAATTTAGTCAAGTATGTTCAAAATTACCGTGAAAGATTTTTGGCATACCTCATATTCATAGGTGTTCCACATTTCAGCCCTGTGGTGCAATATTTACTGTGGCAGCTGCTGACAGCAAGCTCTTAAATGAAATTTCTGTGTGTGTGTATTTATTTATATAAATATTTTGTAACATGTTAATACAGATTATTTAAAAATATTTAATGTCACTTTTTACTTTTTTTTAAATAGGTAAAGAGATTACCCCTATTTGGTTCACACATTTTTAAGTCATAAATTTGACCAAATGGGATGCTTTATATTTTTACTCTTTGAAACTAAAATCCAATTCAGAGCCACCGGTAAGCAATTTAAAAACAAAACCAGAACAGCTCAGTGTTTGTTACTTATATTGCAATTGCTACAGACTTTATTCATGGCTGTTGAAAAATAAAAAATATAATTCGGTGAATTTTTACTGTAGCTTAGTCAGTGGAAGTCACTAATTCAGAAAAAAAAATTACAGGATTATTTTTAATTTCTATGTTACTACATGCTTTCTATACACAATGTTTTCTATATTTCCAAATTTTTCCTCGCTAGAGAATTAGCTTAAAGCCTGGTCAAGGTGATTTCTTTCGTAATCTCAAACAGGAGAATATTTAGTATAATTATCAGTAACATATCCACTGTTAGGACACAAAAGGTATCGACAAGAAGCTTTGTGTACTTTTGTGCCATATCAGGGATTTTTTTTCCTAAAATTTTTTAACAAACTGAGCCAAGACTGATCAAAGAGTCTGCCTAAATTTGGATCTATTGAGGAAGGAAAAATTATGCTTAAACCTATGTCTGTTTCCTTTTGCACATATTATATATATTATGAATCTCTATACAAACTCTATGACAACAATCAGCTTTGAGTAAGTTCCATTTGAGTTTTTAAAACTACAGAGCCTGTGTGAACATCAGGATGAACTGAAATGCAGCCAATGTTACTGTTAGTTCTTTAAAAAAAGTCAGAAAGATGTCTGTATTTGGAATTAAAATGCCACAGCTTTTTGTTTCTCATTCAGGATCATATTTCCACAACAGATAATCCCCATATGTGTGCCACTAGAATGTTTCAGTCAATGTACTTTGCTGGAAATCCCCAAAAATCTTTAAACACCCAGCTTTTTGTGGTATCTTCAAACTAAATACATTCTATGCAAAAAAGTCTGTCAAAGATCATCTTCTAATGCTGCTTTCAGATACAGCACTCAGCTTTGCATTAAAGTACTAGTTTTACATACTTCAGAAATTAGGTATTTTCCCTTTTCTAATTATCTGTATTTTTTTATGTGCAGTCTACTACCTTAAAAATAGGCAGATGGGTTATGAACTAGACAGCAACACATTAAACTGAAATGCTTTCTTCTCTTACTTTGAATCCCAAAGGACTATTTTGTATTATTAAATGCAACAAATAACCTCCTCAGAAAGCATAAGCAATGTCTCTCCTTAGAATTTAGCAGATTACAAAATTCTGATCCCCAGAATTCTTTGAAACACCAGTAAGAAAATTAAAAATAGATATGTGTACACATCAACATAATGTATCAACATAATGTCATAACTGTCCATGAAACTATTTCTCAAGGTAATTCTTTTGTTTTAATTTAAGAATATGGAGTATTTAAAAAACAAAATCCATAAACTATTTTGGACAGTTCTATCACAACAACTTAATTCCAGACGTTCACTGCTTCGAGTTTTTTCTTTGATTTTTCTTACTTGCATGACGCCATGCATGAAAAGGTGCATGTGTGCCTTTAATATATATTTTGCAATCATTTAAAAAGTCTTAACAATACAAATTGAGACACTGCTTGGAATTTTCATTGCAGTGTATATAAACTCACTAAGCATGTGTAATGTAGCAAGACACAACAAAGCTCTTATCCCCAGTACAAACTGTTAAAGTTTGCTAGCAGAGGACTCAGTCATTTTGATTGAGGCCATTTATAGGAAATTACTCAAAAAAATGTTCTTTGACAGATATTCTATATTGGCAAAATCTGTTCTTGCTCTTTATGTATCAACACGATAAATTAGTTTCACCCTTGTATTTCTTTTGAAGGGACCAGCCTATCTTCTATAACATTCACATGTGCATCCATTCCTTTGGGTTAGGCTTCTGCAGGACCTGGGCCTGACTGCGGGGATCAGTAAAGGAGGACTGAGGGATGGAATAGCATCTGGGGAAGAGCTTCAATGCTTTGCTTGGGTTTCTGATATTCGGTTATACAACACAGTTTTTATTTAGAATAAAAAAAATACAGGAGTCTGCTTGGGCACACATTATTCTTTTTTTAGTTGCTCACAATGGATACAATCAACAGAAGAAGCAGCTCATTTTGTACTACAAGTGTACTGTGGCATGACTTAAGAGAGAGAGATTAATTAAACATTTAAAATCATATTCTTAATGATAAATGGTCATATCCCTAGGTATCAATCCTGCAAACACATATGCATGTAAAGTTAATGGAATCTCTCATGTACACAAATTAGAGTGTTTAATTCCTCTCAGGACTAGGGACCTAATTTTGATTGAAGAAGAAAAAAAAGTGTCTTCTTTGAGCAGGTATTATATTTTTGTCTTTCTGCCCTTTACTAAATAGCCCCCCAAAAATTCTTTTCAAGTTTCAAGATGTATTATTTGACAAAATGAGATGAAAATTGATTGTGTATACAAGTCATTGTTGTAATTAAATAGCGTACTGTCATTTCTGATACACAAGTGCTAAATCTCTAAACTTCGTAATTGTTGCCAAACAACATCAATAAGACAGTCCTATTCAGAATATATATATCCCCTAATATTTAATCTGTTAGATATACAATTTATAATAAAAATCACAAACCTCGCAATAAAATTAAGCAATTTAACTAGCAATTCAAAAGCACTGCTGTGTCTCTAACATCATGATGGTGTTTTACAAGTTCTTGATGGGAGTGACAGAGGATAGGGAAAAGACACAAAAAGTACTGCAAGCACTGGCTTCAGGTGTACTGACTAGCATCCTCCAAGGCAGCCACATTTCCTTATTGACCTACAAGGGACATCATGTTCCCAGATGTCACACCTGGAACTGCATTCCAGGAAGATGCCAGCAGTGTCTGGAGCAGGCAGCAAACTCTCTCCTCTGTCTGAGGTGCTCAACGAAATGAGAAAGGACAGCGCAGCCAGGGCTGCCCAAGGAATAGAGCTGGAGTGGGGGACCGAAGAGGGAGGGAAGGGAAAAGGAACTACAACCAAAAACGTACAGGTTTCCTATCATACTGTAAGTATGGTCACCTCTGTATGGACAACTGTCATGCCTTACTTCCATCCCTTTGATACACATTCTCATGGAGTTACTTCTGATTGACGCACACCACCGCAGAGTAGAGTTCGGCTGATTTGAACACTGATCCACTTGTGAATGTCTTAAAGCTGACCCCTTCCACGTGATGCTGTAAGAGTCCGGTAATCACAAACTGCAAGCATTTTCACCCTGCGTGCAGGCTGCACAGTGTTACAACCCTTCAGGAGGTCTAGACAGGGTTTAGTTTCCACACTGGTTTCTAATAGGAATCAACTGAAAGGACTACCAGAGATCCCTACTCTTCTGACATGCCTCTTTCCCAACACCCAAGAACAGCACACCTTTTCCTTCCTTTTTATTCCTCCAGAAAGCACTTGGAGCCCTGGCTTTGCAAGGCTCTGATATTTACACAGAAGAGCTTTCTGACCTCTCAAGAACTCATTGCAAAGACACTGTTTAGCTCCTCTAACTTCAAGACAATGTACCAAGCCTTTACTCATGACAGAAATGTAATGGCAGATTGCAATCTTGTATCAGAGCACTTCAGATCTGGACTCCACTTTCATCATTAAAATTACACATAAGAAATCAAATCATCTGACTAATTAGATTTCTGGCACAAGTGGATTACTGACATTCAGTAAGTCTAGAATTCATTAACAGAATAAATGATGATATTACTGCAACATATTGTGCATCATAAAATCTATTTTAAAATATAACAATATCACTGGTCCTCTTGTAATGCTAAAACATGAAACAGGGTGATAGCAAATAAATAAACGAATAGAAGAATCAGTCATAATTTCCAGTTTCATCTCTATGCTTAGTTTTCTCATTTCAAAAGTATATCCTTTGTGCAAAATAATCTAGTTTTTGTTAACATTTTAAAGCAACTTTTTGTAGACTTGTAAGAGTACATACTATTGTAAGAGGTAGATCTGTAGATGGTTATATTTTTAGGCCCATCCTCAGCAAAGACAGGTTACTGATCTCTATCAAACATATACTGTGCTACCACATACACCTATTATTTAAAAGAAACCCACACCCTTGACAGTGACTTTTCAGGCAATTATTGCTTGCCTGTGCTAATCCACCATTAGCCACTGCCAAAAAATTATCAGAACAGAAGACAGCTTCAGATACTAATGTGCTTTGTCATGCTAGATGGAGAGCTTGTTGTTTTGAAAAGTGGTATCTCGCTGGCATTTGAGGCAAATCAGATTTGCTGGCTTGACACTGTCACTTCTCTTTGCTGCCTCTGATGTCTCCGATCAGAAGGCACAGCTCACTGCCGTGAATTCTGAACAGCTTAAAGGGCTTAGTTCTTTAGTGGGCATTTCTTGAGAAAGGTCCTACTGAGAATCATACTTTTCTTCTGTGCTGATTATTTCATCTCATGTCCATTATTATTTCTGGCTTACTGAGCATCAAAAGCCTAGCAGTAAAACACTAACTACAATACTTTCTGTGGGCTAATGCCACTTAGATTCACCTCAATTTGAAAGTGATGTCCAGTGCTTTATCTAGTACTTAAGCCATAAAGAGAGTTTATTGAGTTGAAGTGCACCCTGCTTGGCAAAGAGTGCCTGCAGCTCCAGGAAACAGCATGAAAATACGGCTGTTATATCTGCTGTTTGAACTGAAGGCACACCTATTTGGCTACCTGATCGCACAATCCTGTGCTACTCTTCGAGCCTGACTGCTAGTGGGTGAAGCAGGTATCAAAGCTTTTCTTTTCATCTCTAAGAGATATGGTGCATAACTTCTCATATTATCCTATCACCCAGCTTCATCTCTGACAGCAGGATCACTGGCAGAAATGAAAGGGCCTGAGGAGATCTAGTGCTGCAGCTAGCAAAAATCTCTGGATAAAAGTTCTCTGAAGGCAGTTTTATGCCCACACATGTTGCCGGGGAGAGCAGGGGTCACCACGGATCCTGTTTTTGAGAAATCTGTTCTGGTCCCCTCACATTTTACATCTTCTGGGCAGTCAGTACAAACATTCCAGACCAAGAGACAGAACTGGTTAAGATAATCTGCTCCTAGATAAGGTATGAGAACACCCTGTGTCTGTCTTAAAGATACACCCTCCTTATCCGAAGATAAGAAAGGACTTTATGCTTTTACAAATAGTTTTGAAAAGTAAGCACCACAAATTTACGATTTGCAACTTTTTTGGAGAAGTACGGATGTTCCTCAGAAATCAGTTTTCATAACTTTAAATACACAACTGTGATTTTTATTATCAACCAGAACCAGAGAGGCAAGAAAATAAAAGCTGGCCCCTACTTGCTCTGAGTACTGTTTGCTAATGTGTAATACTCTTACACTTTTTGTTTTATAACTATATCTTTTTTTTTTGAATTCTGATTTTTATTCGTTTAATACTCAATGTGGCTCAATATTCTCATCTATGAAACTGCACATCCTTTGGTCGTGCTCTTTGCTGGCTAAGGATAAAGGAGAGTATATAAATTCTGAATCTACTGTTTATACTGTAGTAGTGGTATGTCTGTACTGGCTGGTACCAATAAGGAAGACTAAGATGCCAGTAACCTATATGATACACAGACATGCAGCAAAAGATAAGGATGTTTACAGCTTCAGAAAATAAACCCAAAATATAGGAAAAGATGCCAAACAAAGGCAAGGAAAGCACAGAGATGGCTAGTTTGGTTGCTTCCACTTCTGTATTTTTAACGCAAATAACACTACTATAAATTCCAGCTAACTGACCAGTGGACTGTAAGTTGAAAAACTGTTGATCAAGCAAGGCATGGCCAGATCTTGCGATTATTTGTTTTTAACAGCTCTATTGAGGTGAATCATTTTATGGCTGTCTGGAGATCCTACTGTAAAGTAGTAAGCTCAGCACCAGTTACACCCTGTTACTGTTGTGACAGCCACTGCTTCCACCCTTCCAAAGGTAAATTACAGTAGGATTTTAAAGAGCAAAAGCCCTCTAATGTCTCAGGCATGCTGACACCATTTTTGAAAACGTGGACTTTAACTTCTACTGTAATTTTATTGTATCTTTATTAGAAAATGGTTATAGACATACTTTATCAACAGATTAAAAGGAAAGGCGTGACTGCACTGCTATCTATGGCAAGACCTACACTTCTTTTAGAGAGGTGTAAAGTGTAGTGTACTGTCAAAGTGTACTTTGACCCCTCTATCATCTGTACTGAAATACTTGCAGTATTCCTCAAGGAAAATAATGCAGCATTAAGTAAACTTTTCTGAAATAATCACAAGTGAAGGAGATACTCGTACTCAGATCTGATATATGAGGAAACTTAATACATGTAACTCATTGACATTCAATCCCACTCCTTCCAAACAGAAGAACAGGAAATTTTGAACTTTTTTGTTTTGTTCCATGTCAGCACTTCTCCAGTTTCCATGTAGTTTCTATCATACTGTGTTATACAAATGCTGTTGCAGTATTACAGATATCTGCACACCAAGCTATGCTCATTTAAAATTCTACCAAAGACAATATAGTATTTTAGTTTCCAAATCCTGATATCTAACAAACAAATTTAAAGGTTAAAATCACCCACAATGTGAGCATCACTGGCTCTGAGTTGGAAAGCTATCACGAGATCAAAAGCTATGCTAAAACTGCAAGAGATGAAAAAAGGCTTATGGCAATATGAATGTGAAGTGATTAAGTCTACAGTTCTTCAGGCAAGATTGTTTCCTGGTTGAAAAAAAAAATTGAAAAACAGAGATCTCTTCAGGATAGGAATTCAGATGAACAAAAATAGCACTTAAACATTATCATGGGGTTTTTTATAAGCAAGAGAAGGAGAGGGACAAAGCCCAAATACAGTAGTCAGGGCAATGAATGGAGTATTCTGCTAGGGCAAAATTATTTTAAATCAACAGTTTTGTATTTATAGCATATTTTGATCTGTAATTGCTTCAGCATATTGTAGTACAAAGTTATTGCTGAATTTGATAAAGAACACTTTAATCTACTGAATGTGCAAAAAGCATAAATGACTTTTTAATAGCACTTTTGTTTTGACTGACAAAGATTTATGTCAATGAGAGAAAATGTTTTAATGAACAGAATTGCTACCAAGCATATGTGTACGCTTACTTCTCATATATACGTGAATGAGACAGACATTAATAAAGAAATACAGCTGCCTGCAATATCTGGCCTTTCATTTTCCCTATTCCATTCTTAAATTCATGATGGAGGTGTGATACTTTGGTGACACATTAGCACACTCGTGACATAAAAAGGGTAATTGCTATAAATTATTTTGTTAACATCTTTTAATGTAGGACTATTGAAGATGTCAAAAGTCTTGCAAAGACAGAAACCTGTGAGTAAAAAATCACTACAACTGATTAAAAATTACGTTATCAAAAATTCCCACTCCGCAGGCTAGCCCTAGTCTGTGCCTGCCTTTCAGAATTGGATCCTTCCCACCTAGCAGGAGGGCTACCATGAAAAATTGTGGGTTTCACATTTAGAGCAACTGTGTATAAGAACTGCCCTTCCAGAAGTCCCAGGCTTTTCAGATTACAAAAGTGCTTGCAGATGTGTCCCATCAATGGCAGTCCTCTCTGCCTGCATTGGGAATGTACTGTTGTGACTGCTCTGGGATTACCCTTAAATGGAAGGAGCAGTACAGCAGGGAGAGAAAGGGACAAGCAAGTAAAATAGTGTGAATACTCCAAAGGCAAATCCAAGAAGATAAATACCTGAAATAATTACTTGCTGTGAGCAGCATTACTTTGTGATGACAAAAAATTGATACTGGCTCACACACCAATAGCATCAAGAGAAAGGCCTGTGTCCTCTTCCAACACACGGCATACACTTTGTGCAGTTAGAAAAGCTGGGACACGACCTCACTTTCTCAAATAAAGCTATCAAAAACTAAAAATTATGTTTCACCTGGGAACCACACACATGACTGACGTGCTGGTTTTCAACTCTCAAGAAGCCATTTAACAGAAGTTGAGCGGAAGCGAATGATGAATTCACCCTTCAGCAGAGCACCTGAACCAAAAGGCACCTGCTGAAATCCTAGTGGGATAGAATATTTTGTCAGGGAAAATGTTGCCTATATGTCTTTGGCTGGAAACTGAGTATTTCTGTGTTATTATCATCTTAAAAAAATTATATCCACTGATTAACAAACACTCTATAGATAACAGAAAATATCTGAGTGGGACAACTACTGCATTTATCTCTTCCCTCTCCCTGAATTTAGCATATTGTTCTGGCTTTTATGAACAAAAAAGAGCAGCCCCTCTCTCTCTTCTGCTCACACTGATGCAATTAATGAGCTAAGACAGGCATTGCCATAAGCACGGTTCATTATCATTGTTCCAATCTGTGTTCTAATTACATTTAAAATAGTTGGCAAAGAATATTGTTGAGAGAGTAATAAAAGATTGTTCAACACACCCATATTCTGCAAGTTTCTTTCCGTACAGGAACTTTGCTCTTCATATAAGCATGTAAAGAATTTGATTTTCTTTCATACTAGACTGCAGCCAGTACTAGACTATTACTGTATTATACACATGACCAAATGAGATTAACAGTGAATAACAGTGATTATTAATAATGTATTAATAGTTAATTAATAGTGAATTTTTTTTGCTGTAACACACTTCTCACTCTTTTGGGACTGAAACAACACAAAACAAATTAAAAAACCCCCTAAACTAAAAAAAAAATATTTTCCTTCTTATATGTTTGTGAGTCAATTGTTTTTGTTTATTTCATTCAGTCCGTTGCTTTAGAAAACAACACAGACATTATGTTTTCTACATAACTCTCTCACAAGAATTCAAAGGAAGTCCTTTTTGACTTACTAAGTGCCTACCTACAGTGTGTCCAGCAAGACTAATAACAAGTTACACTCGTTTATAGGGTATAACTTAATTCTTCCCCAAGGGTTCAAGTTTTGCAACCTTTTCTCCCATTAAAAAGCCCAAGCAAGAGTAATTCAGCAAAAACAACTGCCTTTTTTTAATCTTCCAAAATGATAAAAGTACCATCTAAATTTTTATTTAAGCTTCTAAGCAATTATATTTTTTAAAAAGTCTTAAAACTATCACTGACTTTATGAACCCAGGCTTAAGCTTGCTCGTCTATTTGAATAAAATAAAATCAGTGAAAAGTGTTGCATATTTACTGAATAGCGAGTAACTTCATACAATCCATCACAAATCCCAAAAGTATGTCAGGAAAGTCTTTCAATGTCTTCTGGCTTGTGCTGCAAACCAGCAATCCTTGGGGTTGTCTAAACAATGTAGTTCTTTAAGAAACAGCTTTTACTTCTCTCCAGGGAGCGCAGATCCTTATTTTGATATTAGTTTGAAAGACTCAGCTAAGCATTCTCTCTAAAACTGTGTAGGAACATCTCTATGGTCAACAGAGGAATCCAGTTAATGAAGTAAGAGACAAACACACTGCCGGAAGGACCCTTTGGTGCTCTGTCCTGTCTTCCCCTGTTGGCTCACCCTGTCAATCACACCTGAGAAGAATAGTACAAGATGTTTCTTGCACAAATGTAGAAGCCTCATAACTGATGGCTTTGAGGCAACTCTTATGAAAAGCCATACAGGGAGAGGACACTTCATTATTGAAGTCTCTGTGTTACTTCATAGGAAGAGAAGGAAGTTTCGCATCAACCTGACACAGGTGAGTAATCATCTTGATATCATTTCCCAGATGAATAATCTTCTCAGTAAAAACTGCTAAACATTGTCAGTTGCTGTTCAGACAGCCCAGCCATGATGAGTCAGGCTGTAGGAGCAGCTCAAGCTTCAGAGAAGCCGGAAATCTGCCAATGATTAAAGGTAGAAGACTCTAAAACATAAGAGAAACAAGGCACTGGCTTGTTTACAAAAGTTTGTCCATCATTAAGGTCAGACAGACCTCTAAGTCCTTTTTCCTTACATGGTCGTATCAACATGTGAGAAAGACTCATGTCTCCCCAGTTGATACAGTCACGCCAAACAGCCTCCTTGCATGAACACAGGTTATGTTGACAGAGGCAGGTGGTTGGCAAGCTCTATCATTTGGAGATGAGGTCTAGTTACACCAATTGTAAACCCATTTTGTTGACATCTTGGTTTGACCTAAGGCAGTCCGCTAACATCACACCCATCCCACAGAAGTGCTGCAGTATAGATGTCAATGTAATGCCATGCTATGTACAGTGCAGTTTCCCAGCTCTAACAGAACTTCAGAAACATATATCACAAGAATGGATTAATTTCCTTAGAATGGTCAGCTCATTTTTCTAGAATTTAACAGTATTGATCCTTTTCTGTAAGAAAAATTCCATTATTATATCAGTTGTACTTTACAATGAAGTTGATGTGCATAATTTTTATGCTGATTATGTATTTAAGAAACATGAGAAGATTTTCTTACACCGCTTTTTCATAGTCACTGGTTTTAATCTAGCGTAGCATGGCTTTAAAAATGATTTTCCTCTTTAGTCAGGAAAAAATCACTGTCAGCAAGCAACTTGCTCAATGTTGTTTACAACATGTCTTCTTAAGGTCAAAATTAACATATGTAATAATCATTTTAAGGAGTGACACTGTGATGCATCAAGCACTAAAGAGGTCAAGGATATGTCCACTAACAGTGTCATCTTACCCTTACACATCTTTCAATTGGCTCAGTCTCCTTCATGAATTTTTGGGATAGTTTGTATCAAATGTGTTCACGTGGTCAATCACTGCAGAAACATCCTCTGCCTTGCCCTTGTAGGAGCTGGTTTTCTACTGCAGCGAGAGTTCAAGTAGCCTAGGGAAATCAGTGCCTGAACTCAGGCACTCAGGTTTGGTGCTTAAAGTTTAGCTGGTATGAATATGCCCACCTCCAACAGCCTGTTTACTTTCACAAATAAGCTTGCTGAAATTCCCATAGATTTTGCTTAGAGCTATGTTGGCTGAACATGATTTGCTGATTTATTCTTTACAGGTTTCTGTTTTTCATGTGTAAAATTTTCCTATCGCCTTCAAATATTCTCATAAGACTACACATCACCACGACTACGTAACAAAGAACCCTGTTTAATATAACTGCATTTTTATAAGTGGCTTGGGAGAAGTATGCTAGCTTGTTTACAAAGTGTTTACCTACTGTAAGCATGTTTTAAATACCTTATTTTACCCTACTTAGAAATCCTTTAAACTTTTCTATGGATCTGCAGACAGATGAGGCTGAACAACATTATGTCTTTTAGATTTAATTATTGCTCCTTGAAGCAACCAATCTGTATTATTGTATCAAGTGTTACAGTTGTTGACGTTGAGGTTGTGCTGATCAACTGAACAAACCTTTCATCTGTCAGATTTACAGTGACACACACAAAACATCCTCCTTATAAAGCTGAAGCGCCACAAACACACCATGGAGCCAATATACTATGTTTTCAACCCTTTTGAAAAGTGAAGTGAGAATCACACCTAATTTTTTTCTATAGCTGCATTCAAGGGAGGCATATTCCTTAAAATGGTATTAATCAGCACCACCATTCTTTTCAGACAGACATTTGAGAGGGACTGGATCGCATGCAAATAGTCACAAAAAGCACAGCAACTAATGGGAAATGGTCTTTCTTCATGGCATTTCAAGACCTTGTAGCAAAACTGAACTAGTCTTTGCAATAGAATCAACTGTGGTTTTGTGGTTTCCCTTACAGTGGATCCATTGATAGCTCAGGAGCCGCAGTTTGAAAAAGAGTATTTTGGGCAAGACACGGTCAAGTCTCACTACATACTAAAACAGAAAACACTGACTCTCACTCTGAAATGGACAAACAGGGAGAGAAGTAATTAACTCTTCCCTAAGCATACAGTCACTCTAACCTATAAACTGCAGGGTAAAAGGCTTAGTGATAACTCTATTACTGCAACAAATTATATGCTTTATCTAAATATAGGAGAGACATTGTAAAAAGACGCTGTCCTTCCCTTCCCCACCCTTTTCAGTCCGTTTCTACTGCACACATTTACACGCATATTTCAGCCACTGACGTGTTTACAGATGCATGCAAGCTAGAGCCCATCCTACTGCTCATAGTCATGCAGAACACAATTTTATTTCATGGGGAAGAAATCAGAGCATGACGTACTTGCTAGGAATACTTCTGAAAACTTGTGCTATCTGTTAGAAGTAAAGCGACACAGTGTTAAACAAATCTGCATGATAATACATTTTTTGGTGTTTCTAACTGACAGTGTTTTAAACTTAAAAGTTTAAAACTTAAAAAGTTTCAGATGGACACACTGAAAGCAAAAGGTGGTTTGTACATACAGCACCCTGAATTGTAAGCTGGGTGTGCCACAGGAAACTGAAGATACAAGTGCCCCTAAGTGGAGACAAGTACATTTGGAGAAGTGTCCACATTTCTAATCGTTAGTCAGAAATGAAGGTAAGGTACCCAAGAAAAACTATTTCCTTGTTGCCTTAGACTAGTTTGTTTTTTTTTTCTTCTGAGCTCTCTTCAATTTCTGCAAGGACACGCAAAAATCACAAAACCTAAGACTCTCAAGGTACACGAGTCAGATGTACATCAAAGTGTTGTTTTCTCATAATAACTGTCTGCCATGCCAAACCAATGCATGTTCCCACTGATGCAAGACAGAAACTTCAGTATATATCCTGAAGTTATACAGAATTATATCACTTGAGATATATATCATATATATTCAACTGAGGTCAAAGAAAAAGTGTACTGATTTATTTACAAATTTCTCATGCACTGGTCATCATCACAGTAAAACAGTAATTATTCATTATAATGGTAATATTCATTAATTCCTTCAATTAATCCCTGATCCCTTTGAACGAAGGTTCATAACATTGGTGCATGTGACATCAAAGGACTAATATCAGTTTGAGAAAATCTTTCTGTTTGACTTGTGAGAAGTCAGATAATATTTTCTTGCTAGAAAAAAATAAGAATAATAAAATCTCGTAATAAAACAACAACTAGACTGTTATTGCCACTTTTTTCCCAATAATATTTTTTATGTTTACCTTTCTTGCATCTCGTATCATCTTCCGAATAGTTTCCTTTATAGTGTAAGGCTGTGCTCGTGGTGGATGAAAGAGCAGATCAATATTTGTGCCACCAGAAATTCCAGGCATCAGATAGGGCCAACCTAAGTCAAGATTTGGAGCTTCCACATCTGATTCAATGGGCCAGTAGGTTCCCGAGGAAGAGGTGTCATCAATGGCGTGGTTAGAGGAATAAATTGTGTTTTGGGGAAGTTTGTGAACATTGTTCAAAATATAATCAATTTCCTCATCCGCTAGGAACTCTGAGCATCTCTCTTTGGAAAGAAATTCTTTGTAGGCTTCTAAACCTCCTTCAATCAGAGCATCAATAGCTATTCGGTACCATTCCTTGTAATGTGGTTCAATATAGTTGTCTGATCTGCATTCATCATGTAAGGAGGATAACAAAGATGAAGTTTCCATTTTCACATATATTTTGTATGAAGTCTCTTAAGCTCCCATTCATGAGCTGATGAAATGTATCTGCAAAGAGAAACAAGTAAGAAAACAACCAGAATATTTCTAGAGATCTGTGACGCACACAGATACTAACTAAATTACTTTTCTGGTAATGTTGCTACAAGTTTTTCGAGCATCTTCCAAGAATTTTAAAATGTTTTGAAAAGGCTCAGGGACTAATATTGCCAAATGAATATTAAAGAGGTAGATAAAGAGCTTTTACATAAGGCAAAACTAAACACATAATTAAGTGACTTGGTGAAGTCCTACATAATACACTGAACATCTGTACCAGTAACACCAATACATACCTGACGGTTGTTCCAATATGCTATCATAAGTTGTGTTTCAAAACCCTCTTTGTAACAAGTGACAGACTAGTGTTCAAAGAAACACTTCAGAAACCAATTAAATTTCCTACTTTTTGATGCATTACTTTCTCTGCAATCCATCCCTTTTCTCTCGCTTCTTCAAAACCACAGTCATTCAGGTACTTCTCCTTATGTATGTGTTCTCCCATGCTGATCTAATCCATTTGTTGCTCCCAAGTAGGACCAGCCTACCTCATTTCAGTGAGTTATGAGGAACTCCATAAAGATTTATCCTCCCACATCTGGGATCAAACTCTGAATCAGCAATCTGATGTCTAGTTTCCACCCTGTTCATTCTTCTGCCAAAAGGAGCGGCTGCTTTAATCTTACTTTTTTTTTTCCAAAACATTAATAATAAGTTGTTTACTGCTGATGTTTTATAAATTAATTCCTTTTTTTTTAAAATTATTATTTCATTTAGCAAGGGCTGAGAGATTTGTTTTGTGCCATGACAATGTGGGATTTAAGACAGAGGTAGAACAAACAGCAACTCCACCATTCACCTAAAACCTAAATTGCACCAGATTTCTGCATTGGGCAAGTAAGTCTGCAGAAATTCGGAGAAGATCAAACAAAGGCAGAATAGTTAGAAAAAGCTTATACAGCGGATAGCTTGAAAATTTGTGTTGGGATTTCCCTACAAACCTAATTAAATTGTATAGCAGTATAATAGCAAAAAACAGTCATATGGCATTCTGATTTCATTTACTGCCATATAAATTTAACACAATTCTCTCTTCTCATCAAGACCTTTCAGATATTTTTGCAAACAGTGCACTTGTTTTTCACTGAAAATGGAAATAAAATGAAATAGAATGAAAATATCTCCATAACTACTGATACTTCAAAAACCAATTAAATGTTCAGTTAAACTAAGATTTATAAGGAACTTGGGAAGACTGAGGTTAAAAAGACCAAGAAAGAAAAATCCAGATCTGAGGCTGGCATCAGCATGTCATATGAAATAACTCCATTTGAAACCTGTCTCTCAGCCAAGCAGCAGGGTAGATCTTCCCAGATAGGACTGCTTTCAAGCCTGAGGGAAAGGAGTGTTCCTGGCTGCTTCCAGAGTAGCTCTCTGTGGTGAACTGGAAAGCAGCAAGCCAAAGGGATCTGACTGCTCTTTTTCCAACTGAGGGACTGCTCTCCCTCCAACATGTATTCCTGTGACAGATATTCAGGGCTTCATTCCACACTACTTTCACAGGTAGAAATGAAATGTTATAAAATAGGAGTAATACCATTTCACTTTGCAGAGATGCAGATCTAGCCTGTAGTTTAAGGTGACAGAGAACTGAGCACATAGTACAGGCAAGACAGGCCAATTCAGACGTTAAACTCTTAGAATATTGTAAAATTAAAACAGTCATATCAATGTCCCAGGGAAGCCA
This sequence comes from Cephalopterus ornatus, assembly GCA_013396775.1. NCBI lineage: Eukaryota > Metazoa > Chordata > Aves > Passeriformes > Cotingidae > Cephalopterus > Cephalopterus ornatus. Next base: position 134,126 of record VZRE01007685.1, on the reverse strand, counting down.
ATCATCTGGAACAGGTTTTCAAGACATTTTAAATGAAGAATGAAAAACAACCAAGAGTATAAATGCAGTTACTCAGCTGAGTTGTTCTGAGGAGTCTGAACACTAATACAGGTGACTTTACTGAGAATCCAATACAGCTCTCCTTTAGGGCCTTCCAGGACAAGTAACTTTCTAACCAGTGTAGTAAAACAGTCAGTTTTATTATGACATGTAAGAATAAATCCAATTTTACAAAGGCAAATTAAAAATATTTCTAAAACTCTTACTACTTTAGAATGGATATACTTCTAAAACAGAAGTTTTGTTACTGATTGAATATATACAGTTGGGAAAGACTTATGTGTTTATTTCAAAAGCTCGTCTAAATTCATTTTCTATTCTTCTCACTCTTTCCTCTGAAAATAATATAAGGGAACAGGACTATACTTACTATATAACATTGTCCAATATCAGATATTGAAAGTTATGAACAAATAAAAGGCAAAAAGTTATTGCGTGTGCGTTCTGGCTCACTTGCATTTCTTTTATTTGGTTTGGTTCTTTGATTTGTTTTCATAATAGTATACTAGTCGTAATTGCTTGACTTTTCATTGAATTTAACGAATGAATTAATTAATTAATTGTGGCATAGGTCAAAGATAGCAACTTATGCTCAGACTTATGCTGAAAGCAGAGTATAAACATATGTAATCTTGGAAAGGTGAGACTTCTAGTGCAGCATCTTCCAAACAAGAATAATCATCTTATAGTGAACATCTTTGAAGGTGATGTTTGATTAACAAGCGCTGTTTACAAAACAAGCTTAAAGCAGTGCAGATTTATTTAAGAAAGTAAATGTAAAATTTGTTAGCATGGAAATAAATCACAGAACACTTGAAAAAATTAAAAAATTTTAATCCTGGTTTTTGAAATTAAGAAAATCCCAAATAAAAACAATGGCTTCAAGCATATTTGACAAAAGCTCTCAATGTCTTAACACAGGTATTTTCCTCCTTATAAGGTGAGAGCTACACTGTAGAAATTGTACCTATGAAACAATATAATTTTGGATAGAGAGACAGAGGTTTAGATAAAATTCTTAAAAAAATTTTTTTGTGTTCTTTTCAACCCTGTATTATGATTTCTGTATAATAAACTTGAGTCTTCAAAGGTCCTCCTCAAGTCAACAATTATATTAGCAAGGTTGTGCAGAATGAGACCCACCTCTGGAGGCTTGCAGGTCTTTATCAGATTTCATGTACATGATTACAAATTTTACCAGCACCAGTAAAGTTGTTGTTCATCCTCTGAGAAACAGCCTTGGCTGTTAATCCCAGCCCAGCACATCAGCCATCTTCTCTGCTTGGACACAGGGATCAATCACTTTTTTAATAAGTGCCATTAAAGTGTTTAAATTGAATTTGAACTCCAATGCAGCTGCTCAAACTGAAACTTTTGCTGAAGAACACAAATTCTGAATCCTGCACTGATGCAATCACCTTGTCCTTCTATTAACAATGTTCTCAGACCTTTCTAACCCATTAATCAGGAACCCAGCAAGAAAAGCCCTTTTCCTTTGACAAAGAAGTAAACATGCATTTTTGTAGAAAGATATGCAGAGTATCCCGGACTTCACAAAAGCAGCAGATGACAATTCTCCACTAAAGAAAATGACACATCATTCTTCATGGGTTCCAAGAGCACAGTCCTCCAGGCTAGAGCTAAAGACAAGGAACTTCCCTGCCTTACTAATATTCACAGGATTTGAAAAAATCCTATTCAGCAACTTTGGGGAGCAGCTCTAACCTCAGGCTCGTAAAGCCGGTCCTTGGAAAGGCCCTGGCCATGGTGCTCTCCTCAGGACCTCCTTATCTCTTTTTCAATGGAAATGTGATTGCTTTGTCTGTTTCTGCATCAAGTTTCAACCTTGTCACCCCTGTTAAAGGAAATTTAAACCTCGGGAACAGCCTGTTGCAAGCCCCTCTATCAGGTATGGTTTCTGTGTCATCCACTTAAGTACCTCTGGCCCATGGCTCTGCCAAGGAGCCTCCCTCCCCACGGCTTAAGGGCCTGGCATGACCAGCCTTTAACAGAACAAACAGGCATTTTATGACAGCTGGCTTCCACCACCCTTTCTATTAAAGAATTGTATCAAGAATAAATAATAATTACCTATTATTAGGCAGTGACAGTCAATTATTTAATTATTAATGACATTACAGTATTTTCTGTGGATACAAAGGACATAAAATCCAAGTGAAAAACAACACCGCAAGCGTTCCTAATGCTTTCTTCTTTCCTCCTTTTTTTTTTTTGTTTGTTTGTTTGGGATTTTCAGTTCAACCAGAAAGTTAACTTTCTAGGCAAAACAGCCGGCTCTCCGGTGGGAGACACCGCACGTGTGCCGCCCCCAGCCCGGCCGCTCAGGGGGCCGCTTGCGCAAGGCGGCGCCGGGAGGGAG